>CM019067.1:149675115-150114044 GCA_009667805.1 Leptobrachium leishanense
TTTTTTTTCCCATGTTGAAACATGATTTACCGTTGTTATTTTTTTTAAATTATTTTTTCATCATATGACACACAATCCTGTTACATGTGTATGAGATCTTTCATCTGTATGTGGCACTCAGGCTAATGTCAGAAGAACGCAGTCGGAGCGCACTCTGCGTGCGTGCACAACGGACAGACGTACTGACGGAAGATGCTGTAGATACCACACGGTCAGTTTTTGTTGACGGACGTAGAAAAAAAAAAAAAAGGAATTACGGGAAACAAAATTAATATGAAAAATGATAAAAATTGGAAAAGGATACGAAAAGCCATTTTGTGCGTCAAGGTGCTGGACGTCGCAAATGCTCTGCATCTGACATCTCACTCACACAGAACGCTACGCGGACAAGGCGCCTCCATCTAGCAGTTTTACATTCTTGCCTAACTTGCGTCCATTTGCCACGTGCGTTGTGCGTGCGCAGTTCGGTGCGGACGCACTTCGTGTTTGGGTCTCTATTGCTCATGATTCTATGCTACGACAGACGTTAAACTGTGCGGCAACATGGGACGTGATCACTGCGTTCCTCTGTCGTCCTTAATGCTAGGTTTGCCAGACGGGTCAGGTTTTCCTGGGCAAATATTACTATTTCATGCAGATGGGAGCACTGGGAAAAGTGCTACCCTGCAACCAGTGGTGTGTTTAGGTTTTGTGCTGGCCTAGGCGTGACTAAACTCGTGCACCCCTTAATTTAAATTTGAGGCACCCCTTCCTGTCAAGGGCATACGTCTTCCTGGTTAATCCCCTCCCTTCCTCTAAGCTCCACCTTTTCCTCTTAGAGCTCCGCCTCTTCCTCTCTTTATATTAAAAGTGGATACCAAGTGCCTACTTGTATATTTTGGATACCATTTCAAATGGATCTATTGAGATAAAGAAAATTATATAATGTTTAAATTCAAGCATTTTTACAAAGAACAGCCACGCATGTCAAGTATACTGGATCACAGCCGCTCTAATTGTTTGAACAATAAAATCCACAGAAACGTGCACTGCATATGAGCGTATCACAGAGCTGCACAGAAATAAAACCCACAGAAATGGGTACTGTGTATGAGCATATCACAGAACTGCACAGCAATAAAACTCACAGTAATATGCAGTGTGTATCACAGAATCCACAGCAATAAAACTCCCAGCAATGCAATGTTTGGTGTGTGTCAGCGTATCAGAATCCACAGCAATTAAAATTCCAGCAATGCAATGTGCAGTGTGTATGAGTGTATCAGAATCCACAGCAATAAAACTCGCAGCAATGCAATGTGCGGTGTGTATGAGTGCATCAGAATCCACTGCAATAAACCTCCCAGAAATGCAATGTGCGGTGTGTGTCAGCGTATCAGAATTCACAGCAATAAAACTCACAGCAATGCAATGTGTGGTGTGTGTCAGCGTATCAGAATCCACTGCAATAAAACTCCCAGCAAACCGAGTGTATATTAGCACACAGCAATTATTTATTCTATATTTACCGGCCTCCGTCCGCGGTAGGGCTGTGTGCAGAGTTAGCAGGGACTGTGTACGGAAATCAGCAGGAGGTCCCCCGCCACTCCCCTAAGTACACCACTGCTCTGGTGATATGCTCACACACAAGTTTGGCGAACTGCCAGCAAGTACGGTGCTGTTTGAAGGCATTGCAAATCCCCATAGAGAAGTAATGGTTAATCTATTCAGAGAACACCAAACAGCAGAGAAATGTCAGTGAAATGCCCTGATGTTCGGTGGTTTCAATCAGCAGGTTTATTCAGGCGAACCCCATAGGTTTCAATGTTAAAAATATTCCCGTTTTCATGCAATATCTACTAAACCATTTATTATTTTAATCTGCAGTAAAAAGTCTTTATTGATTTTTTTTTAGTACCTTTTTTTCATTTTTCAGATTTTTTTTGGGCAAAATTTCCCCTCCCCTTTCTTTTTAATAGCGGTTTTCATTTTTTCTGTAACAGAACTTTTTATTATCAATCATAGGATCTTATATGTAAATTCCAGATATTTTCGTTCAGTAGTTCTTTTGAAAACAGCAGGCCACGGGTTTGCGGTGGCAGCATTCAACGGCCAACTCCATGCACTTTGGGGACCCTGCGGTGAATGGTGAATTCACTGCAGGATGGGGAAATTTTATTCCCCGAACTACAGAACACCAAAATGTTGACGTCATTTCGGTGCTCTGTGAGTAACCCATTTAGGCTAGGGTCAGACGAACGCAGCTTTAACGTGCGTTTAGCCGCACAAAATCACGGCCGTGCTAGCAGCAAATGACGTCCAATGCCGGGGAACACACGAAGTACGGCCGCACGAAAGTTCGTCCGCGCAACGCAAGTGGCAAACGAACGCATTTTTTCGAGAACGTCAAACCGCTACTACTGACGTACAGAGTGCGCTGCGGCCGCATAGCGGCGTGTGTGTGTGATTGGGAGACATCAGACGCTGCTAATGTCCGGCCAACATAACGTCCAGACACAAAAAGTGTTTTATTGATGATCCGTACAAAATCACGGACGAAAAGGCGCATCGTATGACCGCTACCGCGTATTCCGTGAAAAAATATGTCCGTTCGTTCGACCGCACTTTTCCACGGTCGACGCGAAAAATGCGTTCGTCTGACCCTAGCCTTAGTCGTGAGGTTTTTTGCTGCCCCCTGGAAAGTGAAAGCCTAGGCCTTGCCTACCCAGGACATACTTGAAAATTTGTGAAATCTCAATGTGTCCTTCCTGGTAAAATACTTTGCAAAAGTAAAAAAAATAAAATAATAATTAGGGGTGGGGCCACCCGGTGCAGGCCGCCACCGCCCCCTGGAAAGTGCCGCCCTAGGCCTCGTCAGCCTAGGTCAAAATACACCACTGCCTGCAACATGTATAATTGATATGCTGCAGGAAGAAGATCAAGGCATGTCACCTGGGATTCCTTTTTGAGTTCTTACTTGTAGCATATGGATTCTACATGCTGCAGGGTTGCATTTTTCATGCATTGTCCATCAGCCTGAATAAATTATGCGTGTCCTGGAAAACATGACTATTCTGACAACTCTACCCAATGCAATATGCTCACTTATGCCGTAACAATGTTTGCAAGTGTGAGACACTGTGGAAGGAATGGCTGGGAACGCAAGCAATTCAAATGTGGCATTTCATATGCCATAATGCAGATTATATATAAAACCAGGCTTATTGCATCCTTAATTGTATGCGTGCCTACACAACAGAAAACTTCTACTCAAGCAGGAACACTTTCTTTTCAGTGTCCTGCTGATTATATAATTTGTGATCTTGGCTGCTCCAATAACGATTTGAATACTAATTTCTCCTCTCTTATGTACTGTGTTTTACTTAATAGGTACATAAAAAGCAAAAATTACAAAGAGAATAGATCTACCTTGCAGAAATGTATGGGCCTTTCTGTGAGAAACGCCATCCTTAATGATGGTGCCTGCCACCTAGTGGCGATATTGAAGATTTTTTATTTTGTTCAAACTCCTCTCCAAACTAGAATGATTCCTCGTGACTTTTGGTTTGAAATATGTTGAGATTTGTACTGTTCAAACCAAAGATCAATCACAGTCAAATGCGCCATCGATGCATTTGCTTACATCGTTCCTAAGCTTACTAGAGCTGAAAAGAAATATCATACTTACTTAGAAGGATACTGGCTAAAACAAGGCACTGGAAGATCTTGTATGCCATCACTGTTCAGTTGATTTTTTTAACCCTTCCACTGACATAAAATGTATATGCATATTCTTGCACTGAAAACAAAACTTGGTAAATAATGCCCTATGATCATACCTTTTTGTTCTCCCTGGGGAAAAATGAAATTCTCATTTAGCCTTCAATCCTACCACCCCATATTACTGACAGGAGCGGTAGGTCATGCCCCCATAACTCTGTAAGAAGGAAAGTTCACCAAACTTTATTGCCATACTACATGGAGAGGAGGGAACTGAAGGAGAGCTCTGGGGTCACACACTATTATCAAGGGATTAGATTTAGGATTTAGTAATAGTGGAAAATCCATCTATTGTCGAGATACATGGTAATACTGTACCTTCTGTATGGGTGCATTATGCCCCACATACAAATATGAATTTTATATTCTGTTGGTATTTTTTGGAAGCTGCCTAGCTAAAATGTTATTATGATCACTATAAATCCCCATAACCAGTAGATCTGACAATTTTTTTTATCTATATCACATTTACTATATTTGAGACAAAGGCCATTTTTGCCTGTATGAAATTGTGTAAGATAAAGGACACCATGCAGTGTCTGGAACATTTTATCCCAACAATATTTCTGTAACTAATGAACAAATATACATGAAACTTTTTTAAAAATTGGTTTAAAAAGGGACATGCAAGCTTTGCTAGTGTGCTTTTAAAAATGTGCAATGCCTTTTGAATGAGTCAGTAGCCTCATTCAGCAGGTATAAAAAGCAAGTAAATATGATATTTTTTTCATATTTACCTGCTTTTCCTTCTTGGTGTTTTACACGTCCACCTCAGGAGACACTTTGGGCTAACCAATCAGTGTGTATGCATAGGTATAGATAAAAAAAAATGCACTGAGCATGTGCGACTGAGTTGCTCCACCTCCCTCCTGCACTTTGAGCCGATGGGAGGGCGGGGCTGAACATTCACCCCAGGCTACTGCAGAGACAGGGAAGGAAAGAAATTCATACACACAGGGAGACAGAGACAGCAAGAAAAGATAGAGAGAAAGACAGCAGGATAAAGCAGAGCAAGCACAAGAAAAGGTGCAGTGAGAGGGGGCGCGCACAAGAGTCAGTGCAAGAGTGACTGTGTGAGGGAGTTTGAGTGAGACAGTGAGTATGTAAACCAAGTAAGAGCGCAAGTGAGCGTGTCAGTGGTTGAGTGAGTGTTCGCGAGTCAGCGATTCTTGCTCACAGTTGCAGAGATGGCTAATATTCAGGAACCAGCTTGTGCTAGTTCATGTGAAGCTTTGATTGTTAGAGCAGTGGGTGGGGAATATTCAGGAAGTGGGAGTTGAAGAAACACCCCTAGCTGAGGGGTGTGGACAGGGGAGATGAAATGACAGAGTTTAAGGCTAGGGTCAGACGAACGCATTTTCACGTTGTCTGTGAAAAAGTACGTTCGAACGAGTGGACGCATTTTTTCACGGAGTACGCGATAGCGGTCATACTATGCGCATTTTTCATCCGTGATTTTGTACGGATCATCAATAAAACACTTTGTGCATCTGGACGTTATGTAGGCTGGACATTAGTAGCGTCTGACATCTCCAATTCACGCACACACGCCGCTATGCGGACGCAGCGCACTCTGTACAACCGTACTAGCGGTTTTACGTTCTCGAAAAAATGCGTTCATTTTCCACTTGCGTTGCGCAGCCGGACTTTCGTGCGACCGTACTTCGTATATTGGCTGTCATTGCCTGGCATTTGCTGCTAGTGCGGCCGTGATTATGTGCGCCTGCACGCGCGTTCGCACTGCCTCAGTCTGACCCTAGCCTAAAGCAAGAAAATAAAAATATATATTTTTTTTAACACATTTTTAAAACTTTTATTGATTTATTCTAGTTTGTCTATAGGTATAAAAATGTTTAAAGGTCAATTTTTAAATTCTAGACATGCACATTCCTTTAAGCTTTTAACAATTTCAGAACAACAATCTATTATGCAGAATTACTTTGTTATCCTATATTAAAGTGGTAACTGTGCTTCACATCTTTCAAAGGCTAATTTTTTTCTTCAACAAAAGGTTCTTGGAATTGAATGGGTTAAGAGAATACTATTTCATCTGCTAGTTATAAAAGATATGATATTAGAAAACTCCTTTTAACATGTCAGTTCACACTCATTCTCTTTCCCAAGGTTATTTTTGGCTTTATAAAATATGTTCAAAGGCAATCTTGAGATTTCAGATGAACTGTATCACCAACAGAACTCAAACACATACACGATAAAGTTGCAGGACCAAGTATGTTTAGCTCTCAGTGATTTAATGAGTTATTCTTATAGTGTTAAACTGTACTATAAATATAGGTGCTACCATCAGGATTCTCTTCAAGTTTAAGGCTTTCCAGAAAATGAATATTTCTCTTTCTAGCTGAAAAAGAGTAGCGGCGGAATCTTTTATATTGTGCAGAAGAGCTTCTTATCTTTCTCGCTCGTGATTCTGTTACCTGTTATTAATCTTCTCCACCTGCGCAGACCATAAAAAACTTCCACCCCCTTTTTTGAGCAAGGAAGATACGGAATAGAGAGCTGCCATATCCTGAACGCTCCTGGAAGAACAGGATTAACTACTTGTATGTAGAAAATAAATACATGACTTCAGTTGCTAAACGGCTTCTTTTACCAATCTGGATTTATTAATGATTGATGTAAAAGCCACTTGATTACCCATTTAAGGTAAACAGAAATGAATCACTCTTGTCTGCTCCATCCATCCTAATTACCACTCCCTCAGAAAATATCGACTTTAAAAGCTTTCAGTTGTCTTTGTGCGCAGTGCAAGATCACGATCACTTCTTTAGTCTATTTATGAAGGTGAATGTCATAACAACCTATGAGAAGACTTGGACTTGAGGCAGCACACTCTCTTAAAACATACATTTTGGTTTCCCGATCTATATATTTTTTTAAATATAAAGTTTAATTAAGTTTTCCAAGAAAAAAAACATGGGGATACAGAAACGAAAAAAGGGGGAGGGAAGGGAAACAACAAAATATATGTAGCAGAAAACAGTAATTGCAACCACACGTAAGGCAGAAAAGATTGTCAGGGTACCGTGTCGATAGAATACATATAAAACATTGTAGCGAGAGCATCAGATCTTTACAGTGTAAGCGTCCCATATACACCAGTGGTCTTTTCCAAACCCAGGCATGCCCATCAAATCCCTGGCCATTGCATCCAAGGACCGTAACTCCCCAAATCTGTCCTTAACGGCGCCCACCACAGCCAATTTCCAATTAGCAGCTAAGAGGTGGTAGCAATGGACAACAAATGGACCAGGAGCTGTTTCTGGAATTTAGTGAAGAAACTGGGGAACATCTGAAGGAAGAACAAAATCGGGAGATGGGCCAATCTCCGAGCCCAAGATCTCTGAACTCAGGGTGGCAATCTGATCCCAAAGGGATCTTCCCATGATAGACTGCAGGACTTCTCACGCACAGCCCCCATTCTCTGGAACACTCTCCCTCACACGGTCAGGCTTTCCCCTAATTTCTCTTCCTTCAAACGCTCCCTTAAAACGTTCCTATTTAGGGAAGCCTACCACCCAACTCACTGATGCAACCATCAATCACTCTAACCTTGCAGTCCTCTCCTGTTTCCAACCCCAACCAGTGCTAGACTATTTTGCGCCCTAGGCAAGACCAGCTACTTGCACCCCCCCAAAAAAAAAGGAAAGCGACACAACATGAAACTGCTAAATTTCTTTTAATTTTCAAGAATAAAGTTTGTAAAGCACCAATAGTAAAGGTAATATAAATAAACTGTATTAAACAATTTTAAATTAACTCAGGCCCAGGCCAGCTCACATCATGGATATATATTGCCCAGGCAGCTCACATCATGGGTATATATTGCCCAGGCCAGCTCACATCATGGGTATATATTACCCAGGCCAGCTCACATGATGGGTATATATTGCCCAGGCCAGCTCACATCATGGATATATATTGCCCAGGCCAGCTCACATCATGGATATATATTGCCCAGGCCAGCTCACATCATGGGTGGGTAATATATTGCCTAGGCCAGCTCACATCATAGATATATATTGCCCAGGCCAGCTCACATCATGGGTGGGTAATATATTGCCTATGCCAGCTCACATCATGGATATATATTGCCCAGACCAGCTCACATCATTGATAGATTATATTGCCAAGGCCAGCTCACATCATGGGTATATATTGCCCAGGCCAGGCCAGCTCAGTCACATCATGGGTGTATATATATTATATTGCCAATTTGCCCCCAGCTAACACAATGATTGCGAATTTGCGCCCCCCATACCTGTTCGAATTGTGTGTACAGTACACAACACAAGTTTTGTAACAAGATTAGACAGCAGCCAGTGACAGCAGGACTCCAGGAGCCGAGGAGACAAAGCAGCTTCCTTTGTCTCGGACGCGACTCTCCGCCTCCTCCTTCCAGCGCCTGACGTGGGGGCGCGCGTGCTTCCGCCAGCCCCAACACGTGCCGCCGGCGGCGCCGCGTCAGCCGCTGGTGTGCTGCGGAGGTGGAGCCTGGGTCAGTGTCCGAGTGTGCGTGCCGCGGCCACGGCCTGTGAGAAAATTGCAGCGCGGCGGCAGCGGACACTCACAAATTAAATTTAATTTTCCAAAGTGTTTACTGGTTGGGCACAGCTGCTACGCCCTAGGCAGGGTGCGCTCTAGGCGGCTGCCTAGCTCGCCTAGCAGCAGTGCCGGCCCTGACTACAACCCTTCTAGATTAGGGCCCTCATCTCCTCCTGTTCTGTTTGTCAAATGTTGTTCAATGTATTGTAACCCTGTCTATACTGTGCCTATTGTACAGCACTGCGGAATATGCCAGCGCTTTATAAATAAATAATAATAATAATAAAAAGGAAGTAAGGCGTGAGCAAGACCATCAAATGTGAAAAAAGGTGCCATCCGCCTCCTCAGATCTCCAGCACTTATTAGAAACATTCGGGCTATAAGGGTGTTCCCTATCAGGGGGTAATATACCATGGATACAGGATATTTTTTCCTAGCCTCCACTGAAGATATACACCTAAATTTCTTACATTTGGGCAGGAAGCAATACATCCATTACTCAGCTGTAATTGACCGACCTAAATCCCGCAACCTCCCCGATGTAGATTTTATAATGTGCCTGCATGCCTACTGTCACCAATTCCATTACAAGGAAGGATATTCACAAAAATAGTTTAAACAACTATGATTTATAGAGAACATTACATAGTCACATGTCGAAATCACGGATTTTTGAATCCGTGTATATACACTGAAGGCTGGGATATTGAGGCTTTAGCAGCTTCTGTGTGACACAGGCAAATTTCTTACTGTTTATTATGTTGTTGGTTTATTAGTGTTACAAATTTGAATACCTGTATCACAATATAAATTGTACAAAAACATGTGTTTATTCATAGATGCCAGAGATTTACTTTTCTTGTTTTTATTATAGCAAATAAAAAATTATGACTCATTATAACACTTTTTTATTATCACTTAGCAGGTGACTAACATCCCAGCTCTCGGGTTTTACAGTTTAAACAGTCCTCACACTTCAAATCCTTGGTGATTTACTCAGCTGTTCGATTTGTAGATACCTAGCACTTGTAATCCGTTTTACTTATGCTGTCCATAGTTTTTTTAAATTTAAAGTTTTTTATTTTGAAATAAGTCAGCATTACATCATACTGTAAAATAATGGATGACCTCGCAGGGCCAAACAAGAAGACATAACAAGCAACGGAAACCACACATGGCCAAAAAGTGTCATCGTAAAACAGCGAATCGAAAAAATCTAAGGATAGCAATATGTTAGCAGAAAACATCCCCTAGACGGGGGTCTCATCAAGGTGGGAAATCAAACATATATAAATGCAGCCACTTAAGGCCGGCCAAGGTAACTACGGTCAGCTGGTCAAAAAACATGCGTCGCAAAGAAGGACAGGGCGGTAAAAATAAGTAAAAAGGCAGAAAGTACCATGTGCAGGCAAAAAAGCAAAAGCCCTATGATGCTGTCCATAGTTTAAGACATATATGCAGTATGTAGATAATGTGCATATCTTCTTAGATAACGATTGATGTGATCATAAGTTTTGGGGCCCAATGTCCACTCAAACTCAGTCACCCTAAACATATCAGATGATTCAGGCAGGTGTCCAATCTGGAACAGATGGGGGGCACGATCCTAATTTATATCGCCAATGGTAAACATAATTACACATTGACCAAAACCGACTGATTTTAGCTATCATTGCTAACAATACACATAAAAAAAGCTTGCGCCATGTCTGCAGTTACTTACATTGTACAGTGCTACGGAACTTGTAGCACTAAATACCTGTAACTTAAGCGAAGGCTGTCAACAACTACAGTTACAAGAAAAAGTATGTGAACCCTTTGGGATTACGTGGAGTTTTGCATGAATTGGTCATAAAATGTGCTCTGATCTTCATCTAAGTCACAACAATTTGAAAAACACAGTCTGCTTAAAATAATACAACACAAACATTATATGTTTTCATGGGTTTATTGAAAATAACATGTAAACATTCACAGTGCAGGGTGGGAAAAGTATGGGAACCCCTAGCCTAATGACTTCTCCAAGAGCTAATTGGAGCCAGGAGTGAGCCAACCTTGAGTCCAATCAGTGTGATATTATTGGATGTGTTGCTGAAAGCTGTCCTGCCCTTTAAAGACACATACCAGTTTTGGGTTTACTGGTTTCAAGAAGCACTGCCTGATGTGAACCATGTCTCGCAGTAAAGAGCTCTCAGAAGACCTACGCTCAAGAATGGTGGACTTGCATGAAGCTGGAAAGGGTTACAAAAGTATCTCCAAAAGCCTGGATGTTCATGTATCCACGGTAAGACAGACTGTCTACAAATGGAGAAAGTTCAGCACTGTTGCTACTCTCCCTAGGCGTGGTCGTCCTGTAAAGATGACTGCAAGAGCACAGAGCAGAATGCTTAATGAGGTAAAGAAGAATCCTATAGTGTCAGCTAAAGACTTACAGAAATCTCTGGCACATGCTAACATTTTTGTTGACACATCTACAATAAGGAAAACATTAAACAAGAATGGAGTACATGGGAGGACACCACGGAGGAAGCCATTGCTGTCCAAAAAGAATATTGCAGCACATTTGAAGTTTGCAAAAGAGCACCCGGATGTTCCACAGCACTACTGGCAAAATATTCTGTGGACAGATGAAACCAAAATTGAGTTGTTTGGAAAAAACACACATCACTATGTGTGGAGAAAAAAAAGGCACAGCACACCAAAATCAAAACCTCATCCCCACTGTAAAACATGGCGGAGGGAGCATCATGGTTTGGGGCTGCTTTGCTGCCTCAGGGCCTGGACGGATCGTTCTCATTAATGGAAAAATGAATTCCAGAGTTTATCAAGACGTTTTGCAGAAAAACGTAAGACCATCTGTCCGCCAACTGAAGCTCCGCAGAGGATGGGTGATGCAACAGGACAATGACCCAAAGCATACAAGTAATTCAACAAAAGAATAGCTTCAACAAAACAAAATACGCCTTCTGGAGTGGCCCAGTCAGAGTCCTGACCTCAACCCGATTGAAATGCTGTGGCATGACCTTAAGAGAGTGATTCACACCAGACATCCCAAGAATATTGCTACACTGAAACAGTTTTGTGAAGAGGAGTGGTCCAAAATTACTCCACATCGTTGTGCAGGTCTGATCTACAACTACAGGAAACGTTTGGTTGAGGTTATTGCTGCCAAAGGAGGGTCAACCAGTTATTAAATCCAAAGGTTCACATACTATTTCCACCCTGCACTGTGAATGTTTACATGTTCCGTTCAATAAAAACATGAAAACATAGGTTTGTGTTGTATTATTTTAAGCAGACTGTGTTTTTCAAATTGTTGTGACTTAGATGAAGATCAGAGCACATTTTATGACCAATTCATGCAAAACTCCACGTAGTCCCAAAGGGTTCACATACTTTTTCTTGCAACTGTATTCGGTTTGCTTCCTCCATTTTGGAATACATTATGGTTCAAAAACGGTCATCACATGACGTTCTTCTGACATGAGGCTCAATTTAATTCTATCAACTATTTTTTGAAAGAAAATTAAAAATATATATATATTTATTATAGCAGAGGCCATTTGCACATCACAGCAATTCAAAGAACTGGGTGGAGTAGAGGTAACATTACTGCTCTGCGTGGAGAGAGTCTGTGGAGTCATGGGTTCGATCCCAGCGAGCAACCTCTCCAGTAAGTGTCCTTGGGAAGACACCTAGCTAACGGTACATACTCGCCACCCAGGACATACTTGAAAACGAGAAATCTCAATCTATCCTTCCTGGTAAAATCCTTTCTCAAAAAAAAAAAAAGGAAAAAAAGAACTGCATCGTTGAGCTCCTGTGCTACATTCCCCATATGCAGCACAGAACTCTGGGTAAGACATGCAAAGGATGTCTACAATTTCCCATTTTTTGCATCCTGGGTCTGTTTTCACACAGAACCCTTCAATCAATGCCATGCCATACTAGATGGCTTTTTTTTTTTTTTTCTTTAGCAGAGATCAGGTTTATGCAACTAGTCAAAGCCACTCCTAGGACAGCTCCGTTTTAGGTTTATTGGACCCTCTTCAGCAGGAGCTAGGCATGACCAGTTTCAGTTTGATGCTTGGCCCGTAGGGTAAATCAGTACTTGTATATATGCATACATACAAACATACATACATACATACATACATACCGGATGCATGTAATTGCAATGTTTTTCAAAATATCGACTGATACCTTTGAAAAAGTTTGGCCCAAACGGATATTCGAAAAATGCTACTGAGGAGAAGAAAAGCTGGCTGGATAAATACCTGGAAAAAAGCTTTTATTCAGCCAGCATCACTCAGCTTTGTGTCTTTAATCACATCTATTAGGAAAAAACGGTTTAACCCCTTAGTGACCAGGCGGTTTTACGCAGGGGTCAAGTCCTAAAGAAAGAAGTGCAGGAACTAACCAAAGTCTCTCTATATATATATATATATTCGTTCAACAAAAGCGAAAAAGCCTCAATATGAAGCTTCTCCTCCCTGTTTGGATCTTCATGTTGTGAAACACCCAGCATTTGCTGAATAGCCCACCTTTACCAACATCCAAATGCATACAAGGACCAACACTGACATATACACACAATGACTCCCTTGTCTCCGAGCACAGACATTGACTCTGACTCACCCCAACACGCAGTGACACGCCACCTCTCCCCAGACCCACCACACACACCATGCCACCTTTCCCCAGACTCCCCACACACATCATGCCACCTCTCCCCAGACCCACCACACACACCATGCCACCTCTCCCCAGACCCACCATGCAACCTCTACCCAGGCCCACCATGCAACCTCTCCCCAGAGCCACCATGCCACCTCTCCCCAGACCCACCATGCCACCTCTCCCGAGACCCATAACACACACCATGCCACCTCTCCCCAGACACACCACACACCATGCCACCTCTCCCCAGACACACCACACACCATGCCACCTCTCCCCAGACACACCACACACCATGCCACTTCTCCCCAGACCCACCAGACACCATGCCACTTCTCCCCAGACCCACCACACACACCATGCCACCTCTCCCCAGACCCACCACACACACACAATGCCACCAGACCAGACACCATGCCACCTCACCACACCATCTCTCCCCAGACCCACCATGCCACCTCTCCCCAGACACCATGCCACCTCTCCCCAGACTCACAACACACACCATGCCACCTCTCCCCAGACCCACCACACACCATGCCACCTCTCCCCAGACCCACCACACACACCATGCAACCTCTCCCCAGACCCACCACACACACCATGCAACCTCTCCCCAGACCCACCAGACACCATGCCACTTCTCCCCAGACCCACAACACACACCATGTCACCTCTCCCCAGACCCACCACACACAATGCCACCAGACACCATGCCACCTCTCCCCAGACACCATGCCACCTCTCCCCAGACCCACACACACTATGCCACCTCTCCCCAGACCCACCGCACACACCATGCCACCTGTCCCCAGACCCACAACACACACCATGTCACCTCTCCCCAGACCCACCACACACAATGCCACCAGACACCATGCCACCTCACCACACCATGCCACCTCTCCCCAGACCCACCATGCCACCTCTCCCCAGACCCACACACACCATGCCACCACTCCCCAGACCCACCATGCCACCTCTCCCCAGACCCCATGCCACCTCTCCCCAGACCCACCACACACACCATGCCACCACTCCCCAGACCCACCATGCCACCTCTCCCCAGACCCACCACACACACCATGTCACCTCTCCCCAGACCCACCACACACACACAATGCCACCAGACACCATGCCACCTCACCACACCATGCCACCTCTCCCCAGACCCACAACACACACCATGTCACCTCTCCCCAGACCCACCACACACAATGCCACCAGACACCATGCCACCTCTCCCCAGACCCACCATGCCACCTCTCCCCAGACCCACACACACACCATGCCACCACTCCCCAGACCCACCATGCCACCTCTCCCCAGACCCACCACACACACCATGCCACCTCTCCCCAGACCCACCACACACACCATGCCACCTCTCCCCAGACCCACAACACACACCATGTTCTCTCCCCAGACCCACCACACACACACACAATGCCACCAGACACCATGCCACCTCACCACACCATGCCACCTCTCCCCAGACCCACCATGCCACCTCTCCCCAGACACCATGCCACCTCTCCCCAGACCCACCACACACACCATGCCACCACTCCCCAGACCCACCATGCCACCTCTCCCCAGACCCACCACACACACCATGCCACCACGCCACCTCTCCCCAGACCCACCACACACACCATGCCACCACTCCCCAGACCCACCATGCCACCTCTCCCCAGACCCACAACGCACACCATGCCACCTCTTCTTCCATGTGTAAATTCTTGCTGCAGGGACAGCCCAGGATTTTGCAAGGAAAACTTCCTGCTCTTTTTTTTTTCTTTTTTAAAACACCTTCGAGGGCTCTGGACCTTCCCCTCCCCAACTTAGAATGCAAGGTGGAGGGGGGGTTTGTGGGAGGAGAAAACAGCTGGAGGTTTGTTAAGTACACAGCCCATGCTGTGAGCAGACCCCAGGTTGCTCCTTCACACAGAGCAATTTGCACGATGGTGATGCCAGAGATGATGGAGAGGATTGTGTCCTTCTATGCAGGGTCGCCCTGTGTGACCTCACACAGCCAGCACACGTGTCATGTGCCTGCAGCTGGGCACGTGACTTCCGCAGTGCCTGAGTGTCGGCCGGGAGAATTTCTATCAGTCTGCCCAGACTGGGTCCCCAAGTATCAGAACGTTCCTCTTACGTTCCGCCTGCATGAGAAGTGAGGGAACGCCGTTCCCTCGTGTTCCTGCAGGACTCGAGCCCTGGTTTTACGCAAATCTGTCCTTTAGTGCCCGCTGTTTTTACGCCGTTAGTGTTTAGGGCAAATTTTCCTCTTACTCGTTTATGCAACCCACACATATTATACACCGTTTTTACCGCCATTAAATGGACTTTCTAAAAATACCATTATTTCCATCATATCGTATAATTTACTATAAAAAAATATGAAATATGATGAAACAAAATGGTAAAAACACACTTTTTCGTAATTTAATCCCCAAAACCTACAACCACCAAAAAAGACCCTGGCTAAATAGTTTCAAAGTTTTGTCCCGAGAATAGAAATACCCAATTTTTACATGTTTCTTGCTTTTTAACCCCTTCACTGTTATTTTTAGATTACAGCCTAGGTCCTATTTAACTAAACCCCCACCCCCAGAATAATTTTTTTTTAAAAAAAACACAATTATTTCTTATCTATTTATTTATTTTTTATTATTTTATTTTTACACCAAAGCTGGTCATGTTTGGTATCCTTGGAAAGGCCATGATCAGGCTAAAGGATCCCCCTATCTCCTCTTGGCAGCTAGGGGGTTAACTGGCCCACTGACATCCTCACACATATGGTGAGGATGTCAGTGGGTGGGGGTGACCCGGAGAGCCACCTCCAGGTTTGAATCGCGATTCGGCAGCGAAATGCTGTACAGCGCTGAAAAGGGGAGACCCTTCCCTTTCCAGCGGTGCAACTTGCATCGCTGTAGCTTTAACGGTTGGGGAGAAATCCCCTTCATGAATTTTACCCACCGGCGCCTGCCGATGACGTCATCACGCAGCGTGATGTCATCGCATCTGCCGGCCCCCAGGAAACGGTGAGGCAAGTTTCCAACTTGCCAGACACGCCGTGGGAGCCGGCGAGGGAGGCAAGTATCGGCGGGAGGGAGATTAGGAGCCTGCTGACGTACCATGTGCATCCACGGGTCTAAGGGACATGGTATGACAGCGGTCTGGAAGGGGTTAATAAAAGAGTTCAGTCTTATTCCCTCTATTTGTCTGCCTGAAACTCCATTTATTAACATCCTTCAGCACTTGTAAACTTTACGTAAAATCGGTATACCATTAAAATGTATAGCTGAGACAGCAGATATTTGATCCTAATTTTTATTGGCAATCCAAAATGCCACCCGTACAGTCTGGGTTTTGAGTCATGTGTTCAGGTTTCAGACCCCTTGCCCCATGATCCAGCCTGGACTGTGAGCTCTGTCAGCACTTCCCCCGCCTGAGCTGCATCTCCCAGTCCTGTCTCTTGGGAGAGGAGGAGCTTCTCTTCTCTGCAGGACCAGAAGTCCCGCCCCCAAACACATCCATGCGGCCCCTGTACACATTGTTCTCCTGTGAACCAGGAATGGGAGAGACAGCTCCTGGTATGGAATACAGCTGAGGAAGTGCAGAGCTCTCAGGGGAGGGTCTGCATAATTTCTCCTGGCACCTGCCAGCCTCCCTACTACCAGACACCTGGTATAAAAGCTGGGTGGCTGTATAGTTAGTGTAGGTAAGATGTGGGTGGCTGTATAGTTACACACCTAGTGTAGGGTTGCCACCTTTTCTTCAAGCCAAACCCGAACACTCTAGTGTTGGGTTCGGGCGGCCATTTTTTTGTAGCGTATACACTGTGTATATTTACATTATGCGTATATATTAGGGCACGTGGTATTATGCATGTTACATTGGTATTATGGCTGGCACTGGCACACTGGTATTATGGCTGGCACTGGCACATTGGTATTATGGCTGGCACACTGGTATTATGGCTGGCACTGGCAGTATGTCTGGAACTGGCAGTATGGCTGGCACTGGCAGTAAGGCTGGCACTGGTAGTATGGCTGGCACCGGCAGTATGGCTGGCACAGACTAGTATTTTTATGGCACAAGACAAGGGTATAATATAAGGGAGAGGGCAGAGGATTCTTACTGTTGATGCTGCGCTCAATTTCAACTTGTGTCGGAGTGGAGACAGAGTGACTTGACACGTCTGCCCTGGAGTCGGAAGCCAGGAACGCGGCTGCAAGCACGTGAATGTCTTCCTCACGTGAGCCGCTGAGCCTGACTCTCAGTGGCCCATGGGAGGAGGCGGGGAGGAAGAGCCATCACCGACTGACCCACCACACCACCCCCACACTGTCAGTCATTGGCAGAGTGGGTGGAGCATGCAGCCTTGCGTCTTGAAGGAGAGGACCGCGTCGTCAGGGGAATGAATGACGTGTAAGTATGCAGGGAGACTTCGTGCCGGCCCGGTACCTCGGAGTCATGTGTCCGGGTGGCAGGGGGTGTCAAACCCAGACACATGACTTCAAAACAGGATGGTATGGGTCAAAACCGGATGGGTGGGAACCCTAACCTAGTGCAGCTGACAATACGTGTGCATGATTGGATGCAGACCCAGTTGCGTAAACGCCATTTGAAACCACAGCCATCCGTCATACACAAAGTGTATATGCTACATTAAGAATTGCTGCACAGCACTAAAGTGTTCAGGTTTGGCTTAAAGGAAAGGATGGCAACCCTAATCCAAATACTTCCTATAGCTATCTCCCTCCAGCAGAAAGAAAAGACAAAAATAAAAGGGACGCAAGTTATAAATTTCAACCCTTATTCCAGTCCAGCAAGTGATGGGTGCCACAAAAAAAAATGTTGAGGGAGGAATTATATCTTTGCACTCCCTAACAATGGCTTAATTACAAGTCCATGGAGCATCATGGTTTTGTGTTATATGGCAGAAGGCAGTGGCGTAGCGTGGGGGGGGCCTTCGGGGGCGGTCGCACTGGGCACAATTTTCTTAGAGGGTGCAAAATTCCAAAAGAAATTTGAACCACTAATATTTTCCAGCAGGGATCAGTAAGGTGTCTGCTCACGGACACTGGTGTCTGTGAGAGGCCCTTGCATGGTGCCGGCAGTGACTTAGCACTCAGTGTCCGGAAGGGAGGACCAGGACAGAAAATTCTGTCCTGATGACTCCTTAACGCTGACATCAATCACGTGAAGCAGCGCAGCATAATCCGATGGAACACCCTGTTCCACACTTGTCAGCCCCCCTTGAAGCCCTGTGCCAGGCCCTGCCGCTGGCAGCCCTGTAGCCGCTGTAGAGGAGGGAGGAAGGGAAGCGCCTGCCCTGCAGCACATTTAAAATCCGCCCTCCACTAAGCCCCCTGGACAGCTCCCCCCCAGGCCACCAACAACTCCACGCAGGTAGACGACACTGTGTGCCACCAGAGCAGCGTGACCAACACACAGTGAGGGGGTACGGGGAGAGGGTGACTGGAGGTTCAGGAAGAGAATGACTGGGGATACTGGGAGAGTGTGACTGGGGGTACTTTGATAGATAGTTGAGAGAAATAAAGTGACTTGGGGTACTGGGAGAGTGACTGGGGGGTAGTGGGAGGGAGAGAGTGACTGCGGGTACTGTGAGAGAGTGGGGTACTGGGAGAGAGTGACTGGGTACAGGGAGAGTGGCTGGGTATAGTGTGAGAGTGGAACTATGCTAGGGTATACTGGGACAGGGTGACTGGTAGCTGTGGCGTAGCGTGAGGGGGGCATGTGTGTTTCATTTTATTTTATTATATCAGTATTTTGTTAATATACAATACATGTGCTTGTGGGGTAAGGGGGTCAATACTCTACTCGTAGAAGGGAATCAGGGTGTGTTACCATGTCCACAAGTTGGGGGGGGGGCGCACAATTCTTGCCTTGCCCCGGGCGCCGACAACCCATGCTACGCCGCTGGCAGAAGGATAATGGAAAACTGTTCTCCAAGTCCTTCCATTAACGGCAAGAGGAGGCAGCAGATTGTGCTCTCATCTTCATAGTGGGAAGAGAGGCAGGGCTTTCTATTCCCCACACAGTTATCAAAATTAAAGTGTTTATGCAGTTGCTCGGGGAGTCAGTAATATGACCCTGAAAAACCCCACCCCGGCTCCCGTTATATTTCTGCTTCTTATGCAAAGTATATAAACATGAGGAGCATAAAGCGGTCAAAATGAGCTCAGCGCACAGAGGTGAAATGGCTCAGCAGTGAAGGGGTTAAAAAGCAAAAACATGTAAAAATTGGGTATTTCAAACCTCAAAATTTCGGCACTATTTAGCCGGGGTCTTTTTTGGCGTTTTTTTGGGGGATTAAATTTCAAAAATGCGTAATTTTTTCCCATTTTTTCATCATATTTCATATTATTTTATAGTAAACTAGTTGTAAAGCCTGCCCAGAGGGCAGTCTATTGTTGTTGTCGTCAGCTCAGAATTCATGTCCACATATTTTGTTTTTCAATGTCCTATCCAAGAATATCTCTATATAAATGCGTTTGTAACGCGTCCGTCGCCGTCCCATCCACAACAGGAGGGCCAACTGAGCAGCTGTGATGGGTGCGCACACAGCTGACAGAGCAGGTTCCTCTTCCCTCTTAGATTGTAAACTCACGGGAACAGGCCCTTCTTAGATTGTAAACTCACGGGAACAGGACCCTTTGATTGTAAGCTCACGGGAACAGGACCCTCAGATTGTAAACCCACGGGAACAGGCCGCTCTTAGATTGTAAGCTCACAGGAACAGGACACCTTAGATTGTAAACTCGTGGGACCCCTAGAATGTAAACTCATGGGACCCCTTAGATTGTAAACTCATGGGACCCCTTAGATTGTAAACTCATGGGATACATTGTAAGCACATGGGACCCCTTAGATTGTAAAGTCATGGAACCACCTTAGATTGTAAGCTCATGGGACCACCTTAGATTGTAAACTCATGGGACCAATTAGATTGTAAGCTCATGGGATAGATTGTAAGCTCATGGGACCCCTTAGATTGTAAAGTCATGGGACAAATTGTAAACTCATGGGACCATTCAGATTGTAAACTCATGGGATAGATTGTAAGCTCATGGGACCCCTTAGATTGTAAAGTCATGGGATAAATTGTAAACTCATGGGACCATTCAGATTGTAAACTCATGGGATAGATTGTAAGCTCATGGAACCAATTAGATTGTAAGCTCATGGGATAGATTGTAAACTCATGGGACCCCTTAGATTGTAAAGTCATGGGATAAATTGTAAACTCATGGGACCAGATTGTAAACTCATGGGATAGATTGTAAGCTCATGGGACCAATTAGATTGTAAGCTCATGGGATAGATTGTAAGCTCATGGGACCCCTTAGATTGTAAAGTCATGGGATAAATTGTAAGCTCATGGGACCCCTTAGATTATCAGCTCATAGGAACCCTTAGATTGTAAACTCATGGGATGGGACATCACTGTGTGTGTTCCGGAAGTGGTCGGTGCTGGGTGACAGGAAGATGGCGGCCCGCAGGCCGGAGTGGGAGAGGATCCGATACCGTGTCCTCCCACCCCCCGAGCACTACGTGGTCGCGGCAGTGCTGCAGGGATTCGCTGTGATGCTGCCCGCCCTGTCAGACCCCAGCTGGGTGGTGGGGCAAGCCGAGGGCCAGGCCTTCGTGTTCGGAGTGCCCTAGGTCCTGTACCTGGGACTCAACCTGACGGAAACCGGTGAGACCCCAGAGACGCCGTGCAGGGAAGGAGGGTCGGGTTCTGGATGAGGGAGAGGGTCGGGCTGGGATGATGCGGGAGATGGGCAGAGTTGTGGCGCGTGCAGGTCTGGCTGTTTCCCTGCAGAGTTTTGCCGCGGCGGTTTGATGCGCACGCAGCCAGCAGTACGCTGGTACCGCGCACATGCGGCGTGGCGACGGACACGCTGCCTCTTACTGTATTATGTTATAGATTATACAATATGATGGAAATAATGGTATTTTTAGAAAGTCCATTTAATGGCGGGAAAAACTGTATATAATATGTGTGGGTTGTAGAGATAAGTAGGATGAAAATTTGACCTAAACACTAACAGTGCAGAAACGTAAAAACAACAGCGGGCACTAAAGGACGGATTTGCGCAAAATCGCCCGGTCACTATGGGGGTAATATATAAATTCTAGGGGATTTTCAGAGAACACCAAAATGTCAATGACATTTTGAATTTAACATTCACCGCAGTGTCCCAGAAGTGCTGCAGATCGACCCGCCGAACGCATCCTCAAACCGAAATCGATAAGAAAACACAGCTGCAAACCCGCTGAAAAAAAGATGACGATCCACCAAACAGACCGCCGAATCGAACCTCAAGCAGCCAAACGACCCACTGGAAAACGTAAAAACAGCAGCGGGCACTTTCAGACTGACTTTTGTAAAACCGCCCAGACACGAAGGGGTAAAATGTGATGAGCATAACATGTTCAAAATTAACTCAGCAGTGAAGGGGCTAAATTTCATTTAAGTATGTCATTCGGAATTACTTAATCTTGCTTACTGCTGCTGTATGTCATTATGATCATCAGCATAATGTAGAAAGAGGTCTAAAAACAGTATAGAATGACAAGACTCTTCTGAATGCATTCATTTACAGAACTACACAATGTTAGTCTTATTTCATTTATAGACTTTTAGAAGACTCTGTACTGAGACATTTTATCAATCCCGCTCAATCAAAAAATATATAATTATAGATCACTCCTTTTATAATATAACCCATCAATATCGCTATCGATGGGTATCCGCAAACTCATAACAGCAGCATATCATGTACGCCACGCGGTTTTTAATGCTTCTAGTAATTGGAAACTTCTTCAGCCAGACTTACAGTTCCAGGATCGTTACCATGGTAACTGCAGGTCTGATTTGTATAACTGAATAAAATCAAATTGAAAATAGACAAGTGTTAGACATATACAATATATGCCCTATAGCTTAGTAATCATAACCTATAGCATCAGGAAGGTTAATGTGGTGGTAAAAGTGGACTTCCAGAATACTAGAACACACATATATCACCTATATATAGATTTTAAAATGCTCCTTACCATGACAAGCTTCTGTTTATGCGGTTTCTAATTTCCAGTCTACGAGATGTCCCATTCACTGGGCCTTGTTGTCTGGCCCTGAGAGAAGACAGGGTCAGAGTTGGCAGTTGAGTAGGCCTATGGTTTGTTTACTGTATGAGGTAGTACAGAGAGTGCAGACCTCAAGACACACTCAAGCAATAAATAAATCAAAGACTTGCCAGCACTCGTAGACTATTAGATTCTTCACACACCAAAATGCCACCAATGTTACAACCTTTTGGCTTTTCTCACGCTTGTGGAAAGCCGGTAGGCAGCAACGTTGCTGGCCTATTAGTGTATGACGCATGTAATAAAAGTCACTTTGATGTAGTCCACCAGTGCTGGATCAAAAGGAATGTGCTACACAACTCGGCTCGCCTATAAATGTTTCTGCCCATCATGCTATATACCCATTTTAAAGCATGGACCGGTTTCCGTGCCTCTTGGAACTCAGCATTGGTCTTTGCACCCATCACGGGATGCTAGGGGGCCTAATATGTTATGATTTCTATAATAACACCTCAGAAAAGATACAATGAAATGGGTCGTGTAAGGACCATTCTCTGAGATCCTGTTTCTTCTCATGGACCCTCAAAAAGGAATACTAAAACACACACACCGAAAGACGTACTGAATTTCCAAGTTGACATGCATCTTAAAATCATAGGACCTTCATTGTATACAATGGTCATTGTGTGACCAGTAGTCAAATGTGATAAAGTGAAGTGCCTATGCATATGCTATTAATCTCCGGCAATGATAAAATAATTTCTGATTTTTTTTTATTAAAATGAGGGTGAGGGAATGTTTTTACAGCAAGGTTCTAAACCAACGGCAGCCCAGATGTTTCTGAACTACAATTCCTAAGACTATATGGCCATCTATTGCATTCAAAGAATTATGGGCATTGTAAACAACCAACATCTGGGAGGCTGGATGCGGACATCCCTGCTTTACAGCGTTTTTTGCAGTAATTGAGGGGCACTGAAGTGAGACCTCATTTAAAGTCTGTTTCTCCCCAGGCAGAACATAAACACTGCAATAAAAAAGCCTCTGAATGGTGTTTAATCTTCTAAATTTCATTTATACAGGTTTTCTCCTTCTTCTTGACTTTTCTGCTGTATTTGACAATGTCGACCACCCTCTCCTCACGCTGTGTCAACTTGGCCTCGGTGACACCGCTCTATCCTGGTTCTCTTCCTATCCCTCTCTTCGTCCTTCAGTGTTTCCTTCACTGGTGTCTCTGCATCCCGGTCCCCCCTTGTTGGGATACCTCAAGGCTCTGTTCTGGTTCCCTCCTCTTCTCGATCTATACTGCCTCTCTGGGCAACCTCCTCTCTCCCTGTGGTTTCCAATATAATCTCTATGGTGACGTCACCCAAATCTACCTCTCCTCTCCCAATCGCTCTCCTGTGCTGGACAGTGTTACTGCCTGCCTGCCCCTTAATCATAACTCTGCTAAAATGCTCATCCAAGCTCTTATTCTCTTAGCCTTGACTAGTGTAACCTCCTTCTCTGTGGCCTTAAGAGATCCCAGATTCTCCCTCTGCAGTCTGTTATGACTGCATGTGCTAGGCTCACCCACCTCACCCCTTTGTCAATCACTACGCTGGCTACCTGTTTCCTTTAGAATCCAATTTAAAATATTGGTGCTCACGTACAAAACTTTGCATCACTGTGACCATGCCTACATCTCCTCCATTATTAACAGGTACATCCCGTCCTGACCACTTTGATCTGATGTTATCGTCTCCTCGTACCCACACCTGCCAACTCTCTCCTTCAGGACTGCTCTCAAGCCTCCCCTTTCTATGGAACTCCCTCCCCACAACACTAGACTGTCCCCATCTCTCCATTCTTTTGAGAAGTCTCTGAAAACACAATAGAGAAGCCTATCGGCTCACTCCATAATCCCCCACTGTTCACTTCTTACGCCATCTTCCCACCCAGCCCACATGCACTCGCTACTTCATGTCCTCCATTTGCCATCACCTAGCACGTCACCGCTCTCCTCTTCGATTGTAAGCTCTAGAGCAGGGTCCTCTCTCCTACTGTTCTGTGTTTAACTTGTATGTAGATTTGTTATTCTGTCTCAACCATTATACAGCGCTGTGGAACTTGTTAGCACTTTATAAATACTTGTAACTGTAACTATCAATGTGCTGCCACAGAGATTGTTTCACTTACGGTCTTGATTTTATGACCAACGACATTGCAAAACATTGTTTTTCTCCCCATGAGAGAAAGTCTTCACAGAGTTCTGCAATTGAGTAGTAGTAGCTTTTTGCTAGCCATTTCTAACGGTCTAAAGGACAAAACGTCGTATGGATTGAAGCGACAGCTACAATGAGTAGTGTGCTAGATTGTGTAGTGTGCTAGAATAGTGGCCCTATTTTTTAGCAGTTAGGAGGTCGTTGGTGACTTTGGTGAGGGTAGTTTTGGTTGAGTGAAGGGGATAGAAGCCTGATTGCAGGGGGTCGAGTAAGGAATTAGAGGACAGGAAGAGGGAGAGGCGGTTGCAAATTTGTTTTTCCAAGAGCTTAGAGGTAAACGGAAGCAGGGACGCAGGACAGTAGTTGGATGGAGAGTTGGGATAGAGGGAGGCTTCTTTAGTATGGGGTAACCTGTGCAAGTTTGAAGGCAGGACCTTACTCTGCAGTGTGAGAGTGGAGAGAAGCAGCATGTGAAAGAGTCCAGTTTTTATCCATACAGGGATATCTCCCACTGGGCTTCTGCAGAATTAACAATCCCCCCCCCAACAAAAAGTTAAAGGAACACTCTACTCAAAAATTACACACCCCATTTTTTTATCCTAACCTATCTCTATTCCCTTAATAAATCTTTATTTTTTTTCTTGTAACTGTAATACTTACCCTAAAATCCACTTGTTTCCAGCGGCGTCTTTTTTTTTTTTTTTAATACTCACCTCCCTCTTCAGCTCCCGTTCTTCTTGCTTTGGAATTGCCTTCTGGTTTACGTGAGAAGCGCGTGACTGACAGCTGGGAGGGCGGAGTAAAGTCCTCCGCCTCGCTCAGCTGGTTTCAGCCTTTTCTGCCGATCGGCTGAGCGGAGGCAGGAGGGACAGGCAAGGGAATACTCCGGGCATCATGACCACCTAAAATAGCTTAGGTGGTCATGTTGCTTAGAGTGTCCCTTTAAGTAATGGGGCAACATGTGCCTCTTATTTATAATCTATTATTTTACTAGGTTTTATTAAATATTTTTATTGCAAATATTGAAATACATAAATTATTTTAAAATCTAGCAAAGAGTGCAACAATATCCAATGTTTGAGGAAATGTGTGACAAACACATATACCTTAGATAAGATTAATTCAAGCAATGTAAATCCTCAAAAACAAAGTATAACAGAGTAATAGTAAATATACAGTAAAACTATAGAAAAGGTGTATAACCCTCTAACACTATACAGCGCCTACATAGCAGGTCTGACTTCATTCACCTTTGGGTAGTTGTGTTGGGCTCCCAATGGCCCTTTTCCATCTCCAATATTCTCTTTTAGCGTACCTCAGGATCTAGGGAAATCTGCTAAAAAAGAATATTGGAAACAGAAGACTGTCATTGGGGAACCAATACAACTACCCAAAGGCGATTTGGGGCCAATTCGTAGATTAGTGAATAACCCCTTGTGAGGTTATTGCGGTGGAGCTCTGGGATATGCTCATACACACTGCACATTACTGTGAGGTTTATTGCTGTGGAGCTTTGTAATATACTGTACCATATACTATACCATTTTGTGGCTTGGAAGGGAGAGAAGTGAGCGGTTAAAAGGTTGAATGAGTACAAGAGGGCTCCATCCTGAGGTTCAGTAAGATTTGTATTGGCTGCCCTGGCTGTGGGTCAGGAAACTTGTGTGGGAGGTTATGATAAAGAAAAAAATCAGCACATTACTCTGAATGATTCATAGCACTCATAGAAAGTCCTCCACGGAATAAGCAAGCTGCTGCGTTATGAATGACTCACCATTTATCACTCATAGTTACATTTTACAATGTAAAGGATGTGTGTATAGAAGTATACAATAAATAATATTACATATGTTGTAAATATTAATTCATTTTTCTCCCATGCTTTTATTAGGTGGTGAGGGGGTGGAAAAAAATAGTCTTAAAAATGTACACCCCCCCCCCCCCTCTGCACTCAGAATTAAAGATTTTCACTCATTTTATAATTCAAAAAAAAGAATCTAGGTGTATTAATAAGCAAAGTTCCAAACAGAATAATCAAGATCAAACATATATTGGGACCCCTGTGTAAAGGTGATAGTTCTCCAGTTAAAACTGCACTCTACCCCAAAAAAGGAAACCTGTTGAAATTTGGGGGAGTGGGGGCTACAGTGCCAAACATATCATTTTTTCCTGTCTTCAAATCTCTCCGGTTTTCTTCTAGTCAGGCCATCCATCTTCTAACATAACCCCAGCCCCTTAACAATTGCTATACACACAAATAGATAGCCTGCAGCCAATCAGATACATGTCAATTATTTTAAGTTGAGAGGCATTTAAGGTTCAGCTGGCTAAACCAGTAGATTCCTCTCGAAATTCCATCAGTCCAGAACGCCTGAAAGGCTGTCCGGCAGCCACAACCAACTGCTTTCAAGGGCTGTTGCATAAGCTATGATCAGTCTAGTCAGGTGGGGGGGGGGAATAGAGAGGGCAGACTCTATAGCCACCATGACGTTACTAACTGGTCACGGTAACCTAGTGTTCCTCTGTGGTTAAAATACCATGAAAAGATTATAAACGGAGAAAAAGTAGCTATTTTTTTTTTTAGTACACCTAAATGTACACTGTGCTGTGTAGCGCTGGTCTTTTATCTATTAACTGTTACTCAAGTGTTCAGTCATTTGGATGACGCTCAATGCTTCTGGTCAGGAACTGAGCAAGTCACGGCTGTCCATAACCTCCTAAGGCTGTCCAGAGTGAGCTGATTGACAACCTTCAGGGAGAAGCACTGTCTGCTTTGGAAGACTATCAGAGCTTGCCTGGATACGTGGAAAGGGGCAGACTCTTAGTTCAACAAGAGCATATCAATTTATTTAAATAGTCGAAAACAGGAATTGCCACGATCCAACTCTGACGGGAGCCCACCTCTTCCCCAACCGCGAGGTCACCGCTATACAGGGGGCACCGCAGCCCCAACAACACCTAGGTGAAGCAGAAAGAAGCAGGTCCTCCAGCTTTATTTACAGGGACAGCAGACCCTGCATGGAAAAATGTGACGTTTCGGCCCACAGGCCTTAATCATGTATGATTAAGACCTGTGGGTCGAAACGTCACATTTTTCCATGCAGGGTCTGCTGTCCCTGTAAATAAAGTTTACTGACACTTCAAACAGCTGGAGGACCTGCTTCTGTCTGCTTCACATGATAGTTACAGTGTCCTGTTTATCAGACTGATAAAGTGGTCTCCTTAGAACCAGATGAACATGCAAACACAGAATTGGGGTTTAGTGTATAGATCCCAATAGTGGCAAATCGAGCGAGTAACAGTATTTGGGGGTCTAGGTTGACGCAATTATTTGTCTCAAACTATGCATTGCACGGCTGAATTTATAATGTGATTTAGTACTTAAGCTTCTTGCATAAACATGACGTTTCGTAACCTAATTGTGTCTGAGCAGCTCATGAAAAATGAGACACCACATTAAAGACTATTAATTATGTATTACGGTTATGCACAGGGAAGAATACCTTTAAGTAAATATTCAAGCCTGTTTGACAGTTTTAATTTATTCATTCACCCTATTTACAACACACTGTTTGAAGACCACTTTGTTGATCAGTTGACGTGAAAAAAAAAAATAGAACTAGTTTTGTTTTAAAAATACAAGCCGAGTTTTGGCCCAGGGTAATTATCCGTACTGTAATGACCACCTTACTGTAGAGATCAGCACAGACAATAATTTCAAAAAATATATAGCAGGTTTATATAAAATATCATTTGTGAAACACACCTATGCCTATGGTTCACACCAGAGATTAGTTTTGAATTAGACAGCAAAGTTGTCACCTTAAAACCCGATGTTCTTCATTCAAAGACCTCAAGAACGACGTTAATATACAGATGGTCAGTTACTTTGAATATTTAGGTGGTGTACTTCCATGCTCCTCAACTGGTGAGAATTCCAGTCTAGAAACTTGGAAAATAAATGAGACGGAGAAGACAAAAGGAAAACCACGATTATATGGTTTATGAGAAAAATTGTGAGTATGGAAGATGCATCCTTGGCGTGTCCTGTATTGCCTACCATTGCTTTATGTTATGATTCAAATGCAAAATCATAACTCACAGAAAAGCATCATCTGTGAGGTTTTCTTCATGATGAGTGAGTGGTGTCTATTTCTTTACAGTTTTGGCACAATTTCCTGCCCTTCCAGTTACCATCCCATTTGTAAAGCAACAAAGGGACCCACTATGAGTGAGATCTACTCACAGCATTTATAATGCTCTATATGTGTATAGCCGTGCTTGTCTAAGTGTGTCACGAGGCCTGTCCCTCAGCTGTTCTTCCCATGAATGGAATGGATAGCTCTTCAATCTGTAAACGCTAACCAAAAGTACAGAACAATTGTACGTTGATTTTATTAGCTGGTGTTTATTTTAGCAGACACTATTTGTTGTTAAAAAAGACAAATAAATAGTTTAACACATTGGCTGAACCATTAGAAATGTAATCCTGAAATGCAGAAAGGCAACAAGGAATATAAACGATTGGGTGGGAGGGGGCAGCAGATTGGCCTAAACTGTGGTCACACGAGCGCACGGATTGTTGAAAAGGATGCACTTTATAAAAGGAAAAGATTGTAGTTACATTGTATCAGTTAGTTATGACTGGCGTTAAGAGAAAAAAAAAGCTGTATAGTATCCGTTCATTTTGACGGATGTTGACAAAAAGATTAATTAATCTCTAACAAAATATCATAATTGTGTTCCTGTGTAAAGTAAAAAGACATATTTGTTAGTTTTGAACAGGGCTGGCCTGGTGTCATGGCTCCAGGCAGCACTTTGCCAAGGGCAGCCTTTTGGGCCTCAACCACACATTACTGTGAGTTTTATTCCTGTGGAGCTCTGTGATGCACTCACAGTAATGTGCGGTGTGTAGGAGTTTATTACAGATCTCTGCAGCAATAAAACGCACAGTAATGTGCTGTATGTGTTTGAGTTTTATTGCTGTGGAACTCTGTGATATGCTCATACATGGCACAGTGGGGTTTTTTTGGGTGGGGGCAGCATTTTATCCTTGGACCCAGGCAGCACAGGGTCTTGGGCCAGCCCTGGTTTCCAAGGTTCCACAGAGACAGTAACTAGTAGGGCATTTCAATAAACATTCACAATGAGAGAAAAAGTGCGTGTGTGCATTTTTCTTTCTACAAGCCTGCATGGTTTTATTGCATCAAAGACGCATGAAACATTAATATGAAACATTAACTGATGAAAATTGCAGGTCTTAAAAGCTCAAAACATAAGAGAATGGACAACAGCTCGGAAGAGCTCTGTAGGTTGCACTATGGTAGAACACCTTCCCGTACCAAAGAGGTTTTAGCTCACCTGTGCAACATAATGAAATTATTAGCAATGCAGCTTCTAAAAATACCAAAAGAATATGAAAATAATATGTAGGCATAAGGTCTGCTTATAGAAATACATTGCATCTTTTCTATACAGGGATTTTCAGCAATTATACCCAATGCTACATATCCATAAACAGAAGTGATTGCAGAGCTCTCCCTGGCTGTAGTAATGCAGCAGTAAAGTTTGTTGAACTTTTTATTACAGTGTGGGTGGGTGCTACTCCTTAGAGCTGTGTCAGGTGAACTTGCAATCCTTGTATGAAAGACTCCATGACTTTCCAACCCACATTCATCCTACAGGTGTACTGACTTTTTTTTTCTGTTAAAAAATGGTATTAAGGAGTTATACCACAGAACTGAATTTAGCCACAGGCACTCTGTCATCCTAAAAAATGTTCATCAGAGAGGTCTACAGATACATTTTGGACTCCTAGCTTGATGATGTATAGGAAGTCACTGGCTTATCATGTTGTCCACTTCCTAATCATGTGTGTGATCGGTCGTGTCAAGGAGAGGGTATTCTGAGAAATGAGTAATGTAATTTATTTCATGTTTATATGGTCCAAATGTGCATAGTTTAAAAGATGACATGTTTGGAGACATTACCTTTCTCTTTTTTTTAGCTGGCTACATGAGGGTTCTTGGCCCGCAACATAACATGAGTTACAATAGAACTACCATAGTGTCAAAAAGATGGATTTAGGTTACAGAGTTTAAGTTTAGTTAAACTGCACAGAATGAATAAAAATACATATTAGTATGCTAAAGGTTACAATACACTGAAAACAATTAGTGGGGCTGCACTCTGTAAGGAGGGTATAATGCAATCAAACAAAAGTTTGTTTTTGGAACATTATTTTTAGCGAAAGATAAAATTGAAGGACCAAAAGGTAAAACCATTTAAAGAACCAACCTCTCAGAAATACATTGTCTAAATTAAAAATGATTCCAAAAAGCATCAGCTGACTTGTTTAATGCTTTGAAATCCATAGTATTTACACAAAATGTGCTGCCATAAAGGAACAGGATAAAATCATTTGTAAGCACCATCTGTTGAACTATTTTGCTCAGCATAATCAGAGCAGAAATTCATGTATTCATGTTTATTTTCAATCATGCACTGCATCATTTAATACATTAATCAAAAGCCCACAACTTATATTTAAGTTAAATATATGCGTGCATTAAATAGTAAAGCTGTGCCTACGAAGCACCTGCGCCTCTTACCACCACGCATTTAACACAAATTTTCATACAGTATGGATTGATTTAAAATGTTAAAACTATCACGACACCATGTCCAAACTTTGAAATTTTTCATGGGCCTAACATTCAAACAGTATTCATGTACTGGAAGGACAAAGGCGGGTGATATACAGGTCGAACTTTGCTTACCAGGTGAAAGATAAATACGACCAACAATTTACAAATGCTTTTTTTTTTTATTGAGATGACCCTTGCACAGGTACGTAAATAAAATAGTTTTAAACCCTACTCTGCTAAAAAAAATTAATTAAAAAAACAAAAAAAACCACACACACAATACTTTTTGGTACCTGTTCTCTATGGGCCTATATGAGAAGGCTGCGAAGACCGAGCCAGTAAGTCTTAACTCCCAATAGCAGCTCACAGGGCTGCCATCAGAAATCCTGGAGCCCCTTACTCAATGATTGGTCGGGCCCCCCTACCCTCAGCTGGGATTTCCATAAACCAATTTTTAAAAAAAATTACATTTTGGCTCATTTTACCTTATTTTACAGGGAGGGTGAAATCCCTGGTAGATAAAATGCATTTCCTGTGAGAAAGTTTTTGCCTCTGCCTGGCACAGACCATACTAATCGCTCCCTCAGTGATTACAAAGAGTGCTTTTATTAGCACCAGATGCCCCGGCCCACTGGGAAATTTCCTGGTATCCCAATAGGTCAGTTCAGTTTTGCATGGAGGGCCCTTATTTCTGAGGCACTTTGACAAGTGACACTGCGTTTGGTAAGGGCCAGGGCCCCCTTCAGCCACTGGGACCGTGAATATATCATGGGCTGTCACCCCCTGATGGCTGCCCTGGCAGCTCAACTACTATCCAGACGCTAGATTACTACCTCAGAATAGTATGGAGTCACCAATGAATACCAACCTACTGCCACATATATATTTATATTCTCTCTTCGAGTCAATAGGAATCCACGGGGACTTGTGCGAGACCGTGCTGATCATTTGGGAGCACACTTTACAACAGGAAAGGTACCAGAAAATTATTTGCTCTCCATGTCCTTCACTTTCATGGGAGAAGAAATCGAGAACTGCATTCTCCTCTATACTGAGCAACAAGGGGTGAGGTTTGAATCTTTTACTTATTTTTCAGTGATTTTGCAGATGCAGGTAGTGTTTTATAATTTTGCAGCTGCGAATGAGAATTACGAGAAAGAGTCACTCTTTCTTCTTTATTAGCGATAGTAGCCCATCATAAAAGCTTAATCATGACAGCTCATAGAGGACGTGAGCCTATAAGTATAACAGACCCACTTAGTTACGTTAATGGCTCACTTTTAAACAGCTCGTCAACAATGCAGTCAATAAGGGCTTCGAATGCATGGCATAAATTTTCTATCTCCTGCAACTCACCTGAATTAGTCTCCTTTTACATGCGCTGAAAAACATGTATTCCACAATGTTCACTATATTCTACATACCACAGTAATTGCCAAATCTGTCACTTGAATGTCAACAGCATACACACTAACTCACTCTTCACTACCTTTCCTTGGACCCATGATAATCTATGTGGATGTTGTTCTCCCTAACAACTAACCATAACACAGCCTAAACATTTTGCACGTCTCTTCCATCTATCTTAATTCTCTTCTATCCTCACTGCAGATTGTAAATTCCTTTTATTGTGTACTTTGTATAGCAGTGCTGTTCTGGGACTCATCTAGCATATATATTTCATAACAGGTCAACTGAAATGAGCACACTCAACATTTATAATCCTCTTTATGGGGGAAAATAACAATATTCAATTACCCCATTGCACAAAAAGTGTGAATTTTGCAATAGTCGTAATAGGTTTTTGCGCCAAGAGGGGAATGAACAGTATCTTTTCCATATGTTATTTTCTCATCTTTTACTAGAAATTAATGATTAGAATAATTTATTTTCCCCTATAGGAGGTATATTCATGTAGTGTTCAACTGAACCCCAAATATATTTTACTACTAAATTGTAGCTTTGTTCTCTTTAAAGGGCCAATGCCACCAACAAATTAAATGTCCTAATTTTGTTTACTTTCTGTTGCCGATATCTTACATGTGCTTTGTTTTACTCTTGTAGGTTTAGTTAAAAAAATATTTTGCTCTATGTGTGTCACTGGGTGCATCCATTGTGTGATACACTTGGATCTCCCTGGGTGGCATTGGCCATAGAATGGAGTCTATTGATCGATCATGGACTCAAATCATTGTATTGTGTGAGATGTATTCAAAGGACATCACTAGGGGGAGAGGGATTAGCCGTCTTTTAGGCACTCTTTCTGATCTCATTCAGCTGCCATTTCTTAGGTCAGCCAGCCTGGAGGACACTACACCTCCTGCCGCCCTATCTAAACATTCCCTCCTCCACCTCATTAACTGTTAAATAATGTATATTAAATAAACAAGAGCCACAAAGCAAAGCTTTTGGCAAATGTTGCATCATGTGAAAAATACACAAAATGTAAACGAGATCAAAACCTTACTTTGAAGTAATTTCAAAAGGAAAAACAAAGAGAAATAAAACAGCAGCATGTGTTTTATAAAGTGTTTTTGTTTGTAATACACAAGTAATCTAGTTACAACTTATGCATGTGGTAGTGTTCTTTTAAATATTTGGAAAGCTGGCCAAATAATGATGTATTTATAAACCTTTTAGTAGGGTAGCGGTCATTTCTTTTACCCCATAAGTAAAATTATCTCAACTGCTATCCCTCTCTGACTTCAACACTGAAAAAAGACATCGCAAGTGGAGTTTACACTCCTAAAAGAAGCTGAGGAAATAGGACCAACAGCTTTCAAACCAGACAATATATTATTGATTTATAAAGGATTTTACCAGGAAGGATACATTGAGATTTCTCTTGTTTTCAAGTATGTTCTGGGTTCAAGAATATTGAGTGGTTACAGAAATACAAAATAGTAAAATGCAAGATATTAACACAAAAACAAATATACAGATTATTTCCTACATATTTATTTTTCTGTTAAAGTCATTATGTCACATGTTTACAGGTGCATTCGGTATTGAGGTATGTTAATAGGGAATTCTTAAGGGTCTTTAGACTGGGGGAAGATTCGATGGCGTCTGGGAGGTTATTCCATATTTGTGGTGCTCTGTAGGAAAATGAGGATCGGGCCACTTTCTTTTTGTATTGTGGTATTGCAAGTAAGCTGCTGGTCCTGGATCGGAGGTTATAGGATGAGGGAACTGCTAGGGGAAGCAGTCTATTCAGGTAGGGTGGTAGCTTCCCAGAAAAGCTCTTAAAACCAGGTTGGAAAAGTGAAGGGTGCGTCTAGATTCCAGTGACGCCCAGTTTAGCTCTTTTAACATGTCACAATGGTGGGTCATGTAGTTACATTTTAGCACAAAGTGACAGAATGAGTTATACAATGTAGTAAGTTTATGAAGGTGTGTTTGCGGGGCAGCTGCATACACTACATCTCCGTATTCAATGGCTGGCATAAGCATTTGTTGTACAATTACATTTCTAAAAAGATTTTTTTCACCATTAAAAAGGAACACTCTACACACCTTGACCACGTTAACATATTAAAGTGGTCAGGCTGCATGGAGTGCCAGCCCTTCCCTTCTCCCCCCTTCCCCTAGTGCCGCTTTGCAGTTATTGCTATGTGAAGTGGAGGAGTGACACTAATTTGGGCAGAGGAAATAGGACGAATATGTTAACGTGGTCAGGGTGTGTAGAGTGTTCCTTTAAGGCTAGGGTCAGACGAGCGCATTCTGTGTGGACTGTACATCCGTGCACAACGGACATACTTTCTGACTGACGACAAGGTAGTGGCCACACGGTCCGTTTTTGTGGCTGACGTTTTTTTTGACTGATGTAGAAGGGAAAATAAATTAATATGAAAAACATTTTGTCCGTCAAAAATGCAGTCCGTCTGACTTCGTTCCATCAATCACACACAAAGCTATGCGGACGTTGCAGACGTAGCGCACTCTGTGCATCCGTTCTAGCGGATTTAAACTCTTGCCTAACTTGCGTCCATTTGCAGCATCCGTTGTGCGTCCGCACTTCTGTGCGGTCTCTATTGATAATAATTGTATGCTACCACGGACGTGAACACTGCACTCGTCTGACCCGAGCCTTAATGGTGAAAAAAATCTATTTAGTAATTGAAAATATTGTCCGTTTTGAAAGCTGTTAGTCCTGGTTTCCGCTGCCCAAATTAGTGCCACCAGACATAGGATTTGAATATCCCCCGTGTTGGACAATGACAGCACGCTCTCTTTGTTGACACCATACTCTGAACACTCGCAGTCGAAAGCAGTCTGGGAGACTGCAGCCGATGGATTGGTTCTGCTTGAACAATACCAATTCCATTGTTCTGCAGAACTTATGTACAACCGTTGTACGTTCAGGAGTGGACTCTATAGTAGAAAAAGCTTTCTGATACGACTATGTTCAAGTGCTAAAAAAATGACTGGAGTGAATGTAAATTTAGTCAAACCCCCTCATTTCTGTGTATATTTTTGTGTGCATTTTTCCGTGGATGCTGTAGATCAGTTCTTCATGCAACTGAAAAAAACCTTTTCAGTCCTCACGGCTACAGAAATGTAATTCTATTTGCACCCTTCTGGATACTGAAGACACCATCTTATAGCCGTTGCTCATGGAGGTGGGGGATGGGGGAGTGGGAATAACTGTTGCTCTGCACAGGGTAAGATCATCGCTATAAGATTACTGGCTGAGTCTTTATTTGAAAAACTTTTCCACAGATTTAAAGTCATGAGGCAGTTCATATTATATAGAATAAATTCATAGCGCGATTGAAAACCTTCCGAATATCCCTTTAATCACATGCTAAATTATTTAGGGCTGAGAACATGTGGTTTGAGTCAGATTAAGGTATAAAGTGTGTATAATCAGTTTATTATTGCTATTAAATTGCTGTGTGTCTAAATGATTACTCATTAGAAGAGGATACATTTTTTTTTTTATAAAATATTAGCTCACCTGAGTTTAGCAATGCTTGTTCCATCACACCACAGCCGAGAACCTCCATCCACTCACCCTGGAATTTGATTTCCATCTCGAAAGAAGGGTGTGTAAAGGGGAAAAAGCAGTCAACCCATCTGATTTCTAGACCTATGGAAAAAAAAAATAATAAAGCACAATAAGGAGAAATCACAAAAGCAAACATTTGCCTCTATTGCCAAATCAAGAGTTTCAATGAAAGACAAATACACGTAAACAAAGTGATGTGACTTTGGCTCAAGTCAATAAATCTTGAAGTTGTAGAAAATAGCAATGTCATCTCTAATATGAAAAGCACTTTGTGCAGCTCAGACACTCTGTTCAAACAAATCAATCTTTTGTCACAAATCCAAAGCCACCTGGTAAGTTAGGAAAACGAGGAAAGATCATAGAGACAGCAGGATATTTAGTCACTGTCTGAAGACGGGACTGATGGGTATCTAGAGACAATATTCCTTCCACTCATGCTTACAAGAGATCTTAATGCACATCATGAGCACTAGATATTGTGACGATTATAGTAAATATACATCATAATGCTTGGTAATACTTCGCATAACGTTAGAAATTGGTAATCTTTCCTTAGGTAATGGTGGTACAGCCCCACTTTATATGCAGCCAGACGTGATGAGTTTCAGGAATTAAAAATGTGAATGGCTTTTTGTCTCTCTGCTGGCCACTAAGTCCCCTTTTTGCAGCCACGGATGATGTGGATATCAAAGGCTTTTGGGAATTACTAGGTATAGACCTTCCTGTCACAGCATGGGGGGCCAAGTTAACACCTTTTTGAAATGCTAAGGCTAGGGTCAGAAGAACGCAGTGCGAACTCGCGTGCAGCCGCACTTTATCATGGCCGTAGTAGCAGAAAATGACGGCCAATATACGAAGCGCAACACAAGCGGCAAACAAACGCATTTTTTCGAGAACATGATACCGCTAGTACTGACGTACAGAGTGCGCTGCATCCGCTAGCGGCATGTGTGCGTGATTAGGAGACATCAGACGCTGCTAATGTCCGGCCAACATAACGTCCAGACGCAAAAAGTGTTTTATTGATGATCCATACAAAATCACAGACGAAAATGTGCATCGTATGACCGCTATCGCGTATTCTGTGAAAAAATACATCCATTCGTTTTTCACGGACGACGCGAAAAATGCATTTGTCTGACCTTAGCCTAAAAGGGAAGTCTTCCGGCTGGCCAAAGATAGGTGAATAGGTTTTCTTTGATCTGCATGATAGGGGAAATGCATGATAGGGGAAATTGCCATTTGGAATGCTCAGCAAGGGGGCTAACAACTCAAGCACACCAAAGAGTGTTCTCCCAGACTCAGCAGCAGCGACCCTGTAATCGATCATATACATCAAGGAAGCGAATATGCCTTTGAAGCTTGACACTATGTTGATACCTTTTCATTAAATTAAGTAAGAAGTGAACTGAGCATGCCCACGAATTACCAGGAGTGGGCGGTCTGTACCATCTATGGGCATGACGCTGGGAGAGCGGAAAAAGTGTATAAATTCTGGGACCCAAGCCAGGCTCATTGCTTATTCTTTCTGGGGCCACGCGAAGTGGGAATTTTTTCCAATCCCAGCCTCAGGGGGTCACAAATATCCTTTTAGCTTGCTGACTCGTAAGTAGGTTATGTGTGTTAATGGAATTCTCCATTTCATCTGTTTTTAAAGAAGTTACACCTTTCTATTTTTTAAGGGACCATAACTGCCATATATTGATATCTTCTGGTCTTTTTCTGAGACTTGGCACATGAGACTATACAACTTAAAAAACTATGTTGAGAGTATGTCTTGCTGTACTGATGTTTTAATTACGGATTTATCTTTTTCGGCAGTATTTGGACTTTTGGCATTTGGTTGCCATGGTCACGGGGTAAGGCCGACGCACGGACGTCACTCATGTGAGACAGCGTCTGTCCGGCATTGGGAGGGGATGGCACTTAATTGGTGAGTATGTTATATTATTTAAATGCTGATTTTGTTTGATGTATATTGTATCCTGATGAAAGTCCGCGGATAGCGGACTGAAACATCAATTTTTAAAACAATAAAGAGAACCTTTTGTACAAGACCGGGAGTGCCGCCAACACTTATTAGTGTATGGATGTTATATATATATATATATATGGATAAATGGGGGAAAAAACCTACGGATGGCGCCCGTCCTTAAGTGAAATGGTTACGTGGGCTGCTGCCCTTCTAGGTATTAAGGTAGTGCCTTGTCACTGCCTAAGTGTAATTGTGAAATAAAGGGGTGATATACCTAGAAATGGGCGCGCCTGCGTGTGGTTGATCTTTTTTCTGAATCCTATGTATGTGAGCAATGGATTGTCTGCTTTCTTGATTTTGTGGCAGAGAAAATGTGATGTACAGGAATTTATATTTCCATATTTTCATATATGGAGATAAGTTGAGGACATTGCGACCCAAGGAACCTCAAGTTTATGGCAATAAAAAGAATACAGCATAACAGAAGAGGGGGTGACCTGGCAAAGAAAATAGGCCAGGAGGAGATGAAATGCATATACGAGTTTGACACGCTGCATCCTAAAGGTCTCAATATGGACTTCAAACTATGCCATTTTTTCACATACATAGGATTCAGAAAAAAGATCAACCACACGCAGGCAGCGCCCATTTCTAGGTATATCCCCCCTTTATTTCACATATATATATATATATACATATATACTGTTACAGCTTACATTTTTCTGTCAGAAACGGCCTTCATGGGGAGCCATTTTTGATTCCACGTTGCCGACTTGTGAAAGTATGAAGCAGCTCGTGTGCATCTGCAATCATATTATGTGCTTTGACGTGTTGCACAATCTTAGGTTTTAGGTGGTCTGTTCGTTCTCTTGAGGCCATTATGGATGTTGTCTACCATTTCATTAAAACTTCACTACAGTGAGTATTGCAGCTCATCCAGAAGTTTCTTTCAAGATTGCTCATGATGTTACCAAACATGAGGCTCATGACATGAGGCTAATTTTACCACCTCCTGGATGTCTGTGGTGGCAGTCCAGCATGCAGGTGTGTCAGGAGGCAATGCTATATTGGTAGGTTGGTAGGACTGGGCAATACATCTTCGGAAGATTTTAGTTAAGCTGGCATCCACGGAAATAAAGTGTTTTCTGATGGACAGCAAACCGTCTTCAAAAACAAAAAGACAGGGAAGGGGGGGGGGGTGTCCTCAGTTGGGAAGGTGGCTCGTGGAAGACAGGGGATAGGGGTCTCCCTGCCAGCGCCCCCGGATGGCAGCAATCCCAGGACGGCCGGTAAAAACTAAATGACTGCGATGAAAATAAAGGTCATCGGGAGGGGGATCGAAGTAACATTACTCGGCGAGTGGGGGACAGGGAAGAATCTGCATGGGGGGGGTCATCTCAACAAGGTATGGGTCTGCAACATAGAAAGAAAAAAAGAGGAACAAAACAGACCGCTCAACCGGTGTCCAGCGAAAAGGCCGCGCGTGCAACCACACCACTCGGAGGCATCTCTTGGAAGGCGCGGCAGATAGACATCCACCGGGCCCACTCCGCCACAGTCCAGAGCCCAGATAAGCATTTCAGCCCACCTGCAGACAGTCTCCCAGAGGTCCACCTTAGTCCCGGTCTCGGCGACGTGGGGGGGGAGCGATGGCAAACTGCGCAGGGTTCTCCATCATCCCACCAGTCTCTTCAATCAGCAGCACCTCTCCGTCGCGTCGCTCCGGGTTCCCAGCCTCCAGCACGGGAACATCAGGCACGTTGTCAGCCGGGGGGTCTGTCCACCGGCGTAGCTCCATCCGATACCTCCGCCCGCCGATCCGGCCTCAGCACTGCCATTCGACGGCGCCACGTGCCAAGCGTAAGCGGGCTCTCGTCGTTGTCCCCGGCCATAGACTCTAGGCAAGCCTTTGAGGTCCTCCAATATGGCTCCCAGATTTCTGACGGGGGGTGGGCAAGCTGCTGTGGATCCGGCAACCGCAGCCGGAAGATGGGGGCCCTCCATCCCCGTGGCTCACAGCAACCGTGTACCAAAGGGGGGGCCAACGGAGGTTCAGGCTGCGTACAAGCTGAAGCCTAGACCCCAAGATGGCCGATGATGGGCCTGGCAGGAAGCAGGGGCTCGAAACGGCTCGTCTCTGGTCCGGAGGGGGGGACAAAGCGGGCTCCGGACAGTGCAGCTCCGGTGGTCAGCTACTGCAGCACCTCAAAGTAAAAATTTCCCATGAAACGAGTCAGCTGGAGGTCCCTAAGAGCGGCAGACGTGCAGAACTCCACTAAGGCACGTCTGCTCCCATTGGTAGCTGGCCACGCCCCCATCTCACTTCTGAGAGATACTGTATATATTTATACACACATATGCATTCATTGAAAATATATAATTACCATTTGTATAATACATATCTTCGCAGAATACGATGGGGAAAAAAAATGTGACTTTCCTTTCGGAATCATTTGCAGAGTGTCAAATTATTTTTCCAACTTTTGGCATCCAAAGATTTGTGTTTATATATTCTATAGCTTAGGCTTTTAAAAAAAAAAAATCAGAAACAGAGAAACTTCTTACTGCATTTTTCTAGGTGCATACTGGGAAAAACACAAAACTTCTTTTACTTATATTTTGGCAAAAAATGCATTTTATGAATGATTTGACTATGTATAAAACAATGAACTTGCTCGCGGTGCAGGAAATGAGGTTAAGTAAAGGCAGAAGCATTATTCATTTTATATATTCCTTTCCAATGACACCTCACTTGAGGGGTGTACAAAACGCAGATACATGGGTCCAAAGGACCCGTTTCTCCCTGCAGAGGTGCTGCGGATTGTAAGATGAACCAATGCGTAATAACACAATGCGCCGTCACCTCCACATTTGCTCCCAACATGGGAAATGAAAAGTTGTGTTAATGCAGTGGCATGGTTTGCTTTATAAGTAAAAACAAAACAATGCTTCGGTTTTTTAGAAAAGAAAACAAAAAGTTTTTTTATTTTTACTTACAACATAGACATTGTAACTAATCACTTTGAACTTGGGGTACATGAACCTAGAGACTGATTTGGGAGGTGAATGTTCTATATGGTTTCCCTGCCCTCTCCAATATTGAAGTCACCCTGTACCTACAATTCTAGGTGCAGAGTGTTTGTGTCATCTGTGATAAGCATAAATCCTGTTGTTATTGTTATTGTCTATGTTTATCTGTTACTTTCTGCTAATAGGATTACTGTGTGGGTCGCTGTAGCACTTTCCAACTCCCCCTATCTAGAACATGTTTACATCTGTTAAAGTTTTGAGTGGTCTTTGTCCGTCTTGCGTGGCAAACATTGCCCCATTATCTGATATCATAGAACACTGGGGAACAGCATTTTCGTTGAGTTAGATCGGACACTTGGTTTTGATTAACTGGTGGCATTTGAACACCAAAATTACCCCAGTTTTTCTCTATCGCGTCAATTTTTTAAGGTACAGGATACCCTCCCTTTGTCTCAAAAACCATACAAAATGTGCACACAATGGAAAATAGTGAAAAAATTACTTGAATGTAAAATTCAAATTTAACCTAAAAGTTCAATTGGGTGCCAGTAGTCAAGTTAGATAGCACTTAAGGTACAAATTTACGCTTCTAGCTTTTCCTGCTGTGTTCAATCTCTGGACAATCTCGCCTGATGCTCAAACAATAGTCAGTCATCATATGTTCATCCCATCTACCCCGATACCGTTCCTCTATGACCTTCAAATCTTGGTGGAATCGTACAGAAGTAACAGTCACTGGAGTGATCTGTGGGCTGTCGCCAAATCATATGTATATCAAATGGCAACTTATCACATGTTCACTTCGTCCACATCTGTAAACTCTCGACACACTGTTGCACACCTTGTGAGGGGCCCAAGACTTATCTTGATCACCAAGTTTTACTTTTAACTATGCAACACGGGCTTGCCTGACAAACAGGGCCGGTGCAAGGATTTCTGCCACCCTAGACAAAAAAAAAACATTGTGCCACCCTTCCACTCCCCAGTGTTTCCCACAAATTATTATCTCTGCCCCCTTAATGAGTCTCATGCTCTTGTGGGGTTCAGCCCTGCTCGCTGCGAGACGGCAGAGTGAGCGTGCAATCAGAGTAAGTGTGCAGCCAGATTGTTCTCGCAGCTACCGCCAGCAGAGGGCTGCAAGCGCCACGTCAGCGCCAAACAGGCAATGTCTGCCATAGTGCCTGCGGCTATATTAGCTCACAACAGCAACCCCCTCCTAGTGGCGCCCTGGGCAACTGCCTAGTTGGCCTAATGGATGCACCGGCCCTGACAAAAACGCTGATGTTCACCCTTTGACTGGGAAAGGTGAAACTGTCCGGATATAACAAAAGGAATCAGGGCTGTTTTGGCACTTATGACGAGAAATAGCAGAGGCAGACATGATCTGAAAGGAAAAAAGTATGCAAATAAAAAAATTCTGCTTACTCCTTGTATACAGAATTCCGGAATACGATTCACTAAATACAGTTGTACACACCCTCTCACCACACTGTCTCACGTGTAACCAAAATGCAGAGACAAGTAACATCCAGTTGCCAAGGTCGTCCCCCACCCCTCCCCACTCGAGGGAGGTCCACTCTCGGCCAATCGGAGAGCACTCGTGCTCCCATACACCTGGGTGGGAGTAATCGCATTCAGATAAACTGTAGAAAAAAAATCTGACGTGACAGAAGAAAACTAACAGCAGTTTTGAAATCAGCATGCCTAATTTAGTCTGAAAAAACTGAAATATCGAACTCAAAAGAAAATATGTTCCAAATTGTCCCCAGTGTAATCTGAATCCCGTTTATCCTCACAATTTGCTATTGTCATATTAATCTGCTTTGCTGGTATGTTACGCAATGCGTCTTGGTGACCAGAGTTAATCCCATTATCTACCCCTGGTCTAAAAATGTCACAGAGGACAAGACACCAGGCAGTGATTCCTGAGCTGTTGCAGCAATATGCTAGGGAGGGATTTGCTATTGGCCGCTAGGCCCCGCCTGGCATTGTATATATTTTTCAATAAAGGCTCAGTTCTCTGACTGTTCTAACTTCAAGATCTGTGTGCTTTCAGTTTATCCATCCTTAAGCTTCGGATAAGGGCTGGAGAAAGGTACGAAAGAATGCTGGTGGGAGAACGGGGGTTAGGCAAGGGAGCGTAATTAACGGATGTGATCCAGTCGGGCGATACAGTCATATTTTATTTATATAATCATGTCATATCAGGGTTATAGAATTGAAAAGACCAGGCCAAATGATGCCCCCTATGACCCTGAAACAACTTATGGTACTGGATATAAATGGGTCCAAATAACCCATTTATCTCCAGTAAATGGATTTCCCAGCTGGGAAACCAGCAATCTGATTAAAGTTAAATACATACATTTACACACATAGCCCCCCCCCCGTTATATAGCAATAAAGCTCAAAGGAGAACAATAAAGCTGTGGAATTCTCTGCCTGTTGAGGTGGTTGGGTCAGAGACTGCACATACATCTAAAGAAAACAACTGGATGACTTCCTGCAGACACAGCATAATAAGGAAAAAGGAAAAAAGGTGTCATCTGCGCTCGTTTCTATGTGTTCCATGTACAACAAAACCAAAGTTTTTGTTTGTTTCAATGGCCATTGCAACGTAAATTCACTCGCCACTTCACGGCACCTCTGTAAAGAGTGAGTACCTAACATGTACCAAAAGGCTGCTCTCCTGGCAGTTGCTGCCGCTCCGGTGAGTATGGGCGCGACGCCATTTTTTCTGTATTTATGTATATCATGCTTGTAACACCAGTCCGTCGTTCTGCAGCTGTTCCTCTTTCCATGTTTTTGTTTTTAATCCCAAATGGGAAGGGTTTGGTGCGTGTATAAATAAAACCCACCATATCTTTGCCTCTCCTTGGCTGAAAAGCAGCAGGAGGGGCTTGGAGCTGCTCAGTAGAGCGGCCTTTTGGTACATGTTAGGTACTCACTCTGTAAAGAGGTGTCGTGAAGTGGCGAGTGAGCTTACGTTGCAATGGCCATTGAAACAAACAAAAACCTCGGTTTTGTTGTACATGGAACACATAGAAACGAGCGCAGATGACACCTTTTTTCCTTATAATGTTTTATACATTAACTGGGCTGTTACTCCTGGCAGTTGCTGCCGCTCCGGTGAGTATGGGCGCGACGCCATTTTTTCTGTATTTACAGCATAATAAGGGTTATAATATTTAATATGTGGGTAAGGTTCTTGATCCAAGTAGAAATCTGACTGCCATTCTGGGGTCAATAAGGAATTTTCCCCAGTGTGTTACATATTGGTGAGTGCTTCAGACTGGGTTTTTTGCCTTCTTTTGGATCAACAGCAGTAGGTGATGTGTGAGCGTCTGAACCCGATAGACATGTCTTTTTTCAGCCTATGTAGCCATGTAAAAGGAATGTGAGGTGTTTAAGAGTGTGTCACAGAGTTCCACAGAAACAAAAATCACAGCTATAGAATTCACAGTAACATCAGTCTGCGTGCATCAAAGAGCTCCACAGCAATAAAGCTCTCAATAATGTGCAGTGTGTATGAGCGTATCACAGAGCTCCACAGCAATAAGACACACTCCTACACAGAGCACATTAAAGTGAGTTTTACTGCTGTGGAGCTCTGTGATACGCTCATACACGAACGCACATTACTATGAGTTTTATTGCTGTGGAACTCTGAGATACAGTAATGTGCGGTGTTTGCAAGTTTATCGCAAAGCTCCACAGCAATAACAACTCACAGCAACAGAATGAATAGTAAAGTGCAGTGAGTCAGTGAGTTTATCACAGAGCTGCAAAGCAATAAAAATCGCAGTAATGCGCAGTGTGTGAGCTTGAGTTTTGTAGCTTTGCAGCTCTGATACACTCAGGCTCAATGCATATTACTGTGAATTCTATTGCTCTGGGGCTCTGTGATAAACTCGTAAATACAGCACATTGCTCTATCACAGAGTTTCACAGCAATAAAATAACAGTAATGTACTGGTGCGTATGATTGTATCACAGAGCTCCACAGGAATAAAATTCACAGTAATGTTAGTGTAGCGCTGCCTTAAAAATGTGCTTTGGTGTACTGGACTATGGCTGCTACTAGAGGGAGACTATGCTGGACAAAGCGGACTTCGTGTCCCAGCACCCTTTGCGTGAGGACAGGAAGTGGGGTCAATAAGCGGAGGATATACATCAGCTGCCTCGTGTTTGGCGCGGGAAATGTGAGCGGAGCAACGAGAGGTGTAGGATGCACGCTGGAGCTGTCAAGGACCACAACCAGGCCGGAGTGCAGATGCTGTCTTTTTCGTGCTGGAGATCGGGACAGAGAACATGCGGTGACCTACATACTCAGCACTGAGAGATTTGGAGGACAAGCTGGTTCCGACAGGACCTCGAGTTAGGAGGCCGCGACAATCGATCGGGAGTGCAGGCGGCGGATCGTTTGTTCCAGTTGCAGAGATTCAGCAAGCGGTGAGCAGATTCGTTGGCACAGAGTCACAGTTCAACGCGGAGAAAGATCCTTTGGACGAGGCATCAAGTGCTGGACAGTTCGTTCGACGGATGGGTGAGAGGCCTCCAGGCCCAGGGTTCCGAAACGAAAACGCACACTTGTTATATTGCTTCAGTTCACAGGGCCCCAACGGTGACTAATCGAAGATTGCTCTTTTCGTTCACTGGCCAGTTGAACACAGTACCCGGGTACCCTAGACGCCACATATATATATTTTTGAGCTATTTCACGGGACTTACACTACAGAACTGAGGGGGTTAACCGTTTCTTTTTCAGCCGTGTGTTTTTCCCGCGTTACGAATTCCTGCCATTCAAATACCGTATATGTGTATTGTGTGCGGCTTTATTGGGATCAGTAAAGTATAGAATATAGAAAAAACCCACAACAGTGCTGGTGTATAGTGATTTCCTAGTGCGGTGAGACTATCCTGGGGTTAATCAGCGGCTCCTTCGGGGGTGAGCGCTACATTAGTTTTATTGCTGTGGAGCACTGTGACGCACACTACTGCATATCTGGTGTCATCCTACCTTCTCCACACATCCCTTAAACATTCTCTGGTCTCCCATCTTCTCCACCTGCAAATTTTGTACATATGTGGGGGCGCCTGCGTGTGTATGGGTCTATATGTGTGCATGTGGAGGCTGCTTCCGAGTGTAAGGATCTGACTGTGTATGTGGGGGCTACCTGTCAGTGATGTGAATGTATGGATCTGAATGTGAGTATGTGGGGGCTTCCTGTGAGTGATGCGAGTGTATGGGTCTGTGTGTGGAGGCGGTCCATGAGTGTGTCAGAGTTATGTGTGTGGTTAGATGTGGGTATGTTTGAGATATGCGTCTTTGGTGTGTAAGTGTGCCATTTTCTCCTCTCCTTCCATCCAAACCGCAGCCACCTTTCTCGTGTTGCTGGAGGGCCTGTGTTGGGCCCTGGGAAGGTCTGGCACTTCTTAGGTTCTCCCTGACCCTGCAAAGCCATACTGAGCATCAGTGAAGGACAGGGCCATGGAGAGTCGGGGGGGTAAAGGTGGGCTGTGGGAGCAAGGCCATGAGGTGTGGTGGGGCAGCTCTTTACCAAGCAGTACAGCCTGGCCTGTGTTCTCGTGCAGGCAGCTTGCCTTCACAATGGGCAGGCCACTTGATATGTCAGTCACCCAGCCCGGGGATTGCAGAGGTGTTGGGTATGGGCAGGCATGGAAACAAACAGGGGCTGTGAGTTCGAGGCCTGCATGGCATTAAAAAAAAAATCTTAACGAACGCAGTGATCACGTCCGTGTCGCCACACAGTTTAACGTCCGTCGTAGCATAGAATCACGATCAGTAGAGACCCACACATGAAGTACGTGCGCACCGAACTGCGCACACACAACGCACGTGGCAAATGGACGCAAGTTAGGCAAGAATGTAAAATTGCTAAGACGGACGCGCAGAGTGTGCCACGTCCGCGTAGTGGCCTGTGTGCATTATGCTGCGACATCAGACACAGCGCATTTTCGACGTCCATAACGTTGACGCTCAGAGGTTTTTATGGTCTGGCTGACTGTACCTGTATTTTAATTATAATTCATTTTGATTCCCATATTTCCTTTTTTTGTTCTACATCCGTTAAAAAAAGTACTGTATGGTGTCTACAGTATCTTCCGTCAGTACGTCCTCTGTTATGCATGCACGCAGACTGCGCTCCGACTGCGTTCAACTGACATTAGCCTTAGGGTGTGCCCAGGCACACTCGACACACCCCTTGCGCACGCTTATGCGCGATTAATATTATGAAGTTTGGTAAACTAGACAATTTGGTGAACTGACAAAGTCTGTCCATTATGCTTTACGGAGTCTTTGCTTTAGTAAATGGGGTGGGCTTCATGCAGGAAGATGCTATTATTCAAAAGATCAAGACATGCCCCAGAATTCATATACTGTACATAAATAGTTTTTCTTTTAAGTAGGATAAAACTAAACTGGGGCTTTATTTATGTGTATGTAATATGTGAAAAATCCCACTGCTAAATACTGCCAGAGGGAACATTCACAGTGACAAAGATGTAAATATTTGCTGCATGAAACACAAAGAAATGTTAACACTGTGGTGGCAGCCCTATCACAACTACTTTAAGTGACTGAAATTTACAGTCTGTCACCAAGAATAATCTTCAGATGCCTCTTACCGCTTTTCCTGCGTGACAGCTCATTTACTATTCTTTTTCAGGGTTAGAATTTAAATTATGTGCCAAGATAATAAACAAGTTACCGTAAAGTTGCAAAAATGCTTTGCACTATCTTGTTGTTTCCCTGCGTGGGTTATAAACCCTTGGATCCATGGCCCATTATAATTGCTGCTTCCTGCAATAAACACATAATAAATAGCTGTCACGTCCCCCCCTCCTGGTACTCAGCGGCCGGCAGCAGCGTCCTCACTGCTTGCTGGCCAGATGCCAAGTGAAACAGCCCGTGATCAGTGCTGCGAGTCGGTGATGCAGACAGGTGGGGCGCGATGACGCGGCAACCTGTCAGATTCAAAGCCAGGTAATGAATTCAGTCCATTGCCCTGTCGTGATTTAACCTCCTCTGTGCATTCCTTGCTAATTCTGCTCTAAAGTTCTCCAGTGTATGACCCTGGCTCTGTTTGACTACCCATTCTGCCATTTAACCCCTGGCTGTGTGACTACCCTTCTGGCTTTGATTACTGGCTCCGTGTGACTGTGTATTCCAGCTCTGATCCTCCCCAGCTTTGTATGAGTATTCACTCTAGTTTACCAACATCAGCTTACCCTGACTTTGTTATGTCTGCCTATTCTGTGTCTAGCAATACGGCTAACCTAAAGGCAGGCTGTGTAGGTAGATTCTGTCTGCGTGTAAGGTTTAGCAAAGTAAGTGACAATAGCAAGCATTAAGTTGGCATAGTAGGATCTGTCCGGATGGAGTACATTGAGGATGTGGCAGGCTTATGCAATAAATGATCATATCTTGCAATCAAATTGCCATCATTTTTTCTAGGCAGATATTTTTAAAGCTACATGAAAGTAAAGTACTCGTTATTTTGTATGATGTGTGTGCATATGTGAATATATACACACGATAAAGTATATGAAAATACATGAAACAATACCATTCTTCAGTTACCATTAGTTTACACAAGCCCTAAGACAGAACTTTAAGAATACAACTTGAGCTACATGTTACTATCCAATACTATTAACGAACTGCCCAGAAAATAATGTAGCTAATATCATTGACAGGCCACAGCAAAATAATCATGATAAGGAACATTTAAAGCCCAAGGGAGCTAAAACAATAAAAATTGAGACTTTTGGCTTTAGGCCTTAGTCATGAATGACTAAGGCCTAGAGCTGAATCATCACAATTCTTATTGTTTTAGCCCCCTTGGGCAGTAAATAAAGGTTCCTTATTGTGATTAATTTCTTGCTGTGGCCCATCGTTTCGTGCAAGTTAGGATACGGGACGACGGACCCCTTGGTGGAGCACCCAGAGTATCACAATGTGACAGCAAAGCCCCCACCGTGGTAGCGGCACTTCTCTATTTTGTTTTGGATAATACCAGCCAATGAGAGCGAGGTATGTAAAAACTAGCTACAACAATCACAGCTTTTCATGAAAGTGTCCCACCCCAAGGCTGGCGTCAGACGAGCACACTATGTGCGCCCGTAGTGACATGCCTTCCTGCATACGTCGCAGCATTGAGACGCTGCGACGGGGCCAGTCACGCGCTGTTGCGCGTGCACGAATTGCGTGCGCAACAGTGGCCATGCTGCATCCGTGCAGCAGCCCTCTCCATCAAAGCCCTAGGACGCGCGTTGACGGAGCTGCAAAGTGCGATTCTCCATAGGAGGATCAAGCCTTGCAGCGCTGAGCGCACTATCAAGGACGTTCCTTCCGCTCTCCAATGATGCTCGTCTGCCCCCAGCCTTAAAAAGTGAGCAAATGCCATCAATATCTGTTTGCATCACAACAAGAACTCCCATTATATGAATGTAATTGGAGAAGTATGCTGCTCAGCCTCATTTCCCTAATGAACACTAAAAAACATTCATCCCATATAAATCATTTACCTAACAAACAAATTAAGCATGAACAGGGTTTTATGGAACATCAAGGGTCAAAACATTTGATGCCCAAAGTTTATGCTGAATACTGTAAAAGCATAACAATGGCAACATATCTTGACAAAGGCACACACGTGAACAAAGCCATTCTATGTGTCTATTTTTAGAGGCAGTTACTTTACTAGAGAATATAACCCAGCAGGAACCAATGTACATTGATTACAGGCTGAACTGTTCTTCTAATGAAAGAGAATATCTTAAATTCCCTCACAAGAAGACATCCATGAATGTTTAATAATTCAGTTCAGAAAGCAGATGAGCTAATTTAAATGACAATGGCACTATTTTTGCATTTGTCTTATAAAAGTATTAGTCATCACCATAATTTGTTTTATTTACCTAGTAATTTAAGAGTGACATTTCTTCTAGACAAATAGGCGAATGAGTGCTTAGACAAAATGGGTCAAAATTGTTCATCAAATACAATGAAGGCCATCTGTCAATTGAATCAGCCATAGTTTCAAACACATTAGAAACTTTTTAGAAAACAATTCTAATTAGGGATGTGCCGATACCAGTATCATATTGGTGCCGATACCGGGATCTACACAAGTACTTGGTACTCGCGTAGATGCCCCCGATGCCTAAACCGATACCGGAAGCCAGCGCTGGGCTGGCTTGCCGGCCGGTGTGCAAGGGGCAGTGCACGAACGGCACTCCGCCAGGCCCCTCTATGTGTTGATCTTTCTTCCAGCGGCGGCCGGCAAACAGTGGTAGCCTGGTGGCTCACATGGGATCCACCAGCCGCGATCTCGCGGAGTTCACAAGATCTTGTGAACTCCAGGATCTCGCGACACCACGGCTTGTGCGTCGTTCCCAACGAGCGGCCGGGCTACAACCTTTGCCGGCGGCCGCTCAAAGGAAGAAGAGCACTCAGAGGGGCCTGGCAGAGGGGGAGAGACCCACTATATGTGAGCTGGGGGGCAATATGTGAGCTGGGGCAATATGTGAGCTGGTGGCAATATATATATGTGTGTGAGCTGGGGCAATACAATTATATATATATATATATGAGCTGGGGGCAGTAATATATATATATATATGTATGAGCTGGGGCAATATATATATGTATGAGCTGGTGGCAATATATATATGTATGAGCTTGGGGCAATATATATGAGGTCTGTTCTTATTGAAAAGTGGATTAGATAAAAGTATCGGTATCAGTGAGTACCTGAAAAAAGTATCGGTACTTGTACTCAGTCTTTAAAAAGTGGTATTGGTGCATCCCTAATTATAATGCTTTCTAGTTCCATGCTTATTATAGTAAAGATTAAAATATGAATAGAATATGGGTGATCAAATGTTCGACATTTGCTTTCCGTTCTTAACGCATGGCTACAAACGGTCTTGATTCGGTGGGGCAGTCCGACTGTTCTAAGCTTCTTGTCTGGTGCCTTAAATCGCTTATACCATTGAGAAGAATTCCTATAAGAAATCTAAATCAACTCATGGTTGGACTGGCTACCATGAAATCTAGCAGTATATAAGCTGGGTAACATTCCTAAACCCATGGCTAGTAATAAATCATTGGGTGGGACAAACCCTCTCCAAGGCACTAAGAATGCATCTTAAAATCATTGTATGCGTAAGGAGGAGCAGGGACGCGTTTCTCTTCCTACCTCTGCTGGATAGGCATCTTCTAGGTAGTGATAGTAGCCTTCCCAAAGCAGTTGGACTAGTAAAGCTTCCTAATGCATATATACAAAGTGATATATATCTTCTTTCTCAGTACTCACAAACTGAGCGTCTGAATGCAGCAGGTCAGAGAAATTATTTATTGCACAAAACCATGAGACATTTACACATAAGGGGCAATATCACAAACTTGGTGCAAACTTAACCAGAGCTGTTGTAGACTTAACAACCCCATAGACTAGAATGGCTCTGGTAAGTTTACAACAGCTCTGGTTAAGTTAGCACCATATAGCCCATATGCCTTTACAAAGGGTGGGTAGAAACCATGAAAACAATAACGTGAAAACCTCAAAGACTTGGATTATTTACAGAGGGACTTAACTAGCTCTCTGCCACAAAATAAGTGCCGAGCCTTCCTGCAGAGCTACTGTGAGAAAGGACAAACAAAATGGACACTCAGCCAAGCCTAGGAACCAGTAATATGCATCCAAAACAAGGCAACAAATTCATAAAACTGAGCTACCGTCAGAGTATGAAAAGATTTACGTTTCCATCAAACCATCATAGCTGTCTGGCATTACTCTTCAGCTTGGAAAGTGCTGGGAGATCGTAATTGGTGGTCACCCATACACCAGTTAAATGGTTTGTCTGCAGGGTCTGCTTGGGACGCTATAATACAACCAATAAAACCATCTCATGTCAAGAATGTCAAGTTTAGCCTCAGCCGAGTAGATAAGCTCTTCAAGTGCCCTAACCTGTTCAACTAGTTGCATCCATTCGAGTAATGAAGGAAGCATAGGGATCCCTCGAATGAAGGGGAATAAGAAACTTTGCCACATTTAACAGACAGATTCCGACAGATTTTTTTATAGTCCTGGGTAGTGCTGTGTGGTGCAGAATGAAAGTCTCTGGCGTAAAGGGCAATGGGGCTTTCCCTAGGGGCATGTTTTTGTTGTGTCACAAAATTTCTCAATGAAGATAGGAGAGACAATCTATCACACAACCTGCGTAGTCAGCTTGGAGTGTACATGTTGTCTCAGGTAAGCATCTATCCCATCCAGTAAGGTGGGGGTTAAGATTGGGATACTGTAAAGAACAGTAAAATAAGTAAAAAAGAGTGTTGGCATGTCATCTGGCATCAACGCGGGTCGTCCGTTGTTATTTATCATTCTATTTACTTAGACCTGTACTCTTGTTTACGTAGCGCCCTTGTCAATAGTTTTCTGCTTTTATTACCAGCTTCATAATGCATGCATTTGGTGTGCATTAAATATTTTGGTGTTCAAAGGTTATAAAATGTGTGGAGTTGGGCTTTCAGGCCCAACAGCGTTCTAAGAGAATCATCACCTAGCATGGTTTTCTGTGGTCTTTCAAGGGCACGGATTGGAGCTAGTAGGGATTGGGTTTGTTGTGTCCGTTCTTTCTTTTTTCTAGAGCCTGTAGCAATAAAAAAGCCTGGCAACAACGCTTTGTGTGCCTTTCAAAGAGTTATGTGTGACACCCCCAGAGTGTTATTTTCTCTAAAGTAGTTGTCCAGCATGGAGAAAAGGTCAGAGAGGGTGTCTGGGGAGTTAAACAACTCATTATAACATCGGTGTAGGGTACACAAGGGAACAAGGAAGTAAAGGTGCAACATTGCCCACCCCACCCGTTCCAACATGGGAAATCTGAACATAACATTATATACACTCAAAACATGGAACCGATTGATCCAAAGAAAGTGAAACTTGTAAAGGAGGAACTAGTACACACATTATGCCACAAGAAAGGATATTAGAGTATGTTCTCACTCACACAGGCACCACATGTGAGTGGCCACAGCTTTACCATCCATGAGAGGCATAGAAGGGATTCAAAACAAGCCTCTCCCTAGTACGGACAGTCCGTGGGCCGAAAAGCATGTTATCCACTAATCCTAGTTTGATGCAAGGGTATCATTTATTGATTGATTTATTTATTTGCAAAGTATTTAGCCAGGAAGGATACATTGAGATTTCTCACGTTTTCAAGTATGTCCTGGGATCAAGAACATTGTATTTCTGTAACGACTGTAAAATTTCAAAATAATAACTGCAAGATATTAAAAACAAAACAAATATACGGATTGATATGCGATATAATTTGCGGTAGGCATCAAGCATGCATATGTTTTATTTGTATCTATTATCTTCATATTTACCTTAATAAATTTCACCATTGTTAAAGTAAAAAACTGCTGAAAATGCTGGTGCCATCTCAATGACGATGATAATGGTAAGTAAGTTAATGCTATCACACTCAAATATTCCCACTGAGCGGTGGAGTCTCCTATGCGGTTTCTTGTTTTTGACAATCTCCTAGAATAACATCAACTCAAAGTGGGGGTGTTGCTTTTCATACAACTGCTTCTGACCCTCACCCAATATAGGCCTTCCTTTTGTCTTTATTGTTCCTTTGTGTACTATTCGATAGACCTCAGGATTATGTAAAGACCATCTCTCTGCAGATTTAGTTATCAACCAGAGGTACCAAGCAAGTTCATGCATTTGTGTTCTGCTCTCCAGTATAATACACTATAAGATCTTGCCAAGCAGGAACATTTTTGGTGGCCTATGTGTTCACCCTAAGGTACAACTGCCATGTTGTTACAGACCAACTTTCAAAGGTAGCAGTGTGCAGACAAGTTATACTATGCAGGGTGAGCCTTCCAAACGTATTCCCAGAATGACATAGTGAACGCATGAAAGGCAATCAAGGAGAGTTCTTACTGACATTATAATAAATTCGTTTTTGTTTTCTCTGCATAATATCCCATGTGACCCTATCCATATCTTCCCCAACCCCTGGTCTTCCAGTAATGCTTTTTGTTTTCCTCTGTATCTTGTCTAAATCACCTCACAGATGTAATGGATTCTTTCAGCGATGTTTAACACTTGTTCTTAATAAACATATATAAAGGGACACTACTACCAAAAAAATGAAATATTTTTATTTTATGTTGCGGAGATCTTACATGTACTTTGTTTTTCTCATATTTGTTTAGTTAAGAAAACATTGTACTCTATATCAGAGGTGTAACTAGAAACCTCAGGGCCTCGGTGCAAGAATACATGAAGGCCCCCCTCACGAGAGAATTTTGCATTTTTACTAAAAACATTTTGCAATGTTTTGCAAAAAGGTATTTTGCAAAAATACCTATATACATGTCTCCTGCGCTATCCAAAAATTGCTGGTTTCAAAACCTAATAATGCTATAACCTATCACCTAGTATCCGTATTATATTAATATTACCATAGAATTAAATTCCATAGCTAATGGATATACTAGAGATACTAGATAGATCGCTGAAACATTGGGGTACCTTGTCTTGGCTATCAGGAGTCGGTTTCTACTGACCCACTTTATGTTTTGGCTGCTTTTCTCATTGTGCTTTCCCTAATATTGAAAATTTCATACAGTTCAACTATTTGGTTTTTCTTGTGTTTATTTTGCTGAGACAGCCTGTGGACCTCCCTTACTATATGCTGCATGTTGTGTGCTGTAACTATATGTAACATTTGGTATTGTGATATTACAAAATATATAAATGAAGATATTTTTCTATTATACTTTTGGTATATATTATTTCATGGTTGTGCCATCTTGATTTATTGTGGTTTGGTTACACATTTATAGGACCTTGGGGAGTCCTTCTTTCAGATGAGCACCCTTTGTGTGACTATTTTATGAAAACAGTGTGCAGAATATCTATTTTGTTTCAAGAGAAAGATACTGACACAACACTTGAGCAATCACATGTAAGGGACCAGACTCTGCAATGAGACACCAGGAAGTGTCAGACTCCTGATGGATAGCCAGACTAAAAATAACAAGGCCTCTGCTGCCTAATTAACCCCTTAAGGACCAATGAAAGAACAGCCATTTGTGACAGTTTGGGTTGCCAACTGCCCCCCCCCCCCGCAGTATCTTTACAGCATTTACACCTCACTGTGAGGAATTGGGCACAGAATGGATTCTATGAATCAGATCTCCAAAAAAAACAACTCCTATAGTTGAATGTGTGTGGAAGGTGATACATCACCATCAGGGGCAGTATTCAGTATTGGGGCCCACTATCAAATCTCTGGTAGCCTTGAAAACACAATGGATTCCCTGCAGCCTTGTCGTCACATTCCCTCCCTAACGCCATTGCCTGGTCACTTCTGCTTTATCCTATAGCAGAGCTGTAAAGAGAGATTTGCAATACGATTTTGGTAAATGTTGCATCATGGGAAAAATAAAAAAATGGAAAAGGGAGATAAACACCTAACTTTATTTTTTCCTTTTATATACAAATAATAAAAACCAGTAGCATGTGTTTTATAATGTGATTTTTTTTGTAATGCACAGTCTAGTTGCAGCTTATGTTAGTGGTAGTGTTAAAGTGTAAAAATCTTATAAAAAATAAAATACATACCTTCACCAAATAAATAAATCACAAGTTTAGACAGAGTATGCTTTAACTGGAATTCCACCAGTTTCACTGCTTCCAGTGTGTGTGTTTCTTGTTTGGTAGATGTGCGAAACCCTTGTTCAAACAACTGGCAAGAATCTTTATTTTCCACATCGGCAAACAGCTATTTGAAAAGAAAGAACAGTATCAGTCTCGGTTTCCAAGCTGGCATTAAATGATATGCAGGATTGAAATTCTTCATGAATAAATAAACCAAACTGACAGTTCTAAAAACAGATGCTTTATGTGAATCAATCTGTATCATATGTGGAAAAATGACACCAAAGAATAAAAAAGAGAACATTGATGTACACATTATTTAAAGACATACTCTAAGATGCAAAATGGTATGGGTTAAAGATTTACCCCTCCTGATACCCTTGTCATCCCACCCATTTTTTTTTTTTTTTTTTTGAGCAAACATTTAAATCCTTACCTTTCTCCCAGGACTGGGCTCTGGTTAAAAAATGATCCCAGAGCACAGCCAGGGGGTTAGATGCTCAATTAAGCGCTCACCCAATCCAATCATTTTCTTTTCTTTGTTATTGTCTGTCGCTGTCAATGTTGTGGGTCTTTCAGTGTCTGCCAGCGTCCATGCCATCTTGCATGCATTTATATGTGGATTTTGGTTTTTGTGTTTGAATCTCTCTCACTGTGTGTCTTTCAATGTCTGTGTGTCTCCGTAAGTAACCATTCCTCTATGCGTGTCAATGTCTTTGTCAGCTACTTGTGAAAAAAGAAAAAGTTTAATGCATGCTGCACAGCTCCGATACATCACTCTGCACAGGCACTACAGAACTTGCGTACGTAAAATGCACCCTGCAGCAGTGTACAATTTCCATTTACTACGCCACGCAAGTTGCGAAGGAGCATAAATTGCATAGTAAAGCTTCAGAGACTTTTAGATTTGGGAGTACCTGAGCTGGAGAGAGGGAGCTGCGTGTGGTGAGGGAGAACAGGTGTCTAAATCCACCTTAAATTAAAAAATAAAATGAAGAAAATAATTGCGCAGAAGCTGTGAGCAACATCTGCCCAACTAATTATGATGGAAAAAAACAATGCTTTTTATTAGAGTATCCCTTTACAGGTAATGTTAGTACAGCATCACCGTGGTCCCTTTAACAGAGTAACTTGCATGTGAGGCATAGCGCGCTGCCTCACAAACCATGACTGTGACGTAAGTCACTTTGGATTTTGGGTGCATAAACCTGGTGGCACATTTAGGCTAGGGTCAGACTGAGGCAGTGCGAACGCGCGTTCTGGCGCACTTAATCACGGCCGCACTAGCAGCAAATGACGGGCAATGACGGCCAATATACGAAGTACGGTCGCACAAAAGTCCGGCCGCGCAACGCAAGTGGAAAATGAACGCATTTTTTCGAGAACGTTAAACCGCTGGTACTGACGTACAGAGTGCGCTGCGGCCGCATAGCAGCGTGTGTGCGTGATTAGGAGATGTCAGACGCTGCTAGTGTGCGGCCAACATAACGTTCAAACAGCCGGATTTCCCTAGACTTCTTTTTACCCCATCGTCATGAAATACGTCCAGAATTGCGCATCGTCTGACCACTTAAGCGTATTCCGTGAAAAAATGCGTGCGCACGCATCGACGTACATTTTGACGGTGGCCGCAGAAAATGCGCTCATCTGTCCCTAGCCTTAGAGGGCGCAGGCCTCGTAATCCATTATTTCATTGGCCTCTCTTATGTGCAGAATGTTTGCGAAACCTGTTTTATGCAAGAATAAGATTATTTCTATTGTATAGTCCCTGTGTATCGGTTATCTGTTGAGAGGATTAAATTCCCAGCCTACCCTTGTCTCAGGAATGTGTTGATATCTGTCTATATTGGAGTTTGTTATAGCGTTGGGTAATCTGCTTTATCAGAGAAACACTGCACCATTGTCTGTCTGTAATCTTGTTTATCATCCCGATTATGATTGTCCTGCCTCACTTAGAAATGTTACGTAATGTTTAATTTAACTGTCTGTCCCTAATCTAATTAGGTTTCACATTTTCAGAAGCAACAGAAACATGAGAACCCCTCAGAACATTTCCTAGGGGAGGTTTTGTATGTAAATGACCCATGCGTGACTGTATAAATATGTGTGTGTCTGTCCCTGATTAAAAAGAGAATTCCATTCTGACCCTACATGCATTCACGACTCATGGTGTGGGTAGGTCCAGATCTACAGCCACAGTTTATTTCTGAGGGATGCTAGCAAGGCTCTCTACGTCTACACGTCTTTAAGCTGTGGCTAAGGACTGAAGAAAGGCACGAGAATCATGATGGGAACGCGGGGGTCCAGCAAAGTAGCAGCATTGGCAGATGTGACCCTGTCGGGGTACTGAGATCTGTCACAATGACCAAAGGTCAATCACTGCAATTAATAACATAAAACCGTCCAGACTAAAGGAAGCCTGTGAAATTTAAATGTCACCACTTTGCACAACAATCTGCTAAACAGCAAGAGTGGCTAAATTACATGTCAAAAAGTGGACTTGTTAAATCACTTGGTATTGAATTTTTTTATCCGATTAATAGCGTATAAAATTCATAGTTGCTGTCCTACATTTCATACCATGCTAGATTGTATTTTAAAAACTTCTGCAGTAAAACTGCTTGAACGGAGATTTGGGAAGTTTTGTTTTGGCTAGATGAATTTGATCAAAAGGCTTAATTTAAATAATAATTCTAAATTATTTATACAAAGCATTTTGTGCTTGTCCTCAGGAGGCAAAAGAACAAGAACAAATCATTAGTTTTAGAACAATGACTGCAAACAGCACAGTCTCCGCGACAGGGAAGTTTATGGCAGCCTGCTGAATGCCATGGGTACAGGAGTAATGCCACCTTACTGTGAGTACAGAAATGTGAAATAGTGCAGATAAAATACTGGTTGCTAAATGTCATGCACAACGGGGGCTTTGGAAGTACATTTAGGCTAAGCTTCTGTATTCGAATACTAGCTATAAAAATTATATAAAAGATATACAGGATTGATAGATTTTGCCGCAATTCCTTTCTCTGGTCCAGCCACGGTGGTATACACAGAATGTGGTGGAAAACAGATTTATTAGCTGTTCAACAATATCCTTGGTTTCAGAGGCGTAACTAGAAACATCAGGGCCCCGGTGCAAGAATCTATGAAGACCCCCCCAGCGAGAGAGTTTTGCATTTTTACTAAAAACATTTTGCAAAAATACCTGTTTACACATCTCCTGCACTATCCAAAAATTGCTGCTTTCCAAACCTAATACACTCACCTATCGCCTAGTATTGCTATTATATTAATATTACCATAGCATTAAATTACACAGCTAATGCATATTTAAGAGGGATACTAGGCGATAGATTGCCAAAACGTTGGGGTGCCTTGTCTTGGCTTTCAGGAGTTTGTAACAGTGACGTGCAGTGAGGTCAGTGGCTGGTGAGGCAATGGCTAGTATCAGCTAGATATACACAGGTTATGTAGGTTCAGGTTCATTGCTCCCCAGGATCTGGCTGCTCTCAGTGCTCCCCAGAATCTGGCTGCTCTCAGTGCTCCCCAGGAACTGGCTGCTCTCAGTGCTCCCCAGGAACTGGCTGCTCAGTGCTCCCCAGGATCTGGCTGCGCTCAGTGCTCCCCAGGATCTAACTGCTCTCAGTGCTCCCCAGGAACTGGCTGCTCTCAGTGCTCCCCAGGAACTGTCTGCTCTCCGTGCTCCCCAGGATCTGACTGCTCTCAGTGCTCCCCAGAATCTGGCTGCTCTCAGTGCTCCACAGGAACTGGCTGTTCAGTGCTCCCCAGGATCTGGCTGCTCTCAGTGCTCCCCAGGATCTAACTGCTGTCAGTGCTCCACAGGATCTGGCTGCTCTCAGTGCTCCCCAGGAACTGGCTGCTCTCAGTGCTCCCCAGGAACTGGCTGCTCTCAGTGCTCCCCAGGAACTGGCTGCTCTCAGTGCTCCTCAGGAACTGGCTGCTCTCAGTGCTCCCCAGGAACTGGCTGCTCTCAGTGCTCCCCAGGAACTGGCTGCTCTCAGTGCTCCCCAGGAACTGGCTGCTCTCAGTGCTCCCCAGGAACTGGCTGCTCTCAGTGCTCCCCAGGAACTGGCTGCTGTCAGTGCTCCCCAGGAACTGGCTGTTCAATGCTCTCAGTGCGCCCCAGGAGCATTGTATCAGAGGTCAGGGTGTTGTTCCTGTATTAGGATGCTTTGGGCAGGTGGTTCTGTATTCGGATGCTTTGGGCAGGTGGTTCTGTATTCAGATGCTTTGGGCAGGTGGTTCTGTATTCGGATGCTTTGGGCAGGTGGTTCTGTATTCGGATGCTTTGGGCAGGTGGTTCTGTATTCGGATGCTTTGGGCAGGTGGTTCTGTATTCGGATGCTTTGGGCAGGTGGTTCTGTATTCGGATGCTTTGGGCAGGTGGTTCTGTATTCGGATGCTTTGGGCAGGTGGTTCTGTATTCGGATGCTTTGGGCAGGTGGTTCTGTATTCGGATGCTTTGGGCAGGTGGTTCTGTATTCGGATGCTTTGGGCAGGTGGTTCTGTATTCGGATGCTTTGGGCAGGTGGTTCTGTATTAGGATGCTTTGGGCAGGTGGTTCTGTATTAGGATGCTTTGGGCAGGTGGTTCTGTATTAGGGTGCTTTGGGCAGGTGGTTCTGTATTAGGGTGCTTTGGGCAGGTGGTTCTGTATTAGGATGGTATGGGCTTGGGGTTCTGTATTAGGACGCTTGGGGTTCTGTAGTAGGATGTATCTGGCAGCTTTCAGGGCTCCCCACAATCTGGCAGCTTTCAGTGTCCCCATGATCTTTGCATCTTCCTCCAGTAAGCCTCGTGTGACACTGAGGCCACACCCCCACGTCCACTGATGGAGCAACATGACAGTCACATGACTGACCTACGCCAATCAATGCATGGGAGGCATGGCCTCCTATGCAGGCGTTTTTTGAATGGCTTGGACCAATAACAGTTTCCTATTGCTCTCCCAGGGCCTCTGAGGCACTGGGAGAGCAATATTCAGGAAGTGTGCAGTGCTTGGACGTCTGTTCATTGAACAGACGCGCCGCACTGCCCACTTCTTGGCAGCCTACGCGATTTGCGTAGCGTCCTGCTACGCAAATAGCGTAGGCTCAGGCTGCTGAAAAAAAAGTGCAGCTGACGGAGAAGACGGCTCTGCCTCACCTGCCACCCTTGACCGCACGTCCTTGGCTTGTACTGACCCACTTTGGGCCATATTACATATTTGGTGCTAACTTAGGCTAGGGACAGATGAGCGCATTTTCTGCAGCCACCGTCAAAATGTACGTCGATGCGTGCGCACGCATTTTTTCACGGAATACGCTTAAGTGGTCAGACGATGCGCAATTCTGGACGTATTTCATGACGGTGGGGTAAAAAGAAGTCTAGGGAAATCCGGCTGTTTGAACGTTATGTAGGCCGCACACTAGCAGCGTCTGACGTCTCCTAATCACGCACACACGCTGCTATGCGGCCGCAGCGCACTCTGTACGTCAGTAGCAGCGGTTTAACGTTCTGATAAAAATGCGTTCATTTGCTGGTTGCGTGGTGTCGGCGCACTTTTGTACGCACGTACTGCGTATATTGGCCGTCATTGGCCGTTATGTGCTGCTACTGCCGCCGTGATTTAGTGCGCCTGCACGCGCGTTCCGACTGCCCCACTCTGACCCTAGCCTTAACCAGAGCTGTTGTAAACTTACCAGAGCCATTATAGCCTATGGAGGTTTTAAGTTTACAACAGCTCTGGTTAAGTTAGCACCAGCTTTGTAATAGGGCCCTTTATGTTTTGACTGTTTTTCGCATGTGCTTTCCCTAATATTGCATATTTCCACATACTTTTTCTTGCAACTGTATTTGGTTTTTCTTTTGTTTCTTTTTGCTGAGCCTGTGGGGCCACCTTACTATATGCTATATGCTTAGTTACCCATTTATAGGACCTTGGTGAGACCTTCTTGCAGATGAACACACTTTTTGTACTTATTTTATGAAAACCGTGTGCAGAAGAACTACTTTGTTTCAAGAGACAGATAGGGACACATCACATTAGAGCGATCACAAGCAAGCGACCACTAGACCTGCAATGAGACACCAGGAAGTGTCAGACTCATGATGGATAGCCAGAGGAAAAATAACAAGGCCTCTGCTGCCTAATTAACCTCTTAAGGACCAATGACAGAACTGTTCAGTCATAAATACATTGACATTAAAGACACTTGGTCCTTAAAGGGTTACCAGTGGTTCCACCACTGCCTGGGGCCCCCTCCAGTGGTGGAATGCCAGGGCCCGGTCACAAGTGCGACTGCTGCAACCCTTGTAGTTACGCCAGTGCTTGGTGTGCTGAAGTGCCAATATTGCTTAACAGCTATTAACCCTTTCGCTGCTGAGGCGTTTCACGGCTCTGTGCTGAGGTAATTTTTACCGGTTTTGATCATCATGTTTAAATGCGTTTTGAAGGCTTATTTTAGTATATGACCCAGACATATTATATATCGTTCTTTCCGTCAGACTCGGCAGATTAATAATATGTCATTATTATATGTATACGTCATGACCTGTCTGTATATTATAACAAAAAATGCAATAAAATAGGAATTTTAAATAATTTACAACGTGTAAAGTGGGTTTTTTTTCACATTTTTAACATGCGAGCAATTGCGGTTATATTTTGTATGGGGTGCGCTTGTTAAAAAAATTAGAGATGGGGTCTCGTTACATTTTTTTTTGGGGGAAATTACGCGATTTTTAACAAACGCACCGCATACAAAAATCGTTAGTGCAGCATCATTGTTCACATTATAATTGAAATGGGAACAATATTGCTGCATTAACAAACCAAAAAAAAAAAAAAACTTGTTTATTTTTTTTTAAATATTTTTTAATTTTTATTTTAATTTTTTTTTAAAACTTTTTTCACAGTGGTGTTTGGTATCGTTGGAACGGCCATGCTCTGGCCGATCCAACAGTACCAAACATTGACCCCTAGCTGCCACGGATCGGGAGATAGGGGATTCCGATGAATCCCCTATCTCCACCGTTGGTGGCAGCTAGGGGTTAACTCCAGGACTGGCGTCATCGTGCTATGCACGATGACGCCAGTCCTCAGGGGGAGTTCCCGGAGGCTTGGCCGACATCCAAGATGTCGGCCAGCTCCGGGAAAGGATCACGAACCGGCGCTTTTCAGCGCCGATCCGTGATCCGGCTCCCCAGGGGTTAATGAGAGCCACCGTTTGGAAGGGCAGGCTGTGCCCTTCCAAGCGGTGTCTGTCTTAACCCCCTGCTCCCCGGCGATCGGGAGGGAGAGAGGTCCGAAGGACCCACCCTCCCTTTCAGGCGCCTCCTCCGCACATGCGGGGGGGCGCCTGAATTAGATGTCATTGCGTAGCCGCGATGACATCTAATGTCCCCGCCGGGCTCCCGAGTGCTGGGCTGACATCCAAGATGTCAGCCCGCACCGGGGGCGCAGCAATCCGCCGGAATCCGGCGGATTGCTGCCTCCTGTGCTCGGACGCGCTGAGCGCGTCCGTAGCACAGGAGAACCACTTGGCTGGACGCGCTGAGCGCGTCCATAGCAGCCAAGTGGTTAAGTTTCCAATGTGAGCCACGAATATATTAAACTTAAAATCAGAGACAGATCTATAATTAGTCACAATAGGCAACCTCCTAAGGCCTCACTCAGCCAGGGGCCTCTCACCATGGGCTTTATGTGGAATGGAAAAACACTATTCAGATGCAAAAAAAACACTCTTGCATTCACACACTTCTACCAAGACATTTCGGCAGTCTTTCAATAATTCAAATTTATTGGGTTAATTACTGCTTTTTTATATTACAAGGGGGAGCCTTACAATGGAGCCTTGTCTAATAATCCTTATGCCTTATAATCTCCAGCGCTTCCTCTGCATACAATTGATGGAAATCTATTGCTTCTTTGAAAACATAAATTCAAAAACTTATGTTCAACCTATTTTCTGTCTCACAGCTTGAAGCTAGGATTGTCATATCATCTATGTATATATCTTGCTGGATACATAGAATTTATTCATCCTGAAGGGCAGTGCATGAAAAATGCAATGCTGCAGTTTGTACAATTCATATGCTGTAGGTACGAAATCAGAGAATACCACATGAACTGCCTTGATTCCCCAACTGAATCCACTCCTGAAAAATTATATATATAGCAGGACAGCACTTTTCCAGTGCTGATTTCTCCATAAAATTGCTATGTGTGACCAGTAAAACATGGTTGATTCGGCAATGCAAGTTGTAAAATGTCAGAATCAATGAAAAGGGATAGATTTACATGTTTAAGACCTCAAGGAATAACATGGACATCTTATCAATATTTTTAACCCACCCTCAAAAGACTCAATCCGAAAACTATTACCATCTATAGATATTTGTGGATCGATCTGTAGGAATTAGAAAAGTATCACATGTGGCTATAAACTTCACTGATTAAATACCAGAAAAGATTCTTTAACGCAATAATAGTATCATATCCCTTGGCTACAATGATCAAGTAAAATTAATCTTCAAAAGCACCAACAGGTATCCAAGATCGAGTAAACTCCATCTGTATTTATTTTGGAGGATTACAAATATCAGCTGATGTAATGTAACTAACAGAAATGCCCATTTAACCCCTTAGTGACCAGACGGCTTTACGGTGGTCAGCCCGAAAGTGCCCGCTGTTGTTTTAACATTTCTGCGTTGTTTGTTTGTGTTCAAGTCCAATTTCCCTCTTACGCGTTTATGGAACCCACACATATTATATACCGTTTTTCTCACCATTAAATGGACTTTATAAAGATACCATTATTTTCATCATATCGTATAATTTAATTATATATATATATATATATATATATATATACATACACACACTTTTTTTTAAAAAAAAAATGATGGGGGAAAAAAAAACTTTTTGAAATTTAATCCCCGAAATCTACACAACCGCCAAAAAATATTTCGAAATTTTGTTCTGAGATTAGAAATACCCTTTTTATTTAACATGTTTTTGCTTTTTAACCCCTTCACTGCTGAGCCATTTCACCTCTGTGCGCTGACCTTATTTTGACCGTTTTATGCTTATGCTGGGTGGAGTAGAGGTAACATCACTGCTCTACATGGAGAGAGCCTGTGGAGTCATGAGTTCCATTCCAGCAAGAGCACCTCTCCAGTAAGTGTCCTTTGGCAAGACACCTAACAGTACATACTCGCCACCCAGGACATACTTGAAAACGAGAGAAATCTCAATGTATCCTTCCTGGTAAAATCCTTTTTAAAAAAAAATGTTTAAACAACAATTGAAGTCCTATTTATTATATACCCCTAGACAACAATTTTTTTCCTTTTTTTAAAAAACCACACCAAACCTAGTCTTGTTTGGTATTATTGGTCATGATCAGGCCTTTCCAATGATACCAAACGTGACCCTCAAGCTGCCTTGGATCGGGAGCTAGGGGGTGAAATCACGCCATACGATGACGACATCAGTGGGTCGGGGTGACCCGTAGGTTTGGTTGACATCCAAGATGTCAGACGCTTCCGGGTTCAAATTCGATCTGGCACCTAGGGGGTTAAAGAGAGGCCCCAATGAAAAGGGCAGACTGTGCCCTCTTTAGCGATGCCACTCTTTTTTTTTTTCTATGTGAAGCCGTTTTGGAGCCCTCTCCCTCCCAAGGAGCCACCCTTCCCATTCACATTCATCACTGCAGGTGCCGGGGGGAGGGGGGGCAGGCTTCAAGCATGCCAGACTGCCGTGGGAGCCCAGCCAGAGAAGTGAGTATAGGGAGGGAGGGGCGGTAAAGGACCATGACGTACATAGTATGTCCTTGGTCCTTAAGGGGAATTTTCCTCAGGACGTACTATTTACGTCAGTGGTCCTTAAGGGGTTAAGATAGTTTCCAATAAAACAGTTGGCTCCAGCCAGTGGCCTTATGGAATACCACTTTGCAGCGAAAGGGCTAATCTGGTGCATAAAGTCTTTACAGCTGGCAGAGAGGCAAAACAAAGAATTGACAGGTAGGAATAATTTCCTTGATAAAATTAAGCAAATTTAAATATTTAATAACAATTATGATAGCATATAGTATACATAAAATGTAAAGAATCTTCCAAAGAGATACTGAACAAAAATTGTTAAAATAATGTAAAAAGTTATTTGTTTACTAAAAGGCATTAACCTTTACACCCCCTCATCTATTTTTCTTTGGCTTCTCATTGGGATATAAAAGGACACAAGACAATTGTATGCCAAGTACATTATCAGCCAAGCATACAAATTACTGATTGCAGTGTTCCCTATTTTAGTATTGGCAACCTAAAATCAGATTACAAACTATTTTGTTCAATTGTTATTAACTCTTGGAACATTCCTCTTTCCCTGCTGTGTTGAGCAAATTTAATTACGACAGGAAAAGTCTCACAGTGTTCTAGAACAGATATTAAGTATTCACAGATTTCTTAGTTCTATCGGAAAGGTACTGTTAGATTGTGTGTAAGTGGCACTTCTGCATAAGTAATGCTTATTGGGTTTGACACTGTTGCAGCATATTCTTACAACCACAAAACAAAAATCAAAACATATTTGCCCAGGGAGAAATTCTGCATTTATGGGATTTTTTTTTACATTCTATCCAGTCAGTAGGTTTCAGGAAAAAACATGGTCTAGATTCCAATATGGTGTAAACGTAAAAGGTGTTCGGATGCACCTACAAAGCCATCGACTTGGCTCTGGTATGTTTACGTCAGGTTTGGAATAGTTTACATTTAGTTGACTAAAATCTGACTAAAGCTAAATAGCGTTTTAGTCGTCAAAAAACTATAACAAATTAAAATTGGTCCCTCCTTCACATTTTCGTCTAATTATTAGTTGACGAAAGTGTCAATAGATTTTTGTCAAAGTTTTAGTTGTCAACGAAAATTCCATTTAGTTTTAGTCACAAAGGACTAGGACTAAAACTAGTCCCTCCCTCATATTTTCCTCTAGTTCAGGGCTGTGAAACTCATGCCCCCCAGATGTCTACAATTCCCAGAATTCTTCCAATGTAATAGGTGGCCAGAAACATGTTGACATTATGCCCTTTCAATATTCTTAATGTCTTCTAAAATAATTTCCACTATGGCGATGTTTTAATTTGTCACTTCCCTAGTCTATGGAGTGTGGTGGCTTGCACAACCCCACTCCACTTTCCTGGGTTCAATACATTTATGAAGTCTGTTTGCAGTGCACCTATCAGTTCTCTTCCGCTCTTTCCTTTGCTATAAACACAACCCCACAAAGGATTGTTTTCTTGCTTATTGAGGCGCTTTGATTACAAAGCATTTGGGCACTGCTACAAGTTATACAGACTCCTATACATATACATTTTTTCCTTGACAAATCCAGTGTACTCAGGGAATTGACTTTTAATATTCTTTTTCTTGTTACACTTGTATGTGCTTTTTTTGATTCCCTGGCTTATTTTCATTTTTGTTGCACTGTTGCTCTTTCACCTTGAGCCACTTGGCTGATATCTCCGCTTATATAGTGAGGGATTTTTACTTGTTCTTCTGATTAAAAGTTAAGTTTTATCCTTATGTACTGCTTGTTCACGTAGGCATTGACATATACCTCTCCATTTAAATTTAAGGGTTACCCCCTTGTTGCATTAGGTGTTTTCTTTCCTAATCAATATCATTGAGAGGCTTAATATTCTTCGAGAAATGGAATAGTATTAGTTGATTCAATTAACACTAGTTTATTAACATTTTTATTTGGAGGATAAAAATCTATTTAAACACTTGAGGTGCTTATGGTAACAGTGCAAAACTATTAAATAATAAGCACCTAGAAATAATGAGTATTGGCTAAGTTGTAATAATGTGATTCATAGGATATGGTCTACTCTCAATACTAGCAGTAAGGCAGTTTACCATTGTATTTGATCAAAAATTACTTTGGTTAAACTCCATCTGTTCGACAACATTTTAAAGTAGCACATTTATCAAAAATGTTATATAACCTTCCCAATATAAAGTTGAAAAGCTGTATATTTAATATGTAAATATATCCTTTTATTCTGGAGCTATTTTTCATAAACCTCAAATGTTAAATACTGCTGATCTTCCTCCAGTATGACTAGGAGAAAATACCACTATATGTGCATTTTAAAATGATTTATGGGATGAAAACTTCAGGTATCGGTGCCACAAAGAAAATCATCAAGCATATATCCCATAGCATATTTTAACCCCATTCACACCAAAAATAGAGTTCTCGATTTTGCATTGTAATGCATTAAAAAGCACCGATTAACATATCAAAAGACCAGTTTCATACCTTTTTAAAGCAAGATTAGGGTAGGACCCTGCAAATCACTAATTTTCACTTGAATCAAATTGGTTGCCAAGGTTCGAATCAAATCGAATATCGGATTGAATCTTTGAGTGCCGCTTTCCTGTAGGATGCAGCCTGGATAGGTTTGTGTATGCCGGTTCAGCTGATGTTCCTTATAATTTATTATCTTCCCACACAGAGCAGACCCCCATATAATTAATATGGCCAGTTCTACGCCCCTCACCCCGGTCGCTCTCATTCTACCCCCACACAGCAGGATGGCGGCCATCTAATCTTCTTCTGGTGATTATGAATAATCCATTCCATCACCTTCGCCATCCTGCAAAAGAAGCACAATAAAGGAGTGACAGGGTAGTTATACTCCCCATCACCAACATGGCTCAGGCCTGCCTGTGGCTCGCTCCTCTACCAGCCGACCACCTCTTTGCAGCTTCGATTGCGCCCATCGGCCTCCTCTGTGCATCATGTGACCTCTCACATGTCAGGCTTGCTGGAGGGGGCGGTGCCTAGCAGTGAGCCATTCTCAGCCGCATGCTGTGCATCTGGGAGACACGCTGCACCGCTGGGGACACGGATAGCGGCCAGACAAGCTCCGGAATCAGACTCCGAGTCCGATACCAGAGCTTCGGATTAAGAAAGTGACGGATTTGAAAAGTTTTGGAATCCATCTGCTCACTTCTGAATTGAATACGTTGGCGATTTGAATTTGAATCAACTATCGAAGGTTTGCAGGTCCTTAGATTAGGATGCCCCCTGTGGAAGAGCTAAATCCTTTATTTTATGTCTCTCCAAGAACTCTGGAGAGACATAAAACCAGCTACAAATTGCAACCCCAATCCTCACTGTAACAAAAGGTTCAAACATATTACTGCTGCATTATAGCTGACAGGGAGAGGGCAGAATACAGGGAGCGCTCTGGGGTCACTCACTGCTGTACAGGGATAAGATTCAGGGGGTTACAATGACTGAAAGTCCCTGTATAGTACAGATACAAGGTGTTACTGTAATTTCCATACACAAGCATTGTTCCACAGATATTTTTACATTCTCTTTGTTGTTTGCGGAAACTGAATTGCTTAGAATCTCATTATGATCACTACAAATCCCGATAAGCAGGAGATCACCATTTTTATTATCTGTCTTTATCACAGTTACTGCATCTAACAAAAAGGTCATTTCTGCCTGTATGATAATATTGTAGACCCCATTTGAAATTGTGTAAGATAAGGGACACCATTTAGAGCTGAGTTTTATATTTCAACAATATTTCTAAAATCGAGAATGCATGAAAAATTAAAAATGAGCAAACTAACAAACTATAGTGGAATAACAATTTCTGTGCAAAACGTCTATTTCACCCTATATCGAATTATTAACTTCACATCCCATCTTTCAAATAAATGTTATGATAGCATTTTTTCCCAACAAAAATCGTTTGGTAGTGAATGGAGTTAATGTAGGTCAGTTTTATACTTCACCTCGTGGTTGGAGAATAAACGTACACCCTCCATCTGATGAAATACGGGGTAATGGCTTCTGTCAACCTCATCTCTGCGATATACATCGCCTACAGCCAGGAATGCATCCAGTCCAGAATGCACCAAGTCCCACTGATGGGCAGACGTGTGTGCACGCAGCATGTGTGTACAATTCACATAGTAATTGTCCCCTTTTTTCCTGGAAGGGTGGTCTAATGAGATGAGTAAACTGTCAAAATTTTGCTTTATGGTGACAACAGGACATAGATCATCATACACTGAGAAGAGTGGATTTCCAAAGCGCCCAGTGTATTCCTTATAAAAATGTTTCTTTATTCGCTCTTTAATCAGCCACAGTGGATGATATGACTGGTTATGAAGGTTTTTTCCAACTTTAGACAGAATTTTACTTGTTATGTTGGTATAATCATCTCGGGGGTAAAGCTGACCAAGTACCTCCACGTTCTTCGTGTGAGTGCTTGAAGGACAATCGGATGTTATTGTTCTCACGGTTTCAAGTGACAAACATGTATAGACATTTGGAGATCGCATACAACCTGAAGAAGCTATATACTGAACGGTCTGTAGAAGCATTGGTGTTCCTGTAATAAATAAATAAAAAAAAATCACTTGTGATTTCAAGAATAATGACAACTTAAGTAAAATAGAATGAGGAGGATTATTTTATTTTATTGTACAATACTTTGACAGCTAGATTTGGCACTGCAGAAGAATGTGAACTATATTTCCCATGATACCAAGCTCCATGGGATATGCCACTCACATCTGTCAATGAAGGAAAAAAACACGTATTTTTCTGGATTCTCTCCATTTTCTAATCAATAATCAATCTTTATCTTACAAAAACTGTAAACAACGCTCACAATGCACTTAACAGCCATTAACAACATTAAACCCACTGGCAAGTGACATAAGTAACAATGATTCAACGGTTACAATTATGGCTGATTCAAATGATAATTTTCATAATCAATTAGTTGGCCAATAATTTTTTCGATTAACCTCCCTGGCGGTCTAATTTTTTCAAAATTTCGTGTCAAAGTGTCTCAATTTTATTTTAAAGGAAAGGTGTTTTTGTACATAGTTAGCCTGTAATAATTAGGAATCACGCACTGAAATCCATGAAATCAAGAGTCCTTACTGGTAAAATCCTTTATAAATAAATAAATAAAAATTAGTAAATACACTGAGTCCGATAAAGTTTGAAACACGACAAAAACTGTAGAATCCAATTTTTCTAAGTTTGCTACAAGTCCCGCTCCACCTGCATCGTGTGACTCGCAGGGAGCCTTCCAGGAAGCAGCTCGCCACGATCACACTGCGGGGACAGCGAGGGAGCCAGGAGGAGGGGAGTAAACATCCAGCCCGAGTGTGGCTCGGGGTTACCGTTCGCGGTAGCGAAATTTAACCCCGAGTCACACTCGGGAATACCGGCAGGGAGGTTAATTGATTATCCAGATGAAAAGAAAATTATTTTTTTTTAGTTACTTAACCACTTAGCTGCCAAGGATGCGCTCAGTGCATCCAGCCAAGCGGGGACTTGGCTGTGGAGGATACACTGAGCGCGTCCTGTCATTGCAGAGGTGATCGGCCGGTATTTCAGCCGATCGCTGCAGCCTCCCGATGCAGGCTGAATCTTGGAGGTCAGCCCAGTCTCCGAGACCCTGGCCGGCATGAATAGCGTCATTGCATCTATTCCAGGCACCACCACCCTGCCAGAGCAGGAAAAGTGCCTGAAGGGGAGGGGAAGAGGTCGTTTGGACCTCTCTTCCTCCCCACCAGTAAGGGGCACGGCAAAAAGGCGGGCACAGCCTGCCCTTCCAAGCGGTGGCTTCCTTTAATCCCTTAGGGGCTGGATCGCGATTCAGTGCCAACAGGCACCGTATCGCGGTCATCTCCCGGGAAGTGCCCGACATCTTGGATGTCGGCCAAGCTTCCGGGATCCCCCCGCCTACTGGCGTCATCACGCATGTACGCAATGACGTCAGTTCGGGAGTTAACCCCTAGCTGCCACCTATGGTTGAGATAGGGGGGGTCCAATGATTGCGATATTGTGCGACACCATTGATGTCTATGGCGGCAAATTGCGCAACATACGCGGAAAAAAGGGTCCTGTACGAGCGACAAACTACAGCGACGAGCTACAGACGATATTGAGCTGTGAGATGTGAACAGCTCCATTGAAATGCATTGGAGAAGCTACATAGAGTGATATTGCGCAGAAATATGGTGATATTGCGGCAAAAACCTGCGATAAATCGCTTAGTGTGTATGGGGCCTTAGAGTGAAATGGGTAGGATTAGTGTTCAGTTTTTAATAAATAAAATAACCTTTTCACTTTTAGATTTTTTTATACTGAATAAAGTTATATGTAAACATCTTGCGGCTAAATTCGGGTTTACACTTTTAATTAATGAATTTAGCCTCAAAATGGCCATTTTATTTGCCTCATTAATCGGAATATGCCTGTATGGTTTATCCCCTATATATTGGATCATCCACATTATTTTGTAGGTAGTAATGTCATAAAGACATATTCCTATTATTTTTGTAACGACGATAAAAATTTCACTGTTCTTGAACCCAGGACATACTTGAAAACGAGAGAAATCTCAAAGTATCCTTCCTGGTAAACTACTTTGCAAATAAATAGTAATGTTTAAAAACATTCATGTTTCCAGTCTGGCACTCTACCAATTTGACACATCGCCAGCTGCCACTGACATGCACACACATATACAGACACATCAGAAGAAGGATGCACTCCAGGTTCTTTATAAAAGCATGATAATCTTAAATTAAAAACTACAGAAATTTTGACCCTCGGGGGGGGGTCTTTATCAAAATATAAAAGCAGTACACTAAAAGAAACATCTCCTTTATTGTAATGTCATTAAAATTCACAGTCATTCATAGCATATTTTACAAAAAAAGTCTCTTCTTCCGCAGTGTTTTAGTGTTTTACCACTTCATTGAGCAGATCCTTATATGACCTATTTCACATCTGTGAGGCTTTCCACACCATTAAATAAAAAGACAAATCTCTTCAGTCACACTTTGCTAATAAATATTTGATGATCGTTCAACAACATGAAAGGTAGGAAGTAAAACACCATATTTTTTGAAGAAAATTTACTTTTAACCCATTTTAGTATGTCGATAACAGCGCAGGTAACAAATTGCCTAGAATACTTGATTTAGACGGTTATATTGTTGCAGATTGCAATTTTCAGCTTGCTAGGCCTACACCATACATCTTCCTCATTTCTATTGTGTCTGCAATACACAGTTGCATGGGCACACAGACCAGTATTATGGCAGCTCAACTGCATATAATTCCCAAGGTAGGAAATTGTGGTTCTTTAATTTCCCAGCAAATTTCAGTTGCCGCCGTACACTCCCTCAGCAAATAAGTGCAGCAATGTAGAAATAAGGCATTAAAAAAGCCTGAATCGGAGCAATAAAAAAAAAAAAAAAAGGAAGTCAAAATTTACTGTAAATAAAAGGATAAAACCAGAATGAGCCTTTTTATTTTAACATAAACCAGTCATGGAAAGGTTCACTTTAGATCCATTAATAGATCTTTTGCAGCCACTGATTATGTCAGTCAACTAGCAATGCCAATTAGATTTTTACACTGCTCTATATTGTAAATTAGCCAATGGTGGAAGCCGGGTGTTTGCCGGCAAAATGTGTTTTGGAATTTGTTTAATCACTTTTGGAATAAATGTAATTTTCCTTTTCATGTTACAAGTCGTACTGAATCCTTTGAGGCCTGAGTGACCCCTACGGAGTCCACTCACTGCGTAGCACCTATGAGCCGGGAATGTGATACGGCTTGAGATCACGAGAGTGCTCCTTTCTTTGGGATTTGGTGAATTATATAAACATTCTACATGCTTTATTCTGTTCCTTCTGTGCTCACCCTGTGATCTGAAACTGGTGGGTGTTACTGTGGATGATAAAGTGGCAGCCCATCCCAAAGAAGTAAAGCATTTAAATAGAGTGTATACTGATAGTAAGGTGAGTTTATAGATCACCATATAAATCTTTCATACCGTTTGGACTTCATTATTGCACAATCGTGTTTTTAGGTATTGGGACATTGGTTTTCCAAAAACTGCTTCTCATATGTAAAGGAGGGGTGGGACATGGAAAGCTATATAAAAGTGGTCACAAAACACTAAATTAAAAAATATATATATAGTAAGGCAATATAATGACACAAGCCACACATTTAGTAGATGCTCACAAGATAATAAAATCAATCAGACTCATCAAGCAATACTGCAGCCTCTTGAGATTCAGGAATCAACATCTCCTTCCCTCTTCGATCCTACTTGGACTGGCCACCCCACAGAGTTTGCTCCATAGGAGACCAACATGTGTATATGGATAAATATAGTATTCTAGTACATAACTGCAAAATAAGTAAAAAAGTATACCTTTAAATGGTATTGCTAATAAAACATATTAAAAAAAGAGCAGTCCAATGAGTTTCGTCACTCAAACACAACTTCATCAGGGCTATCTAAGCATCCTGTGTGCCCTTGTCCTTCTAAATCTATTCAGTCACTGTCCCAATTACACCCTTAGGATGGCAACTGAAGCTACAGATGACGTGTAACGGCTCCCAACCGTCAAGCGATGGAACGAAGAACCAACATCATTGAAAGGGGACGGAAACAACAAGGGATCTGGGAGGACCAAGATAAGTGCGGAATCTCTGTTTTTGTGAGCTTTTGGCATCCGGTGACATAATTGGGATGGTAATTGATTAGATATATAAGGACAAGGAAAACTGCACAAGTCCTGGATGCAAGCAAACAGTCACTTTCAAAGAATTCAATGACTTCTTCAGGAGTTAAATCAGAAAATTGAATGAAAGAATAAAACCGATTGGTTGCCAAAAACATTGTTTGCTTATATGTGTAATCTCTTAATTTCTTTAAATGTATTATATTATTTCTACATTTTTAATTGTATAAAAGATGATAGTGATGACGTATGTAGGAGCTACACCAAATCAAATACGATCAAACCTAGTAAGAGTTTTGTAGAATATTTCATCCTTCATACAAAGGCAACTATAGACAATAGTAACTTGGCTGTTAAAACCTGCCATAATCTTCAGATAGCAAGCGCATCATGCGGTAAAGAGACAGTTTGTGGACTAGCCTATAGCTATAATAGCAATAATGTATATAATCGGCTACTTCATGTTAACCTCGAGTGTTATTTATAAGAACAATGAGCAGGGACAGTCATTTTGCTTCACACATTCACCCACATTTCCTCTTTATAAATAATCCTTATGTCTTTCTCTAAAACTCCAGAAGTACTTCAAGGTTTGCAAACTGTTTAAGTTCACTCCAGTGGAGAACCATTAATCACTATGAAAGCATGAGCAGCACCAGGCAACTGATTACACCGGGGAAGATGATTACAAAATGCTTCACAGTTCTCCAATATCAACAGCTTTGACATTTTATATCATAAGAAATACGGCACATTCATAACAAATACTGTTAACCTTACTGTAAAACAGAGGGTCATTATTTGTTGTTTACAAAAAAAATGCTTGGGCATTTCAGACAAAAATGTGATAATTAACAGGGAAAAAAAGTTATATTGTGTTTAACCCCTTAGCGACCGGGCAGTTTTACGATTGTCAGTCCGAAAGTACCCACTGCTGTTTTTAGGTTTCTGCGCTGTTTGTGTTTAGGTCAAATTTTCCTCTTATTTATGCAACCCACCATATTATATAAGGTTTTTCTCGACATTAAATGGACTTTCTAAAGATTCCATTATTTCCATCATATCGTGTGATTTACTAGAAAAAGAAATTCAGACACTTTTTGAAATTTAACCCTTACAATCTATAACCGCCAAAAAAATACCCTGGCTAAATAGTTTTTATTTTCACATGTTTTTGCTTTTTAACCCCATCATTGCTGAGCCATTTCACCTCTGTGCGCGGAGCTCATTTTGACCATTTTATGCTCAGGTTTAACCACCAGTTGAAGTCCTATTTTATTATATCCCCAGACAAAACTTAGAAAAATACTTTAAAATATTTTTAAAACGGGCGTGGCCGGCAGCCATACTGAGAAAGGCCGCATGTGAGGTGAGCTCTCTCTCCACCGACTGATTCTCCCACTATAGTGGCTCAAAACGGCGGCGGTTTGCGCCACAAACGGCCTCATTAGCCTTAGAACTCACCCTGGCACCAAGCAAAACCCCAAAAACGGCCAAGGTATCGCGATTCGGGAAGGGCCGGGAAAGGCCACAAGATGGCGCCCGGACCTCCCGCGATTCCGGATCGCCGAGATCGATTCCTCCGGAGGAGGGGGATTTTCCTCCCCTGCTCCTGTCAGCATCTGCCCCTGCTTCTGGGCTCCAGCTCCAATCTCTGCTCCAGGACCTCAGAACTACTATTCAGGAGGATTTCCGGTCTATCACAGCTAATCTCCATCAGGAAATTCGTGATCTGGGTGAGCGTACTGATGCATTAGAAACAAAAACTGACAAACTGTGCTTAGCCCATAATGACCTTGTAGATGCTTATAAGGAGTTAAAAACCACCCACGAATCGTTATTACTTAAGGTGACCGACTTAGAAAACCGTTCCCGCAGAAACAATATACGAGTGCGAGGAATCCCTGAAATGGTTAAACCTGGGGACTTGAACACATATTTGCTGACCCTATTTCGAACTTTGCTACCGGAAAAGCTGGACGCGGACTTACAGCTCGACAGAGTACACCGTATCCTGAAGCCGCGTCACCTGGACCAAACGGTTCCTAGAGACGTTTTGATGAGGGTGCACTTCTTCCGGATCAAAGAATCCCTTCTCTCCGCTATGAGAATCGCAACGGCCCTGCCTCCACCATACGCCGATCTTCTGTTTTTCCCTGATTTATCCGCTGCTACTATGTCAAAACGCAAAGAATTCCTACCTGTGACCAAGATCCTGCGAAATCATCAGATTCAGTATCGCTGGGGATTTCCACTGAAGCTTCTGGTGACCCGCAACGGAGCGCTGACAGTCTTGTGGAATGTCGGCGAAGGCCTCGCTGCTCTTCAGACGTGGAATTTATTGGGTGAATTCACGCCACCTCGACAAGCTCCCCCGTCACCGCAAAAGGTCTCACCGGAGTGGCACCGAGTGAACACGACGAAATAACAGCTACTTAGAGGTCCTACATTGGCAGAACTCTGGATTTGTGGCATCCGTGAGATTCCTGAGGTTTATAGTGGCCTGACCGAACGCGCTACGACTTGGATAAAGCGGGAGCATCGCTGGGTGGCCGCTCCTTTCCTGCTCTCCTTCTCCACCTCTGGAGGGTGTCTGTCTGAGCACACCCCTCTACTCCCCCTGGTATGACCAGGGTTGGCCCGAGTCTTCTGTGGCCTAGGAGAGGTACTGTATATATTTTTCCAGTGCCGTTTGCAGTGAACATTTTTTTTTCAATTTTTATCCTTTATTTGTTTTTTCCTTTTTCTTTTTTTGTCTTACTTGCACCACATTACTCTTTTTCTGAGCTTCACTTGCAACTCAGAGGCTGTTCGGGACAGGCCCAATTTTTCTGGTATTATGTGCGTAAATGTCTAACGTTAAATGTTCCTTGTAGGATGTTTCAGCGACGGGGAAGCGAGACCCAGAGATGTGTACTTGATCTGCTCTTCTTGACCTATTTCAAACTGTATAATGGTATTTAAAATTGTTTCGTTAAATGTGAAGGGTCTGAATGTCCCATATAAACGACACTCTCTGTATGCGGATCTGAGACACCAACCCCCTGATGTGGTGTGTCTTCAGGAAACCCACTTTAAAACGTCTGCCCACCCTAAATTGTACCTCCCACATTACTCCCATCACTTCCACGCCACGGCTCCTGTGAAAGCGAGAGGAGTCTCCATCCTAATTCATCAGAATGTGGTTTTTAACCTGCACAGGGTGATTACCGATCCTAATTGGCGATACCTCTTTCTAATATGTGATATAAATCGTGCCCCGTATACCATCGCTAATTTCTACTGTCCTAACACTAGTCAACTCACCTTCCTCCGTACAGCAACGGTTAAGTTGCTTGAAGTCTCCTCGGGACGACTCGTGATCTGTGGAGACTTTAATCAATCCCTTGACTTGTCGCCCCGATCTGCTGGAGTGCAGAGGTCTGCAGTTCGCAAATTTGCTGCTCTTTTGGCGGAGTTCCAACTATTTGACATCTGGCGCATTTTGCACCCTGATGACTGACTATTCTTTTTACTCCGGAGCGCATAAAACTTACTCCAGAATAGACTACTCCTTTGTGACGGCGGACCTACTGAATTTGGTATCTGATTGCAAACTGGGCTCCATGTCTTGGTCAGACCACGCACCTATCACTCTACAACTCCCTGACTCCCGTGCCCCTACGGGACGATCACCCTGGCGTTTAAACAAGTCCCTTATGTCCCGTCCGGAGGTTGTAGAGGATGTTCAGCGCACCTTAGAGAATTACTTTAAAGAGAACACCACCCTGGGCGTGAACCCCCTTACTATATGGCAAGCACATAAAACGGTAGTGAGAGGCGTACTAATTAAATGGGACTCATATTTTAAAAAGCAGAACTCTTCCCATAGACTGACCTTACTGCACCAAATACATCAAGCCACGACCCTACATAAGAAACAAACAGACCCGACTACACGATCCACCTTAGTTGGACTCCAACTGCAATTGACGGAAATGGATAAACGAGATTACGTATGGGCGGCGCGCAGGTTGCGAACTAAGATGTATCTGTACAATAATAAGACGAGCAGGATAATGGCCAATAGATTAAGAAAAAAGGTGACGAAGTCTAAAATTGATCATCTGACAGCTGCAGACGGATCAGCGCGCTACCACCCTCAGCAGATTGCAGATTCTTTTGCCGAGTATTACTCCACATTGTATAATTTAAAACACGAGACCACGCTGCCTCAACCCAATGTATCAGAGATTTTTCCTTTCCTCCAGCGCCTGCCCCTACCTTCATTGCCAGACACATATCTTCCCAATCTAATCTCCTCTCCCTCTTTGACAGAACTCACCTTGGCCCTATCCTCCCTCAAATCTAATAAAGCGCCGGGCCCGGACGGTTTCACGGCAGCCTACTATAAATCATTTTCTGCGCGCCTTAATGCCCCTCTCCTCTCTGCACTAACTCACGTATTTAAATCGGGGACCGCAACTACTGATTGGTTGTCCGCTACTATAGTTACTATCCCCAAAACGTCTCCACCGGCAGATCAATGTTCCAAATATAGACCTATATCTCTTATTAATGTAGATGCTAAACTTTATGCTAAGATACTAGCTACCAGATTGGTCGACGTCATGCCCCTTCTAATAGCTGATGACCAGGTTGGGTTTATCACATCCAGACAGGGCCCTGATAACACTATCAAGGCTATGGCTTTGATGGACCATGCTATGCGATCCAACACACAGACTCTGATGCTTTCGCTTGATGCCGAAAAGGCGTTTGACCGACTCCATTGGGTGTTCTTAGAACATACTCTACTGAAATTTAATTTTCCCCGAGAGTTTATTGGAGCTATTTTGGCGCTATATTCCTTTCCAAATGCCCGTGTCTTAACAGCAGGTTTTCAGTCCTCCGTGATTTCCATAATGAATGGCACCAGGCAGGGCTGCCCTCTCTCCCCCATTTTATACGCACTAGCACTGGAACCGCTTGCACAAGCTATAAGAGAAGCTGATGAGGTGGAGGGTTTTATGGTAGGCCCTACGGCTTATAAATTAAGTCTTTTTCCGGATGACATCCTACTTACGTTGACCAATCCCCTTACCTCCTTGCCTGCCCTTCACTCCATTTTAGAGACATATGGGAAATTGTCTTACCATAAAATTAATGTTCATAAAACCCAAGCCCTACCATATAGTATCCCGGTCTCTTATCTAGCCTCCCTCAAACGAACCTACCCATATGACTGGCGTAATAGCTCCCTGACATATTTGGTAATCAAGCTGACATTCACCAAATCCCAACTTTTTGCGCTTAACTATACACCTCTTATTGCTTTAACCTCTAACCTGTGTCAACAATGGTCTAATGTAGAGATATCATGGGCAGGAAGGATTAATGCGATAAAAATGATGTTACTGCCTAAACTGTTGTATGTTTTTAGGGCATTGCCGCTAACAGTCCCGCTGTCCTTTTTTTCGACTATTCTCTCAACCCTCTCTACCATTATATGGCAAGGCAGGAGACCTCGCATTAAAATTGCTCTTTTACACCAACCTGTGGCCAGAGGGGGATTGTGTTTACCCAATTTACTCTTGCACTTTAGGGCAGCTGTGATGACGAACCTTGGCCGCCTCTTTACGGGGATTAATCTCCCCCAGTGGACTGCCCTGCTCTTACCCTGCACGCTCCCACATGATTTTTTGGGATTTTTATGGACGCCAAAAGCCTCCAGACCGCTACTAAACGTGCTACCTGACTTGGCGATACTTCTCATACGTGTCTGGGATGTGACGCGCTCTGCCCTGACGGCAATACACACTCTATCTCTGGCCTCCCCCATATCGATGTTTACTCACCTGATCCCTGATTTTGATCTCCGCCCGTGGAGCCGTGCTTTGTTAGGCAAATTATTTTATTTTTATGCCTCGCATGACCTTCTTCCCTTCCTGCAGCTCCAGGAGAAACACTCCCTACAGGCTAAACTCCGCTTTCATTTTTTGAGGTTACGCTCTTGTCTCTCGCAGTACGGTCTGATACATCTCCCCCCCAACTCGGACCTCCTTACTCTGTTTGAAAACTACTGTTTGCACCCCACTCCCGAAATGCGTCTCTTGTCTCTGATATACCAACAGTTTTTTATTGGACTGTAAAAAGTTTAGATGTATCTCGCTGACGGAAGCTAGGAAGAAGGCTCTGTACCGCTGGTATATTACCCCCGACAGGGAACACCATTTTAAACCTAACGTTTCTAAGACCTGTTGGAGGTGTGAGGAGGAGGATGGGTCGTTTTTCCATGTATGGTGGTCATGCTCCAGTCTTACAATTTTTTGGAATAAGATAGCCTCACTGAGTTCGGAGGTCCTCGGAGTGGAAATTATCCCGTCTCCTGATATTTTTCTCCTTCAAATGTTCCCCTCATCCCTTACCCATTTTCAGAAACAACTCCTAGCCCATATCTTATCTGTCACCACTAATTTCATAGCTTACAACTGGAAAACAGATAAGGTGCCCACAGTGGGTATGGTTAAAACTAGGATGGGGGAATTAAGGTCCCTTGATGCCATGGCCAGGTCATTGACGGGATTGAAAGGGGTAGGCAAGGATCACTGGATTATTCGGGATACTTAGGTCTATTTCAGTGACTTATGTATGTTGACGTCATATAGCTCGGTGAAGCTGTAATGTCTTGTTATAATATGTTTTATATTGTGGTGCATATCTTTATTTCCCTGTTTCCCCTTTTTTGATTTTTGTACCCCCTGTTTTCTTTTCTTGAAAATTCAATAAACTTTATATTTTAAAAAAAAAATATTTTTAAAAAAATAATTTTACACCAAACCTAGTCATGTTTGGTATCATAGCTCATGATCAGGCCTTTCCAATGATACCAAACATGACCCTCAAGCTGCCATGGATCGGGAGATATGGGGATCCAAATGATCACCATAGCTCTACTTGGCAGCTAGGGGGTTAACTGGCCCACTGATGTCATTGCACATATGGCAACGACGTCAGTGAGTGTGGGGGGGGGTGACCCGGAGGCTTGGCTGACATCTTCCGAGTTTGAATCGCGATCCGGCACCTAAGAGGTTAAAGAGAGGCACCGATGAAAAGGGCAGGCTCTGCCCTCTCCAGCGGTACCCCCTCCACTTTCATATTCCCCACTGCAGGTGCTGGGGGCACACAGTGATGTCGTCATCGCAACGGTCAGGCCCCATGAATAGGTGGGGCAGGCTTCAAGCTTGCCAGACCATTGTGGCAGCCCGGCCAGAGTGGTGAGTATAGGGAGGGCGGGGGGGTTAAATGGCCATGGCGTACAGAATACGTCCTTGGTCCTTAAAAGGAATTTTCCCCAGGATGTACTATGTACATCAGTGGTCCTTCAGGGGTTAATGGAACAATTACTAACCTCTCATTGAAATTATGTTTATATGTATTTCAGCATTCTAATATAGAGTAAACTTCTGTGTCCCCCCCCATGTTTGTGCCCTAAAATTCCCAGAATTCTGATTGCAATAGACATCCAAAAGAATCATGGGAGTTGTACTTCACAATCATCTGAGGGGCAAAAGTTAGAGATCCATGGTAAAGACCAATGGAAAACTAGGATTTTTTTTACTCCATTAGGAAGTATGAAAAAGACAGATATCCATGAATAGAGCTATTCAAGACTGTCATATTGACCTATTGTTTGGGACACATAAGAATAGCGTCACCTAACTTACCTTGTTTTCTTAAACATCAAATACCCTCATTCCTGAGTGCAGTAAAGTGTACTGAAAATAATATGCTGCTGGGGACAATTATTTTTATAATTTGACAATTTTTACTTAGACTGCACTGAATACAATACATGGCATGAATTATGCAGGAAAAATCAATCACAGTAAGGCAAGAAAAATAGAGGCCGCGCCAAATATAATAACGAGAATCTGAGACAGCACACGATTTCTAATAAAATATAAAAGAAAGAGAAAAAAATCTATTAATTACAAAAGGTAGCAGTAGCCAAACAGGTATGGGAAATAGATGCAAACAGTAAATGAAGGACGTCCAGCCATATTGACTGGAACAGCCATAGTAAAATAGCATCAAAAAGAAAGAAGTTTTGTTGTGGAGGCTGCTGCTCTACGGTCTGTGCAAACAAAAATCATCTATAGAACAAACAATTATAATTAAACTAAACAAAAACTAAGAAACTTATGTACCTTACTGTCCTGGAAAAGTTTATATTAATGTGTTCGGTAATGCAAAAAGCCGGGAACCTTAAAACTCCAGCTGATAAGGGATTATGTATTATCACAGGACCGAAAAGGCCTACGTTCCATCACCATCTCCGCCAGTGGCGACTCTAGGAACAATATTTAGGGGGGGCACAGAAGATACCGCAGTCAAAACTGGGGGGGCACTAATAATTTTCACCACTAAATCATACCACTGAATAAAAGTAAGGGCCCTATCACCTGGTGTGAGCTAAAACACCATCACTAAAGGGAAAATTTAGTGCGAGTCGCTAAAACTTACAGGGTTATTCAGAGATAGGTGAAAAGCAGGAGAATGACTGGAGAATGGAAAATTCTTGGTCAAAGAATCGGCTATTTTGACCTAGAATTTTCCATTCTCCAGTCATTCTCCTGCTTTTCACCGCTTTCTGAATAACCCTGTTAGTGCCTGACGACCTACTAACAGATCATCTTGACTGCAGTAGTCCATGAACAAGGTCGTTTGGCGCACGCTAGGGAAACTCTAAGACCCAAGTTGAGACCCAGTGCTAATGCGGTTGTGTACAGGATAGAACGTTTTTTCTTTTCCATACCTATCCCCCACCCTCACAAGCTTGAATATGAACACATCCAGTGAATAACCTCTCACTACTGCATTATTAAAATCCTCCACGGTGGCCGTATCATCCATGTTTTGATGCACACATATATTAAGGCTGATGGGCATTGCATGATAAATGCCTCCCAGCAGCATGTTGAATCATTACACTGCATTTAATAGATCCAAAAGGAAGGCCAGGTGAGCGACAAAACTTTCCCTGCTACAGCATATAAAAAATACATGTTTCAGGGCAAGACTTATCCATGTGTTCCTTTAAACATGGTCCACACAGTCACCCTAATAATCAACTGCTTACATACTATGAATAGCCGCCAGCATGTGGATAAAGGATACATTTATAATAGAGCCGACTGCAACAGCAGCGACATTGCTGACCAGATCCATTACTATGGTGTATGGGGCCAAGAGAACACCTGTGTTGCATTCCTTTCAATTGCCTGTTAATTTTGGACGAGGACCTGTTTTTTCTGTTTTTTTGGAGTTAGCACCAGGGCTGAGCAGTAGGTAAAATGTTGCAATTAGTGCACCTCAAAAAATTTAGTGCTGGCACCAAGTGATCTGTAAAGATATCTAGCACTCCCCGTGTTAAGTATAGGACGCGGAAAGTACAGTAAGCTCGCGGTACAAATCGCTAATAGCGACGCGCTAAGTGATTTTTCCCATTTGTAGCGGGAGGCAAACGATCTGTTGGTCAGGCGCTAGACTCCATTAACCTGGCACTAACGCAAAATCATGTGAACGCAAGGGTTAACTCACACCAGGTAATAGTGCCCTAAATAAGTATATATAAATAAGATTACAAAATCCCAGAGTAATGTGATGCAATGATGCCTTTTTGTTGTACTAACCTGATACTTAAATTCAATATTTTATTTGCTGCAATTCTGCAGTTTCCGCTGAATGTCTGATAACTGCTTCAGCGACTCCACTTTTAGCAAATTACAGTGACCATTCGCTAAATAGGGAATTCACCTTATTTTCTGCAAAATAAATTCCCCGAAATGTGACGGAAAGCAGAGGATCTACAGATCATTAGACCCTTTAGATTCTAACTTCCATAATATCCTCTAAAATGCCTTAAACCAAGAGAAATGCAATAAAAATAATAAACAATGTGGCATTTAGCTACCCCTTAACCCCTAAAAACATGAAATGAATACACTGAGGCATGTAGCCAACCCATTAACCCCTAAAATGCCATTAATCAAGGAAAAAACAAATGTATACTGTGAGGGATGAAGCCTGCCCATTAACCCTTAATATACAACTAAACCAAGGCATAAACTAACGTAATACACAATGTAATGTATAGTCTGAACATTAACCATTTCACTGCTGAGCCATTTCAACCCTGTGAAAATGTTTACGTTTAAGTGCACGTTTTTATTTGCTGTTTTATGACTTTTACATCACACTGAATATAGTCATGTGGGGTATCATTGGAAAGGCCAGAATCTGCCCTTTCAAATGACACCTGTTCATCCATATACGATGCACAGCTACAGAGATACGTTGGTCCGAAGAAGTGTGGGAAGCTGGATGCTGATTTTTGGTGGGGGGGCAATTGCCCCCCCTTGCCCCCATGTAGAGTCGCCTATGATCTCCGCAGAATACCATGCAGTATGTTGCAGAGAATTCAGTGAGGATTGAGGAAGACTTCACCAGCAGTCAAAACTTTGTAGTTAAAATGGGAAATTTAGTAACAGTTATTCATGAAAGATACATAGTACCTACTTTGGCAAAACGTACTATTCTTCAATGGCTACTGGCTGGATGGAGTAGAGGTAACATCACTGCTCTATAACCGTGGAGACACTGGAGAGGTGCTCTGGCCTGTAAGTGTCCTTTGGCAAGACACACAACAGTACATACTTGCCTATCCAGGACATACTCTCCTTGACCCTCTGCAATCTGGCTTTCGCTCACTGCACTCAACAGAAACGGCTCTTGCGAAACTGACCAACGACCTTGCAACTGCTAAATCCAATGGGAACTACTCATTGCTGATCCTTCTTGACCTCTCTGCTGTCTTTGATACAGTTGACCACTCAAATCTTCCTTCAAACTCTTAGGGATATAGGCCTTTCAAGGTTCTGTTCTTTCATGGTTCGCTTCCTACCTGTCCCAACAATCATTTAGGCTGGGGTCAGACTAGCGCATTTTTAACGTGCATTTAGGCGCACTTAATCACGGCCGCAGTAGCAGCAAATGACACGCAATGACGGCCAATATACAAAGTACGGCCACACAAAAGTCCGGCCACGCAACGCAAGTGGAAAATGAACGCTTTTTCCTTCGGACCTCTCCCCCTCCCCATCCGTGCGGGCCAGCGAGTAAAAGGCAAGGACCGCTTGGAAGGGCACAGCCTGCCCTTCCAAGCGGCGGCTGTCTTTAACCCCTAGGGGGCTGGATCGCGATATGGCGCTAACATGCGCTATATCGCAGTCCCCTCCCGGAGCTGGCCGACATCTTGGAAGTCGGCCAAGCTTCCGGGATATCCCCCTAACGACTGGCATCATCGCGCATAGAAAAAATATAAAAATTTAAAAAAATAATTTTTTTTTTTAAAAAAAAAATTAAAAATATTTTGTTTTTGTTTTGTTTTATTAATGCAGCAATATTGTTCCCATTTCAAATATAATGTGAACAATGATGCTGCACTAACGATTTTTTCTATGGGGGCGTTTGCCAAAAAACACGTAGATTTCCCCAAAAAAAAGTAACGATTCCCCGTTTCTAATTTTTTTAACAAGCGCAACCCATAGAAAATTTAACTGCAAACGCTCGCATGTTACAATGTGAAAAAAAAACACTTTACACGTTGTAAATTATTGAAAATTCAAATTGTATTGCATTTTATGTTATAATATACAGACAGGACATGACGTATACATATAATAATGATATATTATGAATCTGCCAAGTCTCCCGGAAAGAACAATATATAATATATTGCAGAAGGTATTAATGGAAAAGTATGTCTTTTTGCTGATGACACAAAGATTTGCAACAGGGTTGACGTTCCTGGAGGGATCAGCCAAATGACAAATGATTTAGGTAAACTAAAACAATGGTCGGAGCTGTGGCAATTGAGTTTTAATGTGGATAAGTGCAAGATAATGCACCTGGGACGTAAAAACCCAAGGGCTGAATATAGAATATTTGATACAGTCCTAACCTCAACATCTGAGGAAAGGGATTTAGGGGTTATTATTTCAGAGGATCTAAGGGTAAGTAGTCAATGTAATAGAGCAGCAGGAAATGCTAGCAGAATGCTTGGTTATGTAGGGAGCGGTATTAGCAGTAGGAAAAGGGAAGTGTTCATGCCACTGTACAGAGCACTGGTGAGACCTCACTTGGAGTACTGTGTGCAGTACTGGAGACCGTATCTCCAGAAGGATATAGACATCTTAGAGAGAGTTCAGAGAAGTGCTACTAAAATGGTGTACGGCTTGAAGGAGAAAAGTTACCAGGAAAGGCTTAATGATCTTAACATGTACAGCTTGGAAAAAAGACGAGACAGAGGAGATATGATAGAAACATTTAAATACGTAAAGGGAATCCACAAGGTAGAGGAAGGGAATATATTTAAAAGGAAACAAAGTAGCAAAACAAGAGGACATAGTCTTAGATTAGAGGGGCAAAGGTTTAAAAGTAACATCAGGAAGCATTATTTTACTGAGAGGGTGGTGGATACATGGAACAGTCTTCCAGTTGAAGTGGTAGAGGCCAAAACAGTAATTAAATTTAAGCAGGCATGGGATAGGAATAAGGCTATCCTAAACAAAAGATAAATCCAGGTAAAGTTTCCATGTAATTGGGCAGACTAGATGGGCCGAAAGGTTCTTATCTGCCGACATTTTCTATGTCTGGGTCATATAATAAAATGTGACTTCAAATCGCATTTAAACATGAGTGAAACCGGTAAAAATGAGCTCAGCACAGAGGTGTGAAAAGGCTCAGCAGCGAAAGGGTTACAATCGCAATTAAGCGACAATATGGATTTATAAAAAAATAAAAAAATTGTATTATATTTCTGTATCATTAGGGAAATAATGCACGCTCTATATTTATTATTAGCGTAAACCTTTTGATAGTCTCCTGATCATCAATAAGAATTATTAGTAGGCAGCTATTGTATTTCAGACCAGTTAACTGAAATTCATTTGAGGTTATGCAACAACTTTTGACTTCAAGTCAAAATACCATTTGTTGGGTATTGAATACTATAAAAAGACCCAATTGATCCATATGCTTCCACAATTTGGTCTTTATGATACACTGAAAAGTAACTGTACTGCTTTAAGTTAAAGAAGCATCCACATACCTGATAGGATAAACAATTTGCAGAATGTTAAATACCCTTCTCAAACGTTCAATGGGCTGACAGTCGCAGTGAAAGAATATTTAGAGAATATTCTGATGGAATTTAAAGGGATACTCTAGGCAACATGACCACCTAAGCTTTTTTATGTGGTCATGATGTCCTAAGTATGCCCTTTTCCTCCGCTGCCCCTGCGCTAAGCTGAAACAGCTGAGAGACGCTGAGGACTTTACTCCGCCCTCCCAGCTGTCAGTCAGCAGAGCAGGATTCGTATTTCCCGCTTCTGCCGAGTAGGATGCGCGATGACGTTTTCAACTCGCCGCAGTAGCTGGCGGCAGCGGCTTAGTGTTCCTCTTGCGCGTAACACTAATCAAAGAAGAAGATGGAGCCGGGATTGGCTGGTTTACGTGAGAGGCGCGCATGCGCGCTTCTCACGTAAACCATTAGCCAAGTTGAAGATTTCCCACGACGGGAGCGGAAGAGGAGGGAGGTGAGTATATATATAAAAAAAAAAAAAAAAAAAACCCCGTTGGAAACAAGTGGTTTTTAGGGTATTACATTTAAAAAAAAAAAAAATACTGAATAACTAGGTAGGGCAATAGGTATAATAGAATTTAAAAAAAGGGAGGCGATTTTTAGCCTACAGTGTTCCTTTAAGACGTAAATCTAACAACAAAGAGTAGTGTTGCTCACCAGCAGTAAGGAAAACTGATAAAACTTAAAGACAACTTAAAGCTCACAAGGGCTTGTCAGTGGTCTACTCCTAAGTGGGCTATTTTCAAGTGGAGTTAAAAACAGGAGTTCTACCTGTACTGGTCTGTGGTTTGTATCTCTAGAGGGAGAGAAACCTCTGGTTTATTTATCAATTTGTTTAATTTCTTTGGGGTTTTTTTCTGCTGTTTTTTTTCTGTTGTGCTTTTTTTTCCCTGAGTAGCTGGTGGCTTTTTAATTGGGGGTGTGTAGCCTGTCAGGTGATTTCACTTGTATGGCTACATAAACTCAATGGCAGCTCACTGAGCTTGCTCACAAGGGCTTGTTAGTGGTCTACTCCTAAGTGGGCTATTTTCAAGTGGAGTTAAAAACAGGAGTTCTACCTGTACTGGTCTGTGGTTTGTATCTCTAGAGGGAGAGAAACCTCTGGTTTATTTATCAATTTGTTTAATTTCTTTGGGGTTTTTTTTCTGTTGTGCTTTTTTTTCCCTGAGTAGCTGGTGGCTTTTTAATTGGGGGTGTGTAGCCTGTCAGGTGATTTCACTTGTATGGCTACATAAACTCAATGGCAGCTCACTGAGCTTGCTCACAAGGGCTTGTTAGTGGTCTACTCCTAAGTGGGCTATTTTCAAGTGGAGTTAAAAACAGGAGTTCTACCTGTACTGGTCTGTGGTTTGTATCTCTAGAGGGAGAGAAACCTCTGGTTTATTTATCAATTTGTTTAATTTCTTTGGGGTTTTTTTCTGCTGTTTTTTTTCTGTTGTGCTTTTTTTTCCCTGAGTAGCTGGTGGCTTTTTAATTGGGGGTGTGTAGCCTGTCAGGTGATTTCACTTGTATGGCTACATAAACTCAATGGCAGCTCACTGAGCTTGCTCACAAGGGCTTGTTAGTGGTCTACTCCTAAGTGGGCTATTTTCAAGTGGAGTTAAAAACAGGAGTTCTACCTGTACTGGTCTGTGGTTTGTATCTCTAGAGGAGAGAAACCTCTGGTTTATTTATCAATTTGTTTAATTTCTTTGGGGTTTTTTTTCTGCTGTTTTTTTTCTGTTGTGCTTTTTTTTCCCTGAGTAGCTGGTGGCTTTTTAATTGGGGGTGTGTAGCCTGTCAGGTGATTTCACTTGTATGGCTACATAAACTCAATGGCAGCTCACTGAGCTTGCTCACAAGGGCTTGTTAGTGGTCTACTCCTAAGTGGGCTATTTTCAAGTGGAGTTAAAAACAGGAGTTCTACCTGTACTGGTCTGTGGTTTGTATCTCTAGAGGGAGAGAAACCTCTGGTTTATTTATCAATTTGTTTAATTTCTTTGGGGTTTTTTTTCTGTTGTGCTTTTTTTTCCCTGAGTAGCTGGTGGCTTTTTAATTGGGGGTGTGTAGCCTGTCAGGTGATTTCACTTGTATGGCTACATAAACTCAATGGCAGCTCACTGAGCTTGCTCACAAGGGCTTGTTAGTGGTCTACTCCTAAGTGGGCTATTTTCAAGTGGAGTTAAAAACAGGAGTTCTACCTGTACTGGTCTGTGGTTTGTATCTCTAGAGGGAGAGAAACCTCTGGTTTATTTATCAATTTGTTTAATTTCTTTGGGGGTTTTTTTCTGCTGTTTTTTTTCTGTTGTGCTTTTTTTTCCCTGAGTAGCTGGTGGCTTTTTAATTGGGGGTGTGTAGCCTGTCAGGTGATTTCACTTGTATGGCTACATAAACTCAATGGCAGCTCACTGAGCTTGCTCACAAGGGCTTGTTAGTGGTCTACTCCTAAGTGGGCTATTTTCAAGTGGAGTTAAAAACAGGAGTTCTACCTGTACTGGTCTGTGGTTTGTATCTCTAGAGGGAGAGAAACCTCTGGTTTATTTATCAATTTTTTAATTTCTTTGGGGTTTTTTTTCTGCTGTTTTTTTCTGTTGTGCTTTTTTTTCCCTGAGTAGCTGGTGGCTTTTTAATTGGGGGTGTGTAGCCTGTCAGGTGATTTCACTTGTATGGCTACATAAACTCAATGGCAGCTCACTGAGCTTGCTCACAAGGGCTTGTTAGTGGTCTACTCCTAAGTGGGCTATTTTCAAGTGGAGTTAAAAACAGGAGTTCTACCTGTACTGGTCTGTGGTTTGTATCTCTAGAGGGAGAGAAACCTCTGGTTTATTTATCAATTTGTTTAATTTCTTTGGGGTTTTTTTTCTGTTGTGCTTTTTTTTCCCTGAGTAGCTGGTGGCTTTTTAATTGGGGGTGTGTAGCCTGTCAGGTGATTTCACTTGTATGGCTACATAAACTCAATGGCAGCTCACTGAGCTTGCTCACAAGGGCTTGTTAGTGGTCTACTCCTAAGTGGGCTATTTTCAAGTGGAGTTAAAAACAGGAGTTCTACCTGTACTGGTCTGTGGTTTGTATCTCTAGAGGGAGAGAAACCTCTGGTTTATTTATCAATTTGTTTAATTTCTTTGGGGGTTTTTTTCTGCTGTTTTTTTTCTGTTGTGCTTTTTTTTCCCTGAGTAGCTGGTGGCTTTTTAATTGGGGGTGTGTAGCCTGTCAGGTGATTTCACTTGTATGGCTACATAAACTCAATGGCAGCTCACTGAGCTTGCTCACAAGGGCTTGTTAGTGGTCTACTCCTAAGTGGGCTATTTTCAAGTGGAGTTAAAAACAGGAGTTCAAATAACAGGTACAAATTGTGATATTTATTTGTTCTCTTGTTGTGGGGTATGAGTGTTAGCAAGCTTGAAGGTCTGACCCAGTGCACATCCTGCTGCATGTATGCATGTCTGGAGGAATCCTTCCAGGGTCCATATCTCTGTAGCAAGTGTGAACGTGTAGCTCTTCTGGAAGCTCATATTGGAGATCTGGAAGGGCAAATCGTAACGCTGAGGCAGATTGACAATCTTGAAAGGAGCCTGCTTCTCACGGAGCAAAGTATAGTTGAGGAATCTAGGGGTGTGGGAGGAGTAGAGTTAACCGGGGAACAGGTTGGTAGCTGGGTGTCAGTGACACGTGGTAGCAGGGGGGGAGGGAAGAGGAAAAGGTTGGCTAGTCCTCATCTTGCGCACACCAACAGATTTGCCCCTTTGAGCGAAGATGTTGGGTGCATCAGCTCAGGTGTAGCAGTACTGGAGGAGGCTGCTCCCTCTAACAGCAGAGGGATCAGCCCACCAAGTAAGGGAGGGATAAAGAGGGCAAGTAAGCCTAGACAGGTTGTGGTGGTAGGGGACTCTATTATTAAGAGAGTAGACAGGGTAATCTGTCGCGCTGATCGCCTTAACCGGACAGTTTGCTGTCTGCCGGGTGCCCGTGTTAGGCATGTGGTTGACAGAGTTGATAGATTATTGGGAGGGGCTGGAGATGACCCAGCTGTCATGGTCCATATTGGTACCAATGACAAAGTAAGAGGAAGATGGAAGGACCTGAAGAATGATTTCAGGGAATTAGGAAGTAAACTGAAGAAGAGGTCCTCCAAGGTAGTATTTTCTGAGATCCTACCTGTGCCACGTGCTACAGTGGAAAGGCAGCGGGAGATCAGGGAGGTCAATGCGTGGCTTAAAGCTTGGTGCAGGAAGGAGGGCTTTGGGGTTTTAGAGCACTGGGCTCATTTTGCACTGGGGTACAATCTGTATAGTCGTGATAGATTGCACCTGAATGGAAGAGGGTCTGCTGTGCTAGGGGAGAGGATGGTTAAAAGGTTGGAGGAGACTTTAAACTAGTGGAAGGGGGGAAGGATACAGTATCTTACAAAATGGAGACAGAACAGATAGCGGAAGGGTTTCAGTTCAGACTAAGGGGGGTGCAGCCGGGGGGATGGGTAATGTCAGAACAGTGGAGGCATGTAATGTAAAGTCGCATTCAGCATGTGTGGGTGGAGACAACATTAAATGTATGCTTGCTAATGCAAGGAGCCTCAATAACAAGATGGGGGAACTAGAGGTAATAGCATACACTAAGCAATACGACATAATAGGAATAACAGAAACGTGGTGGGACGAAACACATGACTGGGCTGTAAACTTAAACGGTTATACATTGTTTAGAAAGGATAGGAAACATAAGAAAGGGGGTGGAGTGTGTTTATATGAAAATCAGGATTTAAAGCCTAATATTACACAACTGGAAAGTGATGAGGGAAATGTGGAATCCTTATGGGTAAATATCTCGTTGGGGAATAAACAGGGAAGTCAACTATTGGTTGGCATATGCTATAAACCACCTAATATAGATAATGATGAGGAAGAACAACTGTTAGAGCAAATTAGGAAGGCTGCACATCATGGTAGCACTTTAATTATTGGAGATTTTAAAGGGATACTCTAAGCAACATGACCACCTAAGCTATTTTAGGTGGTCATGATGCCCGGAGTATCCTGCCCTTTGTCCCCCCTCCCTCCGCTCAGCCGATCTGCAGAAAAGGCTGAAAACAGCTGAGAGAGGCGGAGGACTTTACTCCGCCCTCCCAGCTGTCAGTCAGCAGAGCGGGAATCATATTTCCCGCTTCTGCCGACTTTTGCCGAGTAGGAGACGTCATCGCGCTTTCAGCGCGATGACGTCTCCTACTCCCCGCAGAAGCTGGCGGCTCCCTCTTCGGGTTAGTGTTGCGCGCATCCTCTTGCGCGCAACACTAATCCTCAGAGGGAGCCGGGAGGAAGCCTGCCGATTGGCTGGCTTATGTGAGAGGCGCGCATGCGCGCTTCTCACGTAAACCAGAAGCCAAGACGCAGCAAGAAGAAGGACGGGAGCGGAAGAGGAGGGAGGGGAGTATAAAAAAAAAAACGCCGCTGGAAACCAGAGGATTTTAAAGGTAAGTATTGCAGTTACAAGAAAAGAAAAAAAAAAGAAGGTTTTATTAAGGGAATAGGGCTAGGTTAGGAAAAAAAAACGGGGGGTGATTTTTTTGTTGGAGTGTTCCTTTAATTACCCGGACATTAATTGGGATAGTGGGACTAGTAATTCAGCAAAGGGAATCCGGTTTCTGAACATTTTAAATGATACCTTCATGTCACAACTGGTAGAAACGCCAACTAGAGAGGATAACTGTCTGGACCTGGTTATAACAAATAATGTGGATCTTTTCTCAAATATTAATGTAAAGGAACAGTTGGGAAACAGTGACCATAACATGGTGACTTTTGAAATTAACACAAAAAAACACATTCATAAGGGGCATGCTAAAACATATAATTTTAAAAAGGCCAACTTTATTAAAATAAAGGAAGCTCTCAATGTCATTGACTGGCAGAAACTCTTTCACGGGAAAAACACAGAGGATAAGTGGAATATCTTTAAACTAACACTAGAAAAGTACACGTCACAATATATTCCACTGGTTAATAAATATAAAAGAAACAGACTGAAACCAATGTGGCTTAGTAGGAAGGTAACTAAGGAAATGAAAAATAAAAAGAAGGCATTTAAAGCTTTTAAATTTGATAAATCTGAGGCATCCTATAAAGCATATAGGGCAGCCAATAAAGCATGTAAAAAAGCGATTAGATGGGCTAAACTAGAAAATGAAATAGAAATAGCCAAAGAGAGCAAGACCAACCCTAAAAGATTTTTTAGGTACATAAATTCTAAAAAACCCAAGAGTGAAAATGTAGGTTCACTAAAATCTGAGTCAGGGTTACTGTTAACGGAAGATCAGGATAAGGCAGAAATTTTAAATGATTATTTTTCTTCAGTATTTATCAAAGTGAAACCTATAACAGGAGACATGCAATTCATTAATAAAAACTTACTAATACAAAGTGACTGGTTGACTCAGGACAAGGTTTTGCAGAAATTAAACAATGTGAATGTGAATAAAGCCCCAGGGCCAGATGGAATTCACCCACGAGTACTGAGAGAGCTATGTGTTGAAATATGTAAACCTCTGTTCTTAATCTTTCAAGATTATTTTCTTTCAGGAATAGTACCAGAGGATTGGAGAAAAGCTGACGTGGTCCCTATATTTAAGAAAGGTTTAAAATTTGTGCCTGGGAATTATAGACCTGTGAGCTTAACATCTGTGGCTGGGAAAGTATTTGAGAGGTTACTAAGGGATAATATTCAGGAATTTATTGGGAGGTATAATGTAATTGGCAAAAATCAGTATGGTTTCATGAAACACAGATCATGTCAGACTAACCTAATTACGTTCTATGAGGAAGTAAGTAGAAGTATAGATCAGGGGGTCGCAGTGGATGTGATTTACTTAGATTTTGCCAAAGCTTTCGACACAGTTCCACACAACAGGTTACTATTTAAATTGAGAAAAAATGGTCTAGATGAAAATACTTGTTCTTGGATAGAAAACTGGCTAAAAGATAGGGTACAGAGAGTGGTCATAAATGGTACATTTTCAAGATGGACACCAGTGGTAAGTGGTGTCCCTCAGGGGTCTGTTATAGGTCCAATACTATTCAATTTATTTATAAATGACCTTGAGATAGGCATTGAAAGTCATGTATCTGTGTTTGCAGATGACACAAAACTAGGAAAAGTAATACAATGTGAGCAGGATGTTACTTCGCTGCAGAGGGATTTAGATAAATTGGGGGACTGGGCACTTAAATGGCAGATGAAATTTAATCTAGATAAATGCAAAGTTATGCACTTTGGAGTGAAGAACACGCAAGTAATTTATACCCTAAATGGTACGGAGTTAGGGAAATCCAAGCAGGAGAAGGATTTGGGAATAATCATAGACTTCAAACTAAGTAACAATGTGCAATGTCAAACAGCAGCCGCCAAGGCCAGCAAAGTATTGGCATGCATTAAAAGGGGAGTTCACTCACGGGATGAAAACATAATTTTGCCTCTGTATAAATCAATGGTCAGGCCGCACCTTGAATATGCCGTGCAATTTTGGGCACCGGTCTTAAAAAAAGATATTATAGCGTTAGAAAAAGTGCAGAGACGGGCAACTAAATTAATAAGGGGAATGGAAGGGTTAAGTTATGAGGAAAGACTAACAAGCTTAAACCTGTTTAGTTTAGAGAAACGGCACCTTAGAGGGGATCTGATAACCTTATATAAATATATACGGGGCCATTATCAACCATTGTCTGATAACCTATTCATTAACAGGTCTATACATAGGACAAGGGGTCATCCATTTAGACTGGAAGAAAGAAAATTTAGCTTAAAGCATAGGAAGGGTTATTTTACGGTGAGAACAATAAAGCTGTGGAATTCTCTGCCTGTTAAGGTGGTTGGGTCAGAGTCTGTACAGACTTTTAAAAAACGACTGGATGACTTCCTGCAGACACAGAATATTAAGGGTTATAATATTTAATATGTGGGTAAAAGCTTCTTGATCCAAGGAGAAATCTGACTGCCATTCTGGGGTCAAGAAGGAATTTTTTCCCAGTATGTTGCATATTTCAGACTGGGTTTTTTGCCTTCTTTTGGATCAACAGCAGTAGGTTATGTGGGAGAGGCTGAACCCGATGGACGCATGTCTTTTTTCAGCCTATATAACTATGTAACATGAAAAATTTATAAATATTCGACTACACAAAAGCCAAATGAAAAATATTCCACAAGGAACATGAATACAGTTCTATTTAAGGCCACAATAGGTTCAGAAACCAACAAATGGAATATGAGATTTGATGGAATCGGCATAACAATTTAACATGTTCTCCAAATCTAAAGGATCTGTAGCTTCTACATGGATAGGAGCACTGCTTATTCTACCTACTTGCAGGTAATTGAGCTAGAAAAGGTTTACACATTCTTGCAACAAGCACATGCTCAAGAGAACTTTGAAAACTTTTCTATCGGCTCATTAAATTGTCTGAGATCTTTGCTTGGATGAGGTGCATCAAATTAAGCATGGCTGTCTCCAGTGAACTGAGGTAGGGTATATGCACGTCAAATTAGAAACCTAGGAGGTTAGAATTATGGCATCTGTCATTTTTAATTAAAACATAAAAAAAATATTGGTTGTGTACAAACAGTCTTCATAAGTAAGTCTGCCATGTCCCACTGCTGGTGTATGGCCACCATTCACAAAAAAATGCTATGTGACAATCTAAGGGCAAGTTAAAGCAATCTTTTCCCTACACTACGAGGCCATTAGGGTTAAGATAACATGCTATATTGAATTAGGGCATGTCTTTTATATATAGATTTTTTTTTTATTAACTAAAATGACCCGTTAACAGGAAAAACAAATTCGTCCTTGTCCAATTAACTTGCCATCAACATGTTCACTTTTTCCACAATCCCCCATTCAGCAATTGATAATAAACATCAAGATATTTTACCCTTTATGACATGTCACAACTCACCCCTTGGTCCAGGTAATAAGTCTAAAAAAATTTGGGCTGGTAATTAAAAAAAAATAAAAGGACTTTCTATCTAAATAACCCAGTTGGTAACCCATAAGATTGGGGAAACCCCCCCCCCCAACCTCTGGTGTCCAAGACTTTTTGGCTGGGGTCAGGCGAGCACACTATGTGCGCCTGTACTGATGTGCCTTTCAGCATCCGTCGCAGCGTTATGACGCTGCAACAGGGCAGGCCACACGCTGTTGTGCGCGACAGCGGCCGTACTGGGTCCGTGCAGCAAGCCTCCTCTGTCGAAGCGCTAGGACGCACTTTGATGGGGGTGCAAACCGCGATCCTCCATTAGGATCCATTAACTGTGCTCAGCGAGGCGGCCAGACGGGCGTTGAGTGGAAGAAACGTCTACTCTCACGGATGTTCCTTCGGCTCTTAATGCCGCTCGTCTGACCCCAGCCTTAGTGTTGATCTAGCACTAAAAACCTAATATTATAATTGAGAAAATTCAATGTGATTTTCCCTTTTCCTTGCCTAAAGAGCCATTTATGAATAAGTTTCAGCTCTTGATATTGTTTCAAAAATCGTCATAGCGATAATTTTGAATCGAATCGCTGAAAGTGAAATCTCCATTAGCAAGTTTAAGAGTGAAGGCATGTAATTTAACCAAATTCTTTTTTGCAGGAATCAGAACACTGGTACGCCCGTAGTTAAATCTGCTGAACCAAAAAAATGGTCAACTCTTGTCTGAAAATGCACTAAATATCAGCATTCAGACAGAAATAAATCGAGTCAAGTCAGCTGCAGAGCACGAGGGGGTTGAGAAATAGAAGTCACGATCCAAGAGTATCTCTTGTATATCCCAAATGTCTGTTTTTCCTATAAAATGAACTTAAATCAATATATTTCTGGACATTACTGTAGATTAGACATTTCCTTTGCACAGCTCTCAGCAATTTTAAGAGTCTATATCGGTGTCTTGTGTTGATCATTTTTACATTTCTATGGCTTTATAAGAAGATGGAAAGAAAGATTCCCACCGATCCAAGACTCCCTTTGGGCATAGGGGGCATTTGGCATATAAAGAACTTCAAAGAAACATTGCCTGGTCCCCGCACAGCGGAACGCTGCAAACTAATCAGCTTAACTGCTGAAATCTCAGGTTCAGAGGAATTTACTATAGCTTGGTTTGACACAAATATTATTATCTGTTGGGAATGCTTCTTGAAAGTAATTTATGAAAAGAAAATTTCAGACGACAGAGCCAATTAAAAAATGTCCTGGAATGTACTGATTTTGCTAGGAGGGGTTATACATTCCAGAGCAGCAGTAGGTACGTCCAGGCAATGTATCTGATTAAAACAAAACATGCCTAACATGTGACTCTATCTTCGAACAATTAGTTTAAGACTGCTTGCAAATAAATGCCATGTATAATTCTATTTTTCTTCAATGAACTACAACACAGTAGGGGAAGAACACATTGTAGTTAAAGTAAATAATAGTAATGCCACAATTCCACCCCAGGATGAAAGACTGAGCTGTGGAGCTTGCTCCTAATATAAATTAATGTCAATGCAAAAATCTGATTAATGGAAATTAAATATGAACTACTAAACATGAGGATGTCATTTAGCCAATAGCAGCCACAACTTTTTGCATTAACTCACTCTCCAGTTGTAGCACTAGTTTATTATGGGATACTGTGTTTCTCCGTATATAAAAAATATTTGCTTATTTGATGTTACTAGAATAAAAGCATCCACCCAACTTCATGAGCAAGAAGCTGAAAAGGCCTGGATGTACAAAACACAGCGATGTATCTTTAGGTTCATCAAGAAAATCAAATGTTGCATCAGGTAGTAAATTAAAAAACAGAATAGGATGGAGTGGAGCACACAATGGTAATAAATAGGTAGGCTTACATAGCTTGTTTGCACTCGGCAGGTAAAATAGCAGTGCTTGTCGTTAATAATCAGGAAGAACCTCAAAAAGAAAACAATACAGCCAATGGCATAATATTGTACATTCACGCAGATATAATGTATTAAGTGCGAACATATACACTCACAAACTGTAGAGCTTCTCTAGCTCTAAGAAGGATGCTTTAGGGATGTTATACGGCCGCCCCAAATGCCCTTTAATCGCGATATTCCTCAGGAAGAAGAAAGAAACTAGATCTGAGTGCAGAGGAATTTCAACTTTTGAATATGACCATGAGGGGAATACTGGGGTTAAACTCACCCTCTTGGTGGTCTCAATCAGACCCAGATGTTAAGGTCTCCAGATTGTTCTTGACTCGGCACAATCTTAGAAAAGCCGTAATCCAGTAGCAGGACTTCCAGGGATTAAAGTTCGAGAAAGTGCGTTTTTTTCCATTGTTTCATCACATTTCATAATTTTTTTATAGTAAGATATGATGGAAATAATGGTATCTGTAGAAAGTACATTTAATGGTGAGAAAAACCGAATATAATATATGTGGGTTCCATAAACGAGTAAGAGGAAAATTGTAGCCAAACACAAACAGCGCAGAAATGTAAAAACAGCAGTAGGCACTTTCAACAATGGTAAAAGAGCCCGATCACTATGGGGTTAAATAAAAGTATAAAATAAAGAGTGCAACGGCATTGTTAGCTTTATGGGGGAAACAAAGCCACTACTTTTAGAACAGAAAAAAAATACGTAACTGTAAATTTTTAATTTTACTCATTACTTGTGTTTGGTATCATTGGAAAGCCCAGACCCTGATCTGTCCAATGACACCTCACTTGACCTTGTGGGGTGAACAGCATACAGGATTTCAAAAGACCGCCATCTCTCCTTGCAGCTTGGGTTTTCGATGGATCCGTGTATAATACACACTGTGCCATCACCTCTACATTTGCTCCCAGCATGGGGAAATGAAAAAGTTATTAATTGAAGCACCATTGTTTAATTTATATTTAAAAAGTTGACAAAGGTGATGTTTTAGAGAAAAAAAAAGGTTAATTTTCATTAGGATTATTTTTTCTTGTTCAGAATACATTGTCATATTACCAGACTCTGGCCTTTCCAATGACACCTCAACCGTCATTGTAGAACTTAAGGATACAGAGATTCAGGGGTGTAAAGGACCTCTGCATCTCCTGTAACGGGATTTAGGCTGAATCCCCATTTGTGACGTCATCTCGTGCACTTTGGCAGCTGGAGGGAAAGTCCCACAATGAGGGCTAGCACCCAGATCTCAGCTGTTTGTGGCTGTAGCCCCTGCTCGAAGTCAGATAAGCTCTGGGCAGGAATGAAGACTGGACGTGTTTGGAGCTTCCGTCATGCTGTGGAGGGAATCCCCATGATCAGCACGCAAGGCCATGTACTGCAGGGGATTTTTACCTCACGCCAGTGAGAGAATAGGGCAGCAAGTCTTTCTGATGGGGCTCCGAATCGGGTCCCCCTCACGGGCCCTTAGCTGGTGCCTGAGCGCCCTATGGGTCGGGTCACCCGCGCTTTATAATCGTGATTATTGCTACCAAGGACTGAAAGAAGCCAATGCACAGAAAATATCCCAACCACACTTTGCAAAGAACAAAGCAAATGCCTGCTTATGTAACTGAACTGGAGATGTCATTGTTCCTGACAAAGCATTTATAAGCAAAGATTGTTCTCCTGTAGATGGAACTATAACTTTCTGCCTTAGGCACTGAGTGTCTATAGCTTGTAAGAGCATTGGATGAAATATTAATGAGTGAACTATTTGTCAGGGAAATTATGCAAGCGGGGTTGGTGGTTACACAAAGGAATCGTGAAGATACAATGCCAAGGCACTGCGGGTCTTCGAGCTAAAAAGAGATGTTAAAAGCAGCTTGACTGGGTGGACTCCCCTATTGGCTGTAGGCTCTGAACGTATTCTTTATCCGTTTCATTTATTCATAGGGAAGTTACATGCAGCATTAGGTATTTCAGGAACTAATTTGAGTACAACTATTTTCTGAAAATGTCTGAGTCAGCTTGTGATTTTTGTGGTCTAACAAAGCAACGACTATTAATAATACATGTGTTTGTATTTCCATTATTGTAAAATAGTATATTCTTTACGAGTTCGAGATGGTTCTATTATTTCGCTGTCTGTTCTATTATTTAAAAGGAATGAAACACACTGTAGAATGAATTCATTGATAAAGGTCTATTGTGAAATGAATATTACAAAAGTGTTGTAAGATAAGACACAGAGGCTCGGTTTAAAATTCTCACTTTCTTAACTTCACTGGATGGGAAAAGAGCAGAGAATTTACCTGATTTATAATGAAAGTAACAGATGAAACATGTCACTTCACGCCTAGTCACGGCATAGTTGTGAAGTAGTGGCAACAACATTCTGATTCTTATTTTTGTCTTATTTATCTTTTTAACATGCAATATTGTATACCCCCTTTACTTTAGTGCAGGGGTCAGAAACATTGGCCCTCCAGTTGTTTTGGAACTACAGCTCCCAAGATGCTCAGCCAAGCAAATGAATGGCTGAGTAGCAAGGGAGATGTAGTTCCAAAACAACTGGAGGGTCAAGGTCGCTGACCCCGTCCTTAAGGCTGGGGTCAGACCAGCGCACTTTTAACGTGCGTTCTGGCGCACATAATTACAGCCGCACTAGCAGCAGATGACGGGCAATTACAGCCAATATACGATGTACGGCCGCACAAAAGTCCGGCCGTGCAACGCAAGTGGAGTTTGAACGCATTTGTTTGAAAACACTGAACCGCTAGTACTGACGTACTGAGTGCGTGAAAAATATGTCAATGCGTTCGGACGCACTTTTTCACGTTCGCGGGGAAAAATGCTTTCGTCTGACCCTAGCCTTAGGGTTTCCCGTCTGATGACTATATTTGTTTGGCCCCCTTTCCTCAGTCTTTTCTGGCGTAGTATCTATGATGTGAATGGTTGCAGCAGTTCTGTCGTTTAGCCATGTACAACCCAATCATTGTACAATCATACTTCTATATTATTTTATTATTCATATTATTGGAATAGCTGGACACTCGCTACAATGTCCAACCCCGCTTTTATGTGGCTGCAAGGAAAATGCATCATCTCATGCCTGGAAACGTGCTGAAGAAGCCCACGCTGGGTTTAAGGTAACTCAAAGTAATCTAAAGGGTTAGACTGGACTTCCACTGGAACCGTTTTCGAACGACCAACGTTTTCGTCAGACCATGGACGACGTCAGTCGTCTGACCAGGTCAGACTAGGGTCGTCCACTGTGTACGATCTGTCGTGCGACCACAGACGATCCTGATCAATATCAGAGGTGGAGTGCAGAGGCTGCCAAAACCAGAATGAACTGGTTTTACATGCAAAAAAAAGTTCATTCTGCTTTTGGAACCAGTGCAGTCCTTTTTTTTTTTACTATTAATTTTACTATGCGCTTTGTCTGTAAACCAGTCAAACTATCCCCTAAATCAGGGCATGACGCCAACACTTCAGTGCAGTACTGTGCTCTGATATTCATTCTCTCTGCCGATGCAGATTGCCGAAGTGCCTCGAACTGCACCATATTTCGCCATCATTTTTACAGTACAAAAAGCAACAAAATTGCACCGTATGGGGAAATTCAACATTCAGTGCCCTTCGGGAGGCATGTCAGTGCTTAGTAAATAAACCCCTTTGCGCAGCAGCACTGCTAGTCCCTCCATGTTACACAGCTAGTCCCAACATACAAAAAGGTGTTTTGGTAAACTTGCATCATGTCTGCACCATTTATTTTCAATGGGAGTTAAAAAAAAACAGCAAAACCAATATAAATGCGTTTTTTTTAACTCCCCTAATGAGTTTGTCAATGTCCATCTTGCCCAATCGTTCTGAACTCCCAGCCTGCAAGGTGAGATCGCCCATCTGCTGCGGTCTTTACCCGTCTCCAGAAGTCGGCCGTCGGACGTCTGCCGCAATGGACGATCGTTCCATTCACATTCATGTTACGGATCGGACGTACAACGACAGACGATATCGAATGATCGCACCATCGCACGAAAACGGTTCCAGTGGACATCCAGCCTTAAAATGGGAAGGGGGTTACGGAGGGGTTTGGAAGGGGTTAATGTTTAACCCTAGGATATCTCCTTAAAACATGGGGTCAGCAACCCTGGCCCTCCAGAGGTTTTGGATCCATCTCCCGATGCTCATCCACTCATTCGGTTGGCAGAGCTTCAAGGGAAATGTATTTCCAAAACAATTGGGGGCAGAGATTGCTAACCCCTGCTTTAAACCAATATCCTGTCCAAACCACATACAAAAAGATAGTGCCATTATACTATGGTTATGTGACTCTAAAGCAGGGATCTAAAACTCTAACCCCCAGGTGTTGGCGGCCTACAATTCCCAGATTTACTTGAATGTAACAGATGGCCAGAGAATCATGGGAGTTGTAGTTCAGAAACATCTGGGGTACCAGGGTTTGAGATCCCTGCTGTAAAGGCCTGAGCATCTGTCAATGACATTACTACACTGCTGCTGCAAACACCTCTGGGACCTGCAATGATTTTGGCATGCGCAGGCACAAATGACATGCAAAGTTAATGCTTGCATCTTAGAGCATCGAAACAGAAGGCATGCACAGGAAAATAGAATTTGCGTCTTAGGCCGGGACTAGACAATATTTGACCATGGGTAAAAAGTAATCGCACAATTTAAAAATACAGAATATATGCCTATATGTACATTTGAACATTTTCATCTCACTAAGCCTAAGGGCAGAAGGTCAATGTATTAATTTATCTTCGGGAGTTCCCACTGATATTAAATAAATCAAAAGTAACTTGAATGACACTAGGAATGTGTGAGGTTAATTGGATTTACTAGCAGGTGATTTTCTTTAAGTTTTTTTTTCTTGAGTTTCTAATGAAATCAGAAATAGTTTTACAGCTCCTAAAAGTCGTAAGAAATAATTTATTTAAACAGTTTAAATCCCTGTGAGATTATCCGTTTACGGAAGTAGCATCTCAAAGATATGGGGGAATAAAGTTTTCGATTTATGATTTTCAGATGAACATAGACAGTGCTGGACTGGATATAACCTATACACCACTGCAAGAGGTTGTGGGTATAGCACTAAATCCAGAAATAATACTGGGGTGATAGGACTCCCTAACAGAAGAAATTCAAGTAACCAGACTAATTGCGCAGACAAATATATCATAATTTATGTTCCCCTTGAGAAATGTAGTAGGTGGTTGACTGAGCCTCGGTTTTAGAAGGCATGAAATTAGTATCCCCTCTGTCTATTTCATAGTGAAAGTGATTATGTCCCACTGGTGGTTGTGATAGGGTGTACATCAGTGATAATACGGAAACATAATACACTTTCAAATCCTACTAAAAGAATAGTCATTTATAAAATTACATTTTCGCATTTAGATGCAATAAAGATCATTAGGGTTCGGAAGCCCAGAGAGGCTGTGCATTTTGGGTACGGAAGCCCAGAGAGGCTTTGCAGCTTGGGTACGGAAGCCCAGAGAGGCTTTGCAGCTTGGGTACGGAAGCCCAGAGAGGCTTTGCAGCTTGGGTACGGAAGCCCAGAGAGGCTGTGCAGTTTGGGCACGGAAGCCGAGAGAGGCTTTGCAGCTTGGGTACGGAAGCCCAGAGAGGCTGTACAGCTTGGGTACGAAAGCCCAGAGAGGCTGTGCAGCTTGGTTACGGAAGCCCAGAGAGGCTGTGCAGCTTGGGTACGGAAGCCCAGAGAGGGTGTGCAGCTTGGGTACGGAAGCCCAGAGAGGGTGTGCAGCTTGGGTACGGAAGCCCAGAGAGGGTGTGCAGCTTGGGTACGGAAGCCCAGAGAGGGTGTGCAGCTTGGGTACGGAAGTCCAGAGAGGGTGTGCAGCTTGGGTATGGAAGCCCAGAGAGAGTGTGCAGCTTGGGTATGGAAGCCCAGAGAGGCTGCCATTCGGTCAGCGAGACAGCGATCAAGCTACCAATTGCGGGGAAGAAGTGAGTGCATCTAATGGAGAGAGATCTTCGGCCGTCCTCGTGACAATCCAGCGTGCGTCCAGCAAGGCCCAGACCATCATTGGGGACCCTCCTGTCCGTGGACAGGTTCACACTCCACAAAACAATCGGAAGCAGCAGCTTTGGCAAGTACCTAGTGTCACAGAACTCACATAGCGCTCCCCGCTTCAAACCAAGACCTTTTATTTTCCTGGCAAAAACCCCAGAAGACAGACATTTGCCTTGGGAAAGACTTTAAGTTCATTTATATTGTGTGGTGTGGTTTTAAATGTATTGTAAATTGCTCGGTTTTAGTTTAAATGTAATTTTATTACTTTATGTGAATGTGAACCAAGATGTGTGTTGAAGGTGCAGACCGTTCTTTCGTCTGCACCTTGCATTGCTTAGAAGGGATAGGAAACATAAGAAAGGGGCGTGGAGTATGTTTGTATGTAAATCAGGAATTAAAGCCAAATATTACACACCTGGAAAGCGATGAGGGAAATGTGGAATCCTTATGGGTAAATATTTATTTGGGGAATAAACAGGTAAGTCAACTATTGGTTGGCAATGGTATAAACCACCTAATATACAGTTGTGTTCAAAATTAGTCAACCCCCAATGCTGTAAAGGGTTTTAGGGAATTTAGTGTACATTTGTAATTGTATTCAGAATGAAATCCTACAAGGACTTTTTAAAGAACCATATGCAACTAAAATGACATCAATTGGTTTTGTAATACAGTAGTAAATGTTTCTTTTGTGAATTCTTCATTGACACAATTATTCAACCCCTTAAAGACTACCACTCTGAAGAACAGAGGTTCATTCAAGTGTTTTCAATCAGGTATTGAAAACACCTGTGGATGTCACGGAGCAGCAATAAAGCATAATAAGCACCAATTAGGCAGCTTTAAAATGACTGATACTCAGCTCCTTCTAGACATTTACTGGTGTGGTTACAAACATGGTGAAGTCAAGAGAATGGTCCAGGAAGACAAGAGAAGAGGTGATTACTCTTCACAGGAAGGGCAATGGCTATAAGAAGATTGCAAAGATGTTAAACATACCAAGAGAGACCATAGGAAGCATCATTCGCAAATTCAAGGCAAAGGGCACTGTTGAAACGCTACCTGGTCGTGGCAGAAAGAAGATGCTGACTTTGACTGCTGTGCGCTACCTGAAACGTAGAGTGGAGAAAAGTCCCCATGTGACTGCTGAGGAACTGAGAAAAGATTTGTCAGATGTGGGTACTGAAGTTTCAGCTCAGACAATACGGCGCACACTGCGTAATGAAGGCCTCCATGCCAGAACTCCCAGGCGCACCCCCTTGCTGTCTCCAAAGAATAAGAAGAGTCGACTGCAGTATGCCAAAAGTCATGTGGACAAACCACAGAAGTTTTGGGATAGTGTTCTGTGGACTGATGAAACAAAATTAGAACGGTTTGGGCCCATGGATCAACGCTATGTTTGGAGGAGGAAGAACAAGGCCTATGAAGAAAAGAACACCTTGCCTACTGTGAAGCATGGCGGGGGGTCAATCATGCTTTGGGGCTGTTTTGCTTCTGCAGGTACAGGGAAGCTTCAGCGTGTGCAAGGTACCATAAATTCTCTTCAGTACCAGGAGATATTGGATGACAATGTGATGCAGTCCGTCACAAACCTGAGGCTTGGGAGACGTTGGACCTTTGAACAGGACAATGATCCCAAGCATACCTCCAAATCCACTAGAGCATGGTTGCAGATTAAAGGCTGGAACATTTTGGAGTGGCCATCGCAGTCACCTGACTTAAATCCGATTGAGAACCTCTGGTGGGACTTAAAGAAAGCAGTTGCAGTGCGCAAGCCTAAGAATGTGACTGAACTGGAGGCTTTTGCCCATGACGAATGGGCGAAGATACCCGTAGATCGCTGCAAGACACTTGTGTCAAGCTATGCTTCACGTTTAAAAGCTGTTATAACTGTAAAAGGATGTTGTACTAAGTACTAAGATTGAATGTCACTTGGGGGTTGAATAAAACTGATAATGATGTGAGCACAGAAAAGACATTTGTGGTTATTTCATTATAAATGTTATGTTATATTTGTCTGACCTACACGTGCCTCTTTGATTTAATTGTAAGCAAGATGACTGAATGATCAAAATCAATGTCAATGTCAAACTGGCCAAAACACTCAATTTCAGTGGGGGTTGAATAATTTTGAACACAACTGTAGATAATGATGAGAAAGAACAACTGTTAGAGCAAATTAGGAAGGCTGCACATCGTGGTAGCACTTTATTGGAGATTTTAATTACCCAGACATTAATTGGGATAGTGGGACTTGTAATACAGCAATGGGAATCCGGTTTCTGAACCTTTTAAATGATACCTTCATGACACAACTGGTAGAAACACCAACTAGAGAGGATAAATGTCTGGATCTGGTCATAACAAATAATGTGGATCTTTTCTCAAATATTTGTGTAAGGGAACAGTTGGGAAACAGTGACCATAATATGGTCTCTTTTAAAATAAACAAAAAAACACAGTCATAAGGGGCATGCTAAAACATTTTAAAAAGGCCAACTTTATTAAAATAAAGGAAGCTCTCAATGTCATTGACTGGCAGAAACTCTTTCATGGGAAAAACACTGAGGATAAGTGGAATATCTTCAAACTAACACTAGAAAAGTACACGTCACAATATATTCCACTGGTTAATAAATATAAAAGAAACAGACTGAAACCAATGTGGCTTAGAAGGAAGGTAACCAAGAAAATTAAAAATAAAAAAGGCATTTAAAGCTTTTAAATCTGATAAATCTGAGGCATCCTATAAAGCATATAGGGCAGCCAATAAAGCATGTAAAAAAGCAATTAGATGGGCTAAACTAGAAAATGAAAAAGAAATAGCCAAAGAGAGCAAGACCAACCCTAAAAGATTCTTTAGGTACATAAATTCTAAAAAAAAAACAAGAGTGAAAATGTAGGTTCGCTAAGATCTGAGTCTGGGGTATTGTTAACTGAAGATCAAGATAAGGCAGAAATTTTGAATGATTATTTTTCTTCAGTATTTATCAAAGAGAAACCTATAACAGGAGACATGCAATTCATGGATAAAAACGTATTAATAAAGTGTGACTGGTTGACTCAGGACAAGGTTTTGCAGCAATTAAACAATGTGAATGTGAATAAAGCACAAGGGCCAGATGGAATTCACCCGCGAGTACTGAGGGAGCTATGTGTTGAAATATGTTGTCAGACCTTTTCAGATATGAAATTTCTATATTTCACAGCAATTGCTTCACACAGACAACTCGTCTGCGTGGTTAATATATAACAAGAATCTGCGTTCTAAAAACATTTTCCATTGATCAAAGAAGGTCTAATGGACTCTGGTTGTAAAAAATAAACAAGCAGATGTTCGATCAAATGGTTTAAAAGTAAGGGAACACAATGACAACTGATCTTACCCTAAGATAGGTATCTCAGTATTGTGTTTATTTTGTCAGATCGAAACTCTGAAAGCCACGTAAACATGGAACAATGGGTTGCCCAATAAAGAAAAAACCCCAGCGAAGGTTAAATGGCTTGGATAAACCAGCTTGTAATGCTATGCTATTCGGCGATATGATCTAACACTATATGGTATTTGAATATTTAATTTATGTGGTCAGTTAGAATAGATAACCTTGGCATCTTATAAAAACAGAGGCCCTACCACATTCCGTTGATTATTACAAATGTCTGGTGTACTAACCCGCATGAAGCCGATTAAGTCTGGTAAATTGTGAATGTTAAAGACAATATCACGAATGAATGAATGTATGAAATGCACGCACGCCGTGGCGAAGTATGCCGGCGATTCAACAATAGAAATACTATTGATATTGTTAATAAAATCTATGGAGTCCCGGGATATAGGAATAAAACGACCCCAAACCAGTAAAAGATTGGTCAAACACATAAATTAATTCCTGCAGAAGGTTGATGGATGATCTGAGAGCGCCATCTGCTGGCCAGGTAATATAACACCTGGACAGACCCCTGGAGTTGATGAATATATATATCCTCCAATCAAATGAGGCCACATAGTGATGGGCTAGATCTAAAACTGGGCGGAAGACCACTATATAGAGGGGACAATCCAGAGCAGATCCGAACACACTGAGAAAAGCTTGGGGAGAGACCTGAGGGACGCTTGGAGGGGAGAAAGGCAATTATCATCGGCCCCCCCTTTAAGACGCGACCACACCCTAATCTTCCACCACTCTATCTTCACTAACCAGATGGTAAAGTATGCCTGAATAACTTGATATCTATAAAATTGCATAGTCCTTACTTTAGATGTCCATCACAAATTAAAGGAATATAAATGAATTATTTCGCTGTTGAACCCTAATAATCAGTAGACTAGTAATCAACCTTTCCAGTCCCCTGCAGAGGATTGCTAAGGAAGAAAACTGTTACCGGCTAAATACTTGAGCCATAATTTAGTGAAATTATTATAGTCCAAGAATACTGGTTGTGGACATCTAAAGATCAATTATATACCTATAGTGAGATACGCTGGGACCGTGAAATAGCTTTTATATGTCAAGTGCCGTCAGCCCCATTCGTAAACTAGCATAACTCCTTCCATATCCATCTTGCAGCCCTTTCGATTGAATGCATGTACTGTAAGTCAATAAGAAGCGTTGGGTTAACGTATATTGAATGAAGTGCTGTGATTGATCTGTGGAAGAGATAGTCTACCTATCGAGTGTGTTATGTATCTCCCTGAAGGAAGTTGCATTTAGTGAATAGGCCCCCACAATAATAAATTGTGCTGCAGGTGATGCCCAGTAACTGAGTGTTTATGTTAGCCAGGTGGAGGATCGGTTTATAATGGGAAAGGATTAAGTGAATAGAATAGAGCCTGGTATTTAACCGCTGAGGTGTGTATATCTCTGGTGCGGTCTATAAACCTAAAATATCTGTCCATTAGATTATTGCGTGTCGCAGTATCGCTACTAATCACGATCTATAATCACTTGTAAATTGTATTTTGCTAATCCGTTGATAACATATGATTGTATGAAACTTGACGGGTGAATAAATTTTGGTTTGAATTGTTTTACCGTTATGCAGTCTCATATCATCTTTATTGATTTTATTGTGTTTAAAAATATCTAGATAGCATCAAAAGAATTCGGGATAACGCGCCATATATTTGTTAAGACGCATATTCATTGATTGGTTATTAATCCCTATTTTAGGGGTTAAATACCAATTTAAACCACTGGTATTGGCGGCACTGTCAATAATATATATATATCTATATACATCTACAATAAGAAAAATATACGTCATAATTAATATATCCCTGACCTATTAAAGAAGTCAATAATCTCTAACAATGTAAACCTCTGCTCTTAATCTTTCAAGATTCTTTTCTTTCAGGAATAGTACCAGAGGATTGGAGAAAAGCGGACGTGGTCCCTATATTTAAGAGAGGTTTAGAATTTGTGCCTGGGAATTATAGACCTGTGAGCTTACCATCTGTTGCTGGGAAAGTATTTGAGTGGTTACTAAGGGATGTACCGATACCGATACTAGTATCGGTATCGGGGCCGATATTGCCGTTTGCACGAGTACTTGTTACTCGTGCAAACGGCCCGATACATCCCGCCGATACCGGAAGCCGGCGCTGGGCCGGCTTGCCGGTATCCACGGGGCTGGGGAAGCTGGCCGCGTGCATGAAAAGCACGCGGCCAGCGTTCCCCTCCGGAGCGCCGCGATACTCACCCATCCTGAAGGTCCGGTCGCTGGGCAGTGATGCGTTCCTGCGGCCACTCCTGTGACGCGGCCTCTCGGCTGGAGGCCGCGTCACAGATGCGCCCGGCGGCCACGTGATCGCCTCACTGCCCAGCGACCGGACCTTCAGGATGCGTGAGTATCGCGGCGCGCCGGAGGGGAACGCTGGCCGCGTGCTTTTCATGCACACGGCCAGCTTCCCCAGCGTTCGAGCTGGGGGCAAATCCATGAGACCTGGGGGCCAATCCATGAGAGCTGGGGGCCAATCCATGAGACCTGGGGGTAAATCCATGAGGGCTGTGGGCCAATCCATGAGACCTGGGAGCAAATCCATGAGAGCTGCGGGCAAATCCATGAGAGCTGCGGGGCCAATCCATGAGACCTGGGGGCCAATCCATGAGACCTGGGGGCCAATCCATGAGAGCTGGGGGCCAATCCATGAGAGGTGGGGGCCAATCCATGAGACCTGGGGGCCAATCCATGAGAGCTGCGGGCAAATCCATGAGAGCTGCGGGCAAATCCATGAGAGCTGCGGGCAAATCCATGAGACCTGGGGGCCAATCCATGAGACCTGGGGGCCAATCCGTGAGAGCTGGGGGCAAATCCGTGAGACCTGGGGGCAAATCCATGAGACCTGGGGGCAAATCCATGAGACCTGGGGCAAATCCATGAGACCTGGGGGTAAATCCATGAGACCTGGGGGCCAATCCATGAGACCTGGGGGCCAATCCATGAGACCTGGGGGCAAATCCATGAGACCTGGGGGCAAATCCATGAGACCTGGGGGCAAATCCATGAGACCTGGGGGTAAATCCATGAGACCTGGGGGTAAATCCATGAGACCTGGGGGCAAATCCATGAGACCTGGGGGCAAATCCATGAGACCTGGGGGCAAATCCATGAGACCTGGGGGACATATCCATCAGAGCTGGGGCAAATCCATGTGAGCTGGGGGAAAATCCATGTGAGCTGGGGGCAAATCCATGAGACCTGGGGGCAAATCCATGAGACCTGGGGGCAAATCCATGAGACCTGGGGGCAAATCCATGAGACCTGGGGGCAAATCCATGAGACCTGGGGGCAAATCCATGAGACCTGGGGCAAATCCATGAGACCTGGGGAAAATCCATGTGAGCTGCGGTCAATCTCATAAATTTTTATATGAGGTCTGTTCCTATTGGAAAGCGTCACATGACATTAACCCCTTAGTGACCGGGCGGTTTTACACAAATCCGTCCTTTAGTGACCGCTGCTGTTTTTACGTTTCTGCGCTGTTAAGGTTTAGGTCAAATTTTCCTCTTACTCGTTTATTCAACCCACACATATTATACACCCTTTTTCCCGCCATTAAATGGACTTTCTAGAAATACCATTATTTCCATCATCTATACTATAAAAGGATAAGCTAAAAACTGTCCGTCGCCAAAACCCTACTGCGCATGCGCGACGGACATTTGAAAGCGGCCGTTAGAACACACAGGTAGCTGCGCGTGCCGGCCGCGTGAAAAAAAAAAAAAAAAAAACGTCACGAGCCGCGCGCAGCTACCCGTGTGTTTACACGGCCAGATGCCCCGATCCTCCAGCGGTGACCGTCCTCCGGCGGGCCTCCAGGCTCAGGCGAGCCCCCGGCTTGGTTTGGGCCTACAGGCCCAGCCGAGCCGGGGACTCGCCTAAGCCTAGAGGCCCGCCGAGCAGCCAGCGACAGCCGGAGGACGGTCACCGCTGGAGGATCGGGGCCAAAGTTCCCAAAACATAGTCCCCATAATCGGCCCTGAGCTCCAGCGGTGACCTCCTCCGGCCGAGCAGGCTGCTAGGCGGGCCTCCAGGCTCAGGCGAGCCCCCGGCTTGGTTTGGGCCTACAGGCCCAGCCGAGCCGGGGACTCGCCTAAGCCTAGAGGCACGCCGAGCAGCCAGCGACAGCCGGAGGAGGTCACCGCTGGAGCTCAGGGCCTAAATTCCCAAAACATACTCCACCAAATCGGCCCTGAGCTCCAGCGGTTACCTCCTCCGGCCGAGCAGGCTGCTAGGCGGGCCTCCAGGCTCAGGCGAGCCCCCGGCTTGGTTTGGGCCTACAGGCCCAGCCGAGCCGGGGACTCGCTTAAGCCTAGAGGCCCGCCGAGCAGCCAGCGACAGCCGGAGGAGGTCACCGCTGGAGCTCAGGGCCTAAATTCCCAAAACATACTCCACCAAATCGGCCCTGAGCTCCAGCGGTGACCTCCTCCAGCCGAGCAGGCTGCTAGGCGGGCCTCCAGGTTCAGGCGAGCCCCCGGCTTGGCTTGGGCCTACAGGCCCAGCCGAGCCGGGGACTCGCCTAAGCCTAGAGGCCCGCCGAGCAGCCAGCGACAGCCGGAGGAGGTCACCGCTGGAGCTCAGGGCCTAAATTCCCAAAACATATCTCCACCAAATCGGCCCTGAGCTCCAGCGGTGACCTCCTCCGGACGAGCAGGCTGCTAGGCGGGCCTCCAGGCTCAGACGAGCCCCCGGCTTGGTTTGGGCCTACAGGCCCAGCCGAGCCGGGGACTCGCCTAAGCCTAGAGGCCGGCCGAGCAGCCTGCTCGGCCGGAGGAGGTCACCGCTGGAGCTCAGGGCCGATGTTGCCTAACACATACTCACCGACATCGGCCCTTAGCTCCTCCAGCGATGGCGGTCCCGCTTCCAGCGTCCTCTCTCTCTCCGTTGTTCGCCGGAATGACGTCACGAAAGCCTTTGACCCGGGGGTCAAAGGCTTTCGTGACGTCATCCTGGCGAGCAACGGAGAGAGAGAGGACACTGGAAGCGGGACCGCCATCGCTGGAGGAGCTAAGGGCCGATGTAGGTGAGTATGTGTGGAACCGGTGGAGGACTCGAGGCCGATGTAGGTGAGTATGTGCTCTACACACACACACCCTGCTTGCTCGGCCGGTATCCAAGCTTAGGCGAGCCCCCGGCTTGGCTTGGGCCTAGAGGCCCTGCCGAGCCGGGGACTCGCCTGAGCATGGAGGCCGTCGAGTTGCATGCTCGGGCGTCCTCCAGGCTCAGGCGAGTCCCCGCTCGGCTGGGCCTCTAGGCCCACGCCAAGCCGGGGGCTCGCCTAAGCTTGGATACGGCCGAGTAAGCAGGGTGGGTGTGGAGAGCACATACTCCCCTACATTAGCCCTGAGCTCCAGCGGTGACTGTCCTCCGGCTGTCGCAGGCTGCTCGGCCGGCCTCCAGGCTCAGGCGAGCCCCCGGCTTGGCTTGGGCCTACAGGCCCAGCCGAGCCAGGGGCTCGCCTAAGCCTGGAGGCCGGCCGAGCAGCCTGCGACAGCCACCGCTGAGGCTCCGGGCCAATGTAGGGGGATGTTGCCTACACATACTCACCTACATCGGCCCTTAGCTCCTCCAGCGATGGCGGTCCCGCTTCCAGCGTCTTCTCTCTCTCTCTCCGTTGGTCGCCCGTATGACGTCACGAAAGCCTTTGACCCCGGGGGTCAAAGGCTTTCGTGACGTCATCCCGGCGACCAACGGAGAGAGAGAGAGAGAACGCTGGAAGCGGGACCGCCATCGCTGGAGGGCCGATGTAGGTGAGTATATCCACGAGCTGGGGGCCATATCCACGTGCTGGGGCAGTATCATCCACGTGCTGGGGCAGTATCCACGTGCTGGGGAGTATCCACGTGCTGGGGCAGTATCCAAGTGCTGGGGCAATATCCAAAGCTGGGGCAGTATCCACAAGCTGGGGCAATATCCACATGCTGGGGCAGTATCCACGAGCTGGGGCAGTATCCACGTGCTGGGGCAGTATCCACGTGCTGGGGCAGTATCCACGTGCTGGGGCAATATCCACGTGCTGGGGCAATATCCACGTGCTGGGGCAGTATCCACGTGCTGGGGCAGTATCCACGTGCTGGGGCAGTATCCACGTGCTGGGGCAGTATCCACGTGCTGGGGCAATATCCACGTGCTGGGGCAGTATCCACGTGCTGGGGCAGTATCCATCCACGTGCTGGGGCCAATATCCACGTGCTGGGGCAGTATCCACGTGCTGTGGCAATATCCACGAGCTGCGGCAGTATCCACGTGCTGGGGCAGTATCCACGAGCTGGGGCAATATCCACGAGCTGGGGCAGTATCCACGTGCTGGGGCAGTATCCACGAGCTGGGGCAGTATCCACGAGCTGGGGCAATATCCACGTGCTGGGGCAGTATCCACGTGCTGGGGCAGTATCCACGTGCTGGGGCAATATCCATGTGCTGGGGCAGTATCCACGAGCTGGGGCAGTATCCACGAGCTGGGGCAATATCCACGTGCTGGGGCAGTATCCACGTGCTGGGGCAGTATCCACGTGCTGGGGCAATATCCACGTGCTGGGGCAGTATCCACGTGCTGGGGCAATATCCACGTGCTGGGGCAATATCCACGTGCTGGGGCAGTATCCACGTGCTGGGCAGTATCCACGTGCTGGGGCAATATCCACGTGCTGGGGCAGTATCCACGTGCTGGGGCAGTATCCACGTGCTGGGGCAGTATCCATCCACGTGCTGGGGCAATATCCACTTGCTGGGGCAGTATCCACGTGCTGCGGCAATATCCACGAGCTGCGGCAGTATCCACGTGCTGGGGTAGTATCCACGAGCTGGGGCAATATCCACGTGCTGGGCGCAATATCCACGAGCTGGGGCAATATCCACGTGCTGGGGCAGTATCCACGTGCTGGGGCAGTATCCACGAGCTGGGGCAGTATCCACGAGCTGGGGCAATATCCACGTGCTGGGGCAGTATCCACGTGCTGGGGCAGTATCCACGTGCTGGGCAATATCCACGTGCTGGGGCAGTATCCACGAGCTGGGGCAATATCCACGTGCTGGGGCAGTATCCACGAGCTGGGGCAGTATCCACGTGCTGGGGCAATATCCACGTGCTGGGGCAGTATCCACGTGCTGGGGCAGTATCCATCCACGTGCTGGGGCAATATCCATCCACGTGCTGGGGCAGTATCCACGTGCTGGGTCAGTATCCACGAGCTGGGGCAATATCCACGTGCTGGGGCAGTATCCACGTGCTGGGGCAGTATCCACGTGCTGGGGCAATATCCACGTGCTGGGGCAGTATCCACGAGCTGGGGCAATATCCACGTGCTGGGGCAGTATCCACGAGCTGGGGCAGTATCCACGTGCTGGGGCATATCCACAAGCTGGGGCAGTATCCACGTGCTGGGGCAGTATCCACGTGCTGGGCAATATCCACATGCTGGGGCAGTATCCACGTGCTGGGGCAGTATCCACGAGCTGGGGCAATATCCACGTGCTGGGGCAGTATCCACGAGCTGGGGCAGTATCCACGTGCTGGGGCAGTATCCACGTGCTGGGGCAGTATCCACGTGCTGGGGCAGTATCCACGTGCTGGGGCAGTATCCACGAGCTGGGGCAATATCCACGTGCTGGGGCAGTATCCACGTGCTGGGGCAGTATCCACGTGCTGGGGCAATATCCACGTGCTGGGGCAGTATCCACGAGCTGGGGCAGTATCCACGAGCTGGGGCAATATCCACGTGCTGGGGCAGTATCCACGAGCTGGGGCAGTATCCACGTGCTGGGGCAATATCCACGTGCTGGGGCAGTATCCACGTGCTGGGGCAGTATCCATCCACGTGCTGGGGCAATATCCATCCACGTGCTGGGGCAATATCCACGTGCTGGGGCAGTATCCACGTGCTGGGGCAGTATCCACGAGCTGGGGCAATTATCCACGAGCTGGGGCAATATCCACGTGCTGGGGCAGTATCCACGTGCTGGGGCAGTATCCACAGCTGGGGCAATATCCACGTGCTGGGGCAGTATCCACGTGCTGGGGCAGTATCCACGTGCTGGGGCAATATCCACGTGCTGGGGCAGTATCCACGAGCTGGGGCAATATCCACGTGCTGGGGCAGTATCCACGAGCTGGGGCAGTATCCACGTGCTGGGGCAATATCCACAAGCTGGGGCAGTATCCACGTGCTGGGGCAGTATCCACGTGCTGGGCAATATCCACATGCTGGGGCAGTATCCACGAGCTGGGGCAGTATCCACGAGCTGGGGCAATATCCACGTGCTGGGGCAGTATCCACGAGCTGGGGCAGTATCCACGTGCTGGGGCAATATCCACGTGCTGGGGCAGTATCCACGTGCTGGGGCAGTATCCATCCACGTGCTGGGGCAATATCCATCCACGTGCTGGGCAATATCCACGTGCTGGGGCAGTATCCACGTGCTGGGGCAGTATCCACGAGCTGGGGCAATATCCACGAGCTGGGGCAATATCCACGAGCTGGGGCATATCCACGTGCTGGGGCAGTATCCACGTGCTGGGGCAGTATCCACGAGCTGGGGCAATATCCACGTGCTGGGGCAGTATCCACGTGCTGGGGCAGTATCCACGTGCTGGGGCAATATCCACGTGCTGGGGCAGTATCCACGAGCTGGGGCAATATCCACGTGCTGGGGCAGTATCCACGAGCTGGGGCAGTATCCACGTGCTGGGGCAATATCCACAAGCTGGGGCAGTATCCACGTGCTGGGGCAGTATCCACGTGCTGGGCAATATCCACATGCTGGGGCAGTATCCACGAGCTGGGGCAGTATCCACGTGCTGGGGCAGTATCCACGTGCTGGGGCAGTATCCACGTGCTGGGGAGTATCCACGTGCTGGGGCAGTATCCATCCACGTGCTGGGGCAATATCCACGTGCTGGGGCAGTATCCACGTGCTGTGGCAATATCCACGAGCTGCGGCAGTATCCACGTGCTGGGGCAGTATCCACGAGCTGGGGCAATATCCACGTGCTGGGGCAATATCCACGAGCTGGGGCAATATCCACGTGCTGGGGCAGTATCCACGTGCTGGGGCAGTATCCACGTGCTGGGGCAGTATCCACGTGCTGGGGCAATATCCACGTGCTGGGGCAATATCCACGAGCTGGGGCAATATCCACGTGCTGGGGCAGTATCCACGTGCTGGGGCAGTATCCACGTGCTGGGCAATATCCACGTGCTGGGGCAATATCCACGAGCTGGGGCAATATCCACGTGCTGGGGCAGTATCCACGTGCTGGGGCAGTATCCACGTGCTGGGGCAGTATCCATCCACGTGCTGGGGCAATATCCACGTGCTGGGGCAGTATCCACGTGCTGGGGCAGTATCCACGAGCTGGGGCAGTATCCACGTGCTGGGGCAGTATCCACGTGCTGGGGCAGTATCCACGAGCTGGGGCAGTATCCACGAGCTGGGGCAGTATCCACGAGCTGGGGCAGTATCCACGAGCTGGGGCATATATCCATGAGCAGGGGCAGTATAAACGCAAAACAGAATAAACGCCACAGAGCCGAGCACAATAAAAACGCGACAGAGCCGAGCACAATAAAAACGCCACAGAGCCGAGCACAATAAAAACGCCACAGAGCCGAGCACAATAAAAACGCCACAGAGCCGAGCACAGTACCATAGACGGCACAGAGCCGAGCACAGTACCATAGACGGCACAGAGCCGAGCACAACAGAATAAACGGCACAGAGCACAGAACCAAGCACAATGCACCACACTTATCAATAGACTGCCCTCTGGGCAGGCTTTACACCTAGTATCCAATAACTGAATATAAAAAAAATATGAAATATGATGAAAAAAATTGTAAAAACACACTTTTTTGTAATTTAATCTCCTAAAGCTATAACCACCAATAAAGACCCCGGCTAAATAGTTTCCAAATTTTATCCCGAGAATAGAAATACCCAATTTTTACATGTTTTTACCTTTTAACCCTTTCACTGCTGAGCCAGTTCACCTATGTGCGCTGCGCTCATTCTGACCATTTTGTGCTAATTATTTTGAGATGTCAGCCTAGGTCCTATTTAATTAAACCCCCCCAGACAAAAATTTTTTATTTTATTAAATTTTTTTATTATTATTTTTTTTTATTATTTATTTTTTTAACCAAACCTGGTCATGTTTGGTATCATTTGAAATGCCTTTCAAATGATGTCAAATATGACCATCTAGCTGCCATGGATCGGGAGATAAAGGGATCCTTAGGATCCCCTTATCTCTACATGGCAGCTAGAGGGTTAACTGGCCCACTGACATCCTCACACATATGGTGAGGTTGTCAGTGGGTGGGGGGTGGACCTGGAGGCTAGGCTGACATCCAAGATGTCAGCCCCCCTCCAGGTTCGAATCGCGTTTTGGCGCCAATTCGCGCTAAAACACGATCCGGCGGCAAAACGGTTAATGCTATACACCGCTGAAAAGGGGAGACTCTCCCCTTTTCAGCGGTGCAAACAGCATTTTGCTAGCTTCAATGGTTGGGGAGATAGAGGGCTCCGAAGGAGCCCCCCCCTCCCCTCCATTGAATTACATGGGGGCACCTTCTGATGACGTCACCACGCAGCGTGGCGACGTCATCAGCCTCGCCTGCCCATGTAAATCACATGGGCAGGCTTCCTCCCTGCCAGATCTCCGTGGGATCCGACGAGGGAGGTGAGTATCGGGCGGGAGGGGGATTTGGCGCCGCTGACATACCCTGTACGTCCGCGGGTCTAAGGGAGACCCGAGGACAGGACGTACAGGGTACATCAGGGGTCATTAAGGGGTTAAATAAAAGTATCGGTACTCGTACTCGGTCTTAAAAAAGTGGTATTGGTGCATCCCTAGATAATATTCAGGAATTTATTGGGAGGTATAATGTAATTGGCAAAAATCAGCATGGTTTTATGAAACACAGATCATGTCAGACTAACCTAATTACGTTCTATGAGGAAGTAAGTAGAAGTATAGATCAGGGGGTTGCAGTGGGCGTGAGTTACTTAGATTTTGCCAAAGCTTTCTACACAGTTCCACACAAGAGGTTACTATTTAAATTAAGAAAATTGGTCTATATGAAAATACTTATTCTTGGATAGAAAACTGGCTAAAACATAGGGTACAGAAAGTGGTCATAAATGGTACATTTTCAAGATGACATCAGTGGTAAGTGGTGTCCCTCAGGGGTCTGTTATAGGACCAATTCTATTCAATTTATTTCTAAATGACCTTGAGATAGGCATTGAAAGTCAGATAACAGTGTTTGCAGATGACACAAAACTAAGAAAAGTGATACAATGTGAGCAGGATGTTACTTTGCTTCAGAGGGATTTAGATAGATGAAATTTAATGTAGATAAATGTAAAGTTATGCACTTTGGAGTGAAGAACACACAGCCAACTTATACCCTAAATGGTACAGAGTTAGGGAAATTCAAGCAGGAGAAGGATTTGGGAATAATTATAGACTTCAAACTAAGTAACAATGTGCAACGTCAAACAGCAGCCGCCAAGGCCAGCAAAGTATTGGCATGCATTAAAAGGGGAGTTTCCTCTCGGGATAAAAACATAATTTTGCCTCTGTATAAATCAATGGTAAGACCGCACCTTGAATATGCCATGCAATTTTGGGCACCTGTCTTAAGAAAGGATATTATAGCGCTAGAAAAAGTGCAGAGACGGGTGACTAAATTAATAAGTGGAATGGAAGGTTTAAGTTATGAGGAACGACAAACAAGCTTAAACCTGTTCAGTTTAGAGAAACGGCGCTTTAGAGGGGATCTGAGAACCTTATATAAATATATACGGGGCCATTATAAACCATTGTCTGGAAACCTATTTATTAACAGGACTATACACAGAACACGAGGTCACCCATTTAGAGCAAAGGGAATTCAGCCTAAAGCATAGGAAGGGTTATTTTACTGTGAGAACAATAAAGCTGTGGTATTCTCTGCCTGTTGAAGTGGTTGGGGCAGAGCCTGTACAGACTTTTAAAAAATGACTGGATGACTTCCTGCAGACACAGAATATTAAGGGTTATAATATTTAATATGTGGATAAGCTTCTTGATCCAAGGAGAAATCTGACTGCCATTCTGGGGTCAAGAAGGATTTTTTTCCCAGTGTGTTGCATATTGGTGAGCATTTCAGACTGGGTTTTTTGCCTTCTTTTGGATCAACAGCAGTAGGTGATGTGTGAGAGGCTGAACCCGAGGGACGCATGTCTTTTTTCAGCCTATGTAACTATGTATAGAATGTAAAATAGGTTTGAGTACTGGGTGATTATGCAAGAGGGTTTTTCTCTTTATCTGGTTGCATGTTTGAGCAGTCTAGAGTCTGGGACAGTGTTTGACTTTGATCTATTGGAACAATAGATTGTGTAAATGATGTGACATAATATAATTAGAGTTTTATGGGTAAATGTTCGTAATTTGGTTTATGAAAATTATAACTCTTGGACCTGGGCTTAAATAGTGGCGTTTTTCAATAAAAGTCAGAGATTCCTGTTTGAACATACAGCGTGTCTGGTGTCTCATTCAGGGTACCCACTCTCACCCATAGAAGGCACAGAGCGGCCTTCTGGAAATTCAAAGAGGCTCCAAGGCAGAGGATCAGACCAAGCAGGTCTGGAGCTACAGATCTGGCTGCTCGAGGTACGGAGTTCCGAGCAACTCAGCGGCCGGGCTGATCTTGGTAAGGGGGTGTCTGGAGAGCCAGGACAGACGGAAGGAGCGGGTTTCCGTCACACCTGGTCCTGGGTTTTTCCGTTTCCCTGTCTACTGTCTACACTGGAACCCAGGGACTACACGCGGTCAAAGAAGGTTGGGGGTCGCCTCAAGGACCTCACGTGCTATCCACCCTCAGAGCCGATTGAAGAGGCTCTGTGTCCTGTAAGTACCCCACAGGGGACAAGTGGGGGAAAGTGCCGTCGAGTACTGCACCATTGTGCTTCTTTCTGGCTTTTGTCTCATCTCCAGAAACCACATGGAACTGTGGAATATTCAACGAACGAGTGAAACCTTAGTAAATTTATACATATATTCTTAACAAAATAGAAGGTTTAGGGAATTTTTAAACTAAATCCCGTGTTATGTATAAAGTGACTTTTAGCGAGTAAATTGCACGAATTGTGTTTTTAAATAAACTCAAATTACAGGTATATCAACTGTACAGTACACACAGAGAAATACATCATAAAATAAGGAGTATATATATATATCCTCCTGTATTTACTGCGCCTTGCATTTTGTCAATTTATATGCGGCTGGCTGGCGATTGCAAGCCAGCCGTCGCTGTCAGAGTAAGAAAAAATAAGTTAAATTCCTGTTGGTATCACAATGAACCCATAACACACTGTAACATGAAACAATTATTAAATACAAACTAAAAATTTCATAGATAAATTACAGTCTTTAGCTAGGGACTAAAAGAAGGACAAGCAGGGCAATACTCAAGTGCACACAGCATTTTTAAAGTGCATGCCTAATCACATACAAGGCATTGCAGGGTAGTGCCACTACATACAGTAGTTACAGCATAATACAAAATTGTAATCCACTACATGCCTGTGCTAACATCCAACAATTGATCAAGATTTTAGTAAAGTCAGGCCTGCAGTTATTCTCAAGGTGTATCTAGCATCAGAGAGAAGCATGGATTCTCAATTAGAACAGGACTGCAGAGCCCATTTTCCTGCCTGCATTGCAGTCATGTGAAGATGCGGTTATACTGAAGGAGGATTCTGCTTTACAAAGAATTCAGAAATCATCTGCTGAAAACGAACAGCAGGTTCTTCTTCACCATTACGGGGGCTGTAAATCTGGAGTATTCGCAAGGTGGCCATAAGAAAATGCATAGTAAGTCTTAAAAATGATTTTGTTTTACACCAACTGGACAGTGTGCCATTGCTATACACTCATAAAATCCTGCTTGAGCTGCTAAACTATTGTTGGCATTGGCACATCAACAGTTTAATTATGAGAGTTAGTCAAAACAGAAGTTAATGGAGCCATGGAAATTGCCGGAAAAACAAGCAGAGGAACACACTTCTGCTGTCCAGTCTTGCGGGATTGCTTGAAAACAAACCCTGGAGAACTATTTGCTCTCCATGTTCTGAAGACTGTAGAGAGAGGTGGTGTTAAATCTCACAAGAAAACAGGCATGTTTTATCCAAAAAGTTCCTGTAACTGGTATGTGTCCTTTTAAGGCCAGGGTCAGACGAGCGGACTGACGTGCCTCTGCGGCGTCCGTCACAGCGTTGTGATGCTTCAACAGGGCCGGCCACACGCTGGAGCGCGTGCACGAATTGCGTGTGCTACAGTGGACGTGCTGCAGCCGTGCTGAAAGCCTCCCTGTCGAAATGCTACGATGCACGTTTTGATGGGGCTGCAAAGCGCAATCCTTCGTAGGAGCATCGATCCTTGTCGCGCTGAGCGCACTGTGCTCCGCAAGGTCGCCAGAGTGGAAGGAACGTCCACTCTCACGGACGTTCCTTCTGCTCTTCAAAATGCGCGTCTGACCCCGGCCCAAACGGTCTGACAAAATGATTGAGCGCCTCAACCAACCCTTCTTTTGTTCTATGGATAGTGACAGCACTTGCCCAACCTTGCCTGACAGGAGTGCTGCTCTATACTGTGGAATTGTAAGTACTACAGTTTTCAGCAATTTAATTTGAATTGCTTACTATTCAGAGGCTTTATGGCATCTTATACAAAACAAAGGATGATTAAAAGAAAAGTAATTGGGCAGACAATGAGAGTCATAAGAAAACTTACCCTTCAACATGGAATAGCAGTCGAGCCATTAGTATTTGCAAGTTGATCAGAAAGCTTAATGGGATACTCTTGAAATATAAAGTTCCCTTACAATGCTATTAAATAATTGGGTAGATGTGATGGCAGTCTCTACCCAAAGTCACTACCTAATTTTTTGTTTCGGGTGAATTTACTTACATTTTCTCCCTCGCTGCATGCAGCTCCTCGACTCCCGAACCCAGGTGTCCCTGCATCTATTTGCGCTCTTACGGAGTTTGTGATGCGTATTAACCGCAAATTGTACAGACTTGCACAATTTACATACACGAGTTCCATACTGCCTGCACAGAGAGATGGATAGGAGCTGCGCGCATGTGCAGATTCGATACACCAGCTGTCTGAGACAGCTTGCTACAATGAAAGCTCTCAGAGAGGATGACGTTTACATGCTCTCTGCGTGCTGACATCACTAGTGACCAATCTGGTGACTGGCAGCCTAGAAATTCAAAATCCTAGCTGCTGGTGTTGCTGGGTGGGGTGGAGGAAACTCCTCCACTTCACCTGGGATTTGCACCAAATCAAAGCAGGAGAAGCTCTCCTCACATCCTGAACACTTAAAAGATAAATTGGTCAGGATGAGTAGAAAGTTCCTTTAATGGTTCACTTGGAATAAATTGCAAGTTGATAGATCTGGCTCCCTTGGAATAGATACATCATTTGTGTATTCATGAGCCTCAACAACAAGAGGCAGACATCTGGCACTGGGAGGGCAGGTTTATGGCTTTGGTTTTAACCAACTGCATCAAGAGATATTGAGACTGGGTACAGGGCCCCTTCCTTGAATGCTGCTTACTCAGCTACGACCGACGCCTCCTGCTGGAGATGTAAAGCCCCGAATGCTGATCTACTGCATGTCTGGCCGTCATGCCCAGTGATTCAGCCATTTTGAAATCAAGTTCACGATGCCTTTAGTAAAGTATCTAGCTCCACACCGGCTTTCACACCAGCTGCCATGCTGCTCCATCACACACCTCTGCCCGTTGACACATACAAACGCTCTCTTGACATACGGCTACTGAACGCCACCAAGGCGCTCATTCCTAGACATTGGAAGTCCCCCAATGCCCCTGCTTTTTGCAAATAGTTGGACGAGGTCCAGCGCCTCAGAGAGCTAGAGGACTTGATGCACAAATACTCAGGCACTATTGCCATGCATCTAAGGCACTGGTTCTACTGGTACCACCCTGGCTGGCCCCCCTCTGATGCCCCTAGATCACCCCTGATACTCCCTGGTGCTAGGAGAGTGACACCCCCACCATTCCTCCTTCCTGAAAGACTTCCCTTCTCATACTTCACACCTTTTCTGTTCATTATGGCCCGATAGCTCCTGCTGTCGGGCCCACTGTATTATTGTTTATGTATACATATACAGCGTTTGATGTATCTACCTCCAGTACGTACTTTACTCCAATACCCGCTATATGGCTTATACTGTGTTGAACGTTTTATATGACTGCCTTCCATGTTGTACAATCACTCCCATGAACAATGTGCAGTTTGCCTTCTTTTCTGTATCCTTAATAAACTTTTTTTTTTACTGTAACAAAAAGATATTGGGACTGGGAGCTCCCAGCATCATTTCTGGGAAAGAACAATAGATCCTACCCTTGTAATGTTATAAACAATTATTTGAGATTCATTTTATTAACAGTAAGGCTATCTGCTATAGCAAACACATTTTTGTTTTTTCATCACGTGTGGATTTTTTCTAATAGAAAATAATAATGAAATTAATTAGCCAAAGTTAAAATTAACAAGCATTTAATAAAAGACTGCAATAACAATTACCGTTGACATTTTATTTGAACCAATGAAAATAAAAATGCCTTCTGCTTATTTTAATTAATACATTTCACACATAATTATAGGAATGTGGAGATTGAAATATTAAGAGAAGAGAGGGGCAGTAAGTAGAAAGCGAGTAAATGCTAGAAGGTTATGTCACATTTTCTTGCATCTTTTTGGCATTTAATTTACTGCTTTTCAGAGCTCGTGTACAAAGTTGCTACTCGGGAGAATCCCTCCTTTTCTATTATTCTTCATTTTGTCATTTGCTGGGAGGCAAAATAAAACAATTAAATTGATTTGAGCAAATGTTGATTGCTTTCCAGTTAAAGTTCTCTCTTTGACCCCCCGAGAGATAAGGTTTGCTAAATAATGATCAATACCCAGTATAAGATTGTCTAAATTGGTTTCCACAACTCAGAAACAATAATAAATGCATAGGTTTACTGTATTATTAGGGTTTAATTAATGTTTTTTTCTTTGAATTTTAAATATCCCCAAAGAGTGAGATATATATATATATACACACACACACACACACACACACACGGATAGGGTAGCACTCAGACAATACTAAGCATCAATGTGGGTGCATCTCAAGAAAATGTAATACAACAAACTGGAAAAGAGCACACCAATGAACACGCTGAAAAGACAACAGCAGCTTAGCAGAAAAAAAATCAAAGATATTAACCCTTCAATGGCTGAAAAACATTTCTTACCCCCTTTTGGGGATACCACAGTTCTTAACCTGTTCAAGACTTTTGACAGGTTTTTTGACCTAAGCTCTGTTAAAAAAATTGTGGAGATTTAGTTCACAATGCATGGCCATGGATTGCTTAAGCCTGCCAACAAACGTCAATGTACCCCACCTTTAGCAGGTCTTAACATGCTAACCTGATGACTGCTCTTATGTGATTAACTCACATACCGAGGACGGAGTCCTATCTGGAGCTCCATGCAGTTCAAGGTTAAATAGATCCTGCAGATGGAGTCACTGTGACAGAGCTTAGGACCAAAAAACCTGTCATTCAGAAATGATTCTGTTCATTTTCCATTTGCGTTGCGCGGCCGGACGTTCGTGCGGCCGTACTTCGTATATTGGCCGTCATTGCGTGTCATTTTCTGCTACTGCGGCCGTGATTAAGTGCGCCAGAACGCACGTTAAAAATACGCTAGTCTGACCCCAGCCTTAAAGTGCTGTATTACCTGGACAGTTATCCTTCCAGCAGGGTTGTCTTTTCCTCATTTATCATGTACGTCTCATGTTTGTGCTCCCCAATTTAAAGCAGTACAGAATATGCTGGCACTGTATAAATGCCTGTAACTTTAACTGGTGGTCCAGTGAGATAGGAAATTAATTCTTCAGTGCATACAATAAATAGATTGGGAACACTGCGGCCACGCTTTGCCCATGGCATGGAAGGGCTTAAAGTGACTGACCGACAGCAGAATGGGTACAGATACACTGCTGCATTCATAAAATGAAAGTCTACACACCGACACATTCACTCCGAGAATCCACGTGCAATCACCACTGCATTGACATAGACGGATTTTGAAGCATCGTTTTAGGGGTGTCATTGATGGCAAACATATTGGCACATGCACAGCCACTCTATTCTCTGATTTACTAATGAAGTACTCATGACAGGATGCAGAGTAGGTGTGCGATTGTCTGCTCATAACTCAATAACCTTGAGCAGTGGATTAGACCGCAATCTGCTTTACTGATACAATGTACAAAATATGTCATAAGAGTCAAATTATAGCATACATAAAATATACAACTCACACATAACTCATATTGTACGTGTCAAGATTAATATTTTTCAAATAAACTTAACAGAAAAGAGATAATATAGATATTGCCTCCTGAGTGCATCAAAACAACGTTACACAAACATTTACAAACTACGAATATGGTATCTGTATAATTTGCATAATGATCGAATATAAAAATCATATTGTATGTGATTGATTTGAGCGTCAGTCATATATTACATTCAATACTAATGCAAATATTGTTTTTAATCAACACAATATTGCCTATAAGAGTGTGTTTTCTGTTTCCGCCTAGAACTCAAGAGAAGATGAGGGTCTGCAAAGAATATTAGATTGTTTTCGGTTTGGTTTTTTTGTATAACACATTACGTCGATGATCATACATATTTATTAGACCAAAGAAATCAGCAGTAAAAGATGAATAAATAATAATAGATGGGCCCATCGATATTTTATTTATTTTAAAGTAAATTTATTGGACTAAGAAACATATGTTATCACATTCTGGTTTATTGGGGGCTAGGGAACATACTGAATATTGATGATATTTCAAACTTTTAGAGGGTGTTTAAATGCATCTTGACACATCCCAGCAAATGAAGGTAAAAAAAATAATGCCAGACATATACTGTATATACACACATATATTATATATATATACACACACCATTTCTTCAGAAAACAATTCTTTAAAGGTATTCCCCCAACTAGGGATGCACCGATACCGATACTAGTATCGGTATCGGGGCCGATATTGCCGTTTGCACGAGTACTTGTTACTCGTGCAAACGGCCCGATACATCCCGCCGATACCGGAAGCCGGGCCGGCTTGCCGGTATCCGCGGGGCTGTGGAAGCTGGCCGCGTGCATGAAAAGCACGCGGCCAGCGTTCCCCTTCGGCGCGCCAAATACTCACCCTTCCTGAAGTTCCGGTCTCTGGGCAGTGATGCGGTCACGTGGCCGCCGGGCGCTCCTGTGACGCGGCCTCTCGGCTGGACTGACTTTTTTATGGACATTTACCTTTATACCGACTGAGGAAGGCTTTTTAAGCCGAAACGCGTCTCGGTAGATTCTGTCCTGTATTTTATTTTATTTATCCATTAAATTTTTCCCAATATTTGCCACCTTTCTCCGACCCCTTTTTTTCTCCTTGGAAACTTGGATCCATCACCGCGGAGGCAAAGAGGTTTGGGTTCCCACCGTAAGAGGACCCAGAGCGACATAGATTGAGCCTGACATTACGAGGCTCTAAAATCGGTGAGTGTGCTTCATCTTTTCCTTTATCACATTTCCACGTATACGCAGCATTACGCTATGGGAGTGCCGTCTCCCGATTCTCTCTATTTTTAGTCTCCAGTACGAACAGAAAGAAGGGAAGTGCCACCCTATATTTGGCTGCAGGCTGTTTCTCCTCGAGCCGGGACCTTGTGGGCTCCCATAAATGTGAGTGGTTTGGATTTTGGTTATAATTCGAGCCTATTCTATTCTGACTGTCTGCACTATCATCCTTTCTTGTGATGTGCTTTTTTTTGAGGATTACTGGCGGATAGGAGGATCCAGCACCAGCACTTATAAGAAGATCAGCACATCATTTTTCATCATCATTTTTGAGTATTCTATTTATATATACTTGCACTTTTTTGCACTGTTTGCACATTTGACCTGGACTTTACTCTATGCACTTTATTGACTTGATAATAATATTTTTAATACATTTTTTACTGCTACGGTTTATGAGTTTTTTAATAGATTTTATGGATTTTACATATCCATTGATTTATTAACATATTAATTGTACTAGATGCGCCGTATGGATATTCGCCTTTTATCTTGTATTCTGACACATATTTTGGTTGTTTTTTATGTGTTTTTACCATACTATAGGCAGCATTTGACTATTTATTAGCACTACACCCTGCACTTTAAATTAATTTATAAATAGGCGCCCACACTGTATAGTGTATATTTATTTATACACACTCTTTGCTTTATACAGCCATACACCCCAGCCCGCTCCCTAAGGTCAAACAGTGACCTGCGCCTAGCTTCTCCCCGCATCACCTCTTCCCATGATAGACTGCAGGACTTCACACGCGCAGCCCCCACTCACTGGAACGCTCTCCCTCGTACTGTCAGACTTTCCCCTAACTGCTCTTCCTTCAAACGCTCCCTTAAAATGTTCCTATTTAGGGAAGCCTACCACCCAACACACTGACGGAACCATCAATCACTCTCACCTTACAGTCCTCTCCTCCTGTTTCCAACCCCAACCCTCCTAGATTGTGAGTTCCTACGGGAATAGGGCCCTCATCTCCTCCTGTACTGTTTGTCAAATGTTGTTCAATGTATTGTAACCCTGTCTATACTGTGCTTATTGTACAGCGCTGCGGAATATGCTGGCGCTTTATAATATATATATATAATATATAATATATAAGAATAATAATAATAGAATAATAATACAGCTCCTACACCCAGTGGCAGCATCCTATTGTTTGTGTTATAGTTCTACTGTTGTAAACTGAATAAAAACAAACTGGTTGTGTCTGACAGAACCCTAGAACTAAATCATACCTAGTAAAGCAGCGGCGCGTCTTCTCTAATCAGCTCCGAAGCTGAGGTTAGTTACGTTTAACTCCGTCTGACTCTATACAGTGTGTGCTGTACACATGACAATTAAATTGACACTGATTAATCGATAATTGAAATACTTGACAACTAATTTAACCATTGATTAGTTGTCGATTAATCGATTTGTTGTTTCAGCCCTAATTGAGTACGGGATCTCCCTATCCACCCCGAAGACTTCACACCAAACAAAACTTTGTGACCTAGTGTATGTTATCCCTCTTCCAAGTACACATTCTAAACTTCAAAATATGTTAACAATTTGGCTAGCTACCTGGCCAACCACCATCTTAACAAGATCCAATGTCTGGTACGTGGAAAACTTTTCCAGTTTCAAGCGTACTACAATAATCAGTCTTTATTTCTGACAGATTTCTCTAATCTCCATATTCCCTCAGTGTCTCTCAGAAAGACATAGAATCAGACTTTAATAAGATATAATGCATACTAAAAGCAACTCGCTTAAATTAAAAAACCCCTTCCATGTAATTTTATATACAGAGCCAGGAGATGCTAATCTGATTTTGAATACTGGGATGAGAGGTTTTACTCCCGATGATCCTTATTTAGTCTAACCAAGACAGTTCTTCAGGTCATTATTTAGCAAATACCTTCTGAGAGCAATACAATGTATGGCTGAAACAACTAATCTATTAATCAACAACTAGTCGATTAATCGGTTGGGCATTTATCAAACTGTGTACCAGACACACTGTTCAGAGTAAGACCGAGTTAAAGTTTAGTAACCTCAAACTCTACTTCTGAGCCAATTGTAGAAGATATGCTGCTGCTTTACTCGGTATGATGTAGTTCTGGGGCAGGGATGGCAAACCTTTTTTGAGCTCGAGTGCCCAAACTAGATCGCTGAACCAACGTGTGTGTCTCAAAGTGCCAACCCCACAATTAAACCTGAATACAGATTTATTTTAGAATACTTCATACGACTATCTGAACTAATTATGTGCTTAAGTCTTAAAAGAAAAATACAGTTTAAGAAGATGGATACATTGCCCCAGCTCACACGTGGATATATATATATATTTGCCCCTGCTCACACGGATAGATAGATATATATATATACATATAGTCCCCAGCTCACATGGATATATATATAAATGCCTCTGCTCAAATGGATATATATATATATTTGCCCCTGCTCACATGGATATATACTGTCCCCAGCTCACATAGATATATATATCTATATATCTTAGTCCCCAGTTCACATGGATACATTATATATAACCATGTGAGCTGGGGACTATATATGAAACGAATTATAGTGTGGAGGCTTTTTAGCTCGCTTTTTGTCCTCCACCACAACCCTTATATATATTTATTATTGCAGAAGCCACTTGCACATCATAGCAATTCAAAGAATTGCATCCCAGAGCCCCTGTGCTACACTCCCCATGTGCAGCAAGGAACTCTGGGTAGGATATGCAAATGACCCCTGTCTCGCTTTTATGCATCCTGGGTCTGCTATTAAACAGAACCCTAAAATCAATGCTATGCCAAACTATGGCTTTCTAGCAGAGATAAGGTTTAACCCTTTCACTGCTGAGGACGTGTGGGGAACGTCCTCATTGACTCCTAAGGAAAGATGGGGTGGAGAAATCTGGGTTCAAAAGGAACCCCCTATCTCCCGACTCCTGGCAGCTAGCAGGGTTATGTTTGCTATCAAAGGAAAGGCCAGAGCATGGCCTTTCCAATGATACCAAACATGACCATGTTTAAAGTAAAGAAAAAAAATTATAAAAATAAAATAAGAGAAAAACATTTTTTTAAGACGTGAAATGGCTCAGCAGTGAAGGGGTTTACACTGCTCAAAAAAATAAAAGGGAACACTTAAACAACACAATGTAACTCCAAGTCAATCACACGTCTGTGAAATCAAACTGTCCACTTAGGTAGAAACACTGATTGACAGTCAAGTCCACATGCTGTTGTGCAAATGGAATAGACAACATGCAGGAAGCATAGGCAGGTAGCAAGACATCCCAAACAAAGGAGTGGTTCTGCAGGTGGTGACCACTTCTCAGTTCCTATGCTTTCTGGCTGATGGTTTGGTCACTTTTGAATGCTAGCGGTGCTGTCACTCTAGTGGTAGCATGAGACAGAGTCTACAACCCACACAAGTGGCTCAGGTAGTGCAGCTCATCCAGGATGGCAAGTCAATGCGAGCTGTGGCAAGGTTTGCTGTGTCTGTCAGCGTAGTGTCCAGAGCATGGAGGCGCTACCAGGAGACGTGGAAGAGACCGTAGGAGGGCAACAACCCAGCAGCAGGACCGCTACGTGCAAGGAGGGACAGGAGGAGCCCTGCCAGATGACCTTCAGTGGGCCAGAAATGTGCATGTGGCTGCTCAAACGGACAGACTCCATGAGGGTGGTATGAGGGCTCGACAGCCCAACACCGTGCAGGACGTTTGGCATTTGCCAGAGAACACCAAGATTGGCAGCTTCGCCACTGGCGCCTTGTGCTCTTCACAGATGAAAGCAGGTTCACACTGAGCACATGTGACAGATGTGACAGGGTGTGGAGAAGCCGTGGAGAACGTTCTGCTGCCTGCAACATCCTCCAGCATGACCTGTTTGCAGTGGGTCATTAATGGTGTGGGGTGGCATTTCTTTAGGGGGCCGCACAGCCCTCCATGTGCTCGCCAGAGGTAGCCTGACTGCCATTAGGTACCGAGATGAGATCCTCAGACCCCTTGTGAGACCATATGCTGGTGCGGTTGGCCCTGGGTTCCTCCTAATGCAAGACAATGCTAGACCTCATGTGGCTGGAGTGTGTCATCAGTTCCTGCAAGACGAAGGCTTGGACTGACCCGCCTGTTCCCCAGACCTGAATCCAATTGAGCACATCTGGGACATCATGTCTCGCTCCATCCACCAACGCCACGTTGCACCACAGACTATCCAGGAGTTGGGGGATGCTTTAGTCCAGGTGTGGGAGGAGATCCCTCAGGAGACCAGCAATCACCTCATCAGGAGCATGCCCAGGCGTTGTAGGGAGGTCATACAGGTACGTGGAGGCCACACACACTACTAAGCCTCATTTTGATTACATCAAAGTTGGATCATCCTGTAGTGTTGTTTTCCACTTTAATTTTGAGTGTAACTCCAAATCCAGACCTCCATGGGTTGCTCAATTTGGTTTCCATTGATAAGGTTTGTGTGATTTTGTTGTCAGCACATTCAGCTATGTAACGACCACAGTATTTAATAAGAATATTTCATTAATTCAGATCTAGGATGTCTTATTTTTGTGTTCCCTTAAATGTGTGTGTGTGTTTATAATTGCAGAAGCCACTTGCACATCACAGAAATTCAATGAATTGCATCCCAGAGCTCCTGTGCCACATTCCCCATATGCAGCAAGGAATTCTGGGTAGGAAATGTAAATGACATCTGTCTCACTTTTATGCATCCTGGGTCTGTTATTACACAGAACCCTAAAATCAATGCTATGCCACACTGTGGCTTTGTAGCAGAAATAAGGTTTAGGCAACTGGTCAAAGCCACTCCTAGGACAGCACTGTTTCAGGTTTGTTGGACCTAGGCATGATGACATGCATGATGACAAAGTTGCAGTGGATGCTTGGACCCGTAGGGCAAATCAGTATCTACAAGGGTTGTGGTGGAGGGCAAAAAGTGAGATAAAAAGCCTCCACACTAGAATAAGTGTGTTTATTATTGCAGAAGCCACTTGCACATCACAGCAATTCGATGAATTGCATCCCAGAGCTCCTGTGCCACATTCCCCATATGCAGCAAGGAATTCTGGGTCCCCAGCTGATGTGAATATATATTGGCCCAAGCTCACATGGTCCCGTCTGCCAGATTCCTCCGAGCAGGCTTCTACCTCCCATCCAACAAAATAATTATTAAAAGCATTTGCTACATCTAGGGGGTGTTGTACAGTTTGGTTGTTTACTTTGACAGTAGGTATGTATGCAGCCCGGGGTTACCGCCTCCAGCAATGAAAGTTAACCCCAAGCAGGATACCACTAGGGGGATTAAAAAATTGTAACGATTCTGACATACAAAATATGTCAGAATCGTAATGCCAGGGAGGTTAAGTTATGGTTTGAGGACAAAATTTTATTTTCATTTCTTTTAGCCATTTTTAATCTCAATTTTTCCATTTATGTTTTGCTTATATTCTATTTCTGTATCTGGAATATACATTTCTTATTGTTGAGTGTTAACCTTTAATCAAAGAAAAACAAATTCCATATTTACAAACTCTAGGATTCACTCAAAGATTTTATGGTTTTCGCTTTCTAAATTCACAGGAATAAAACCCAATGAAAATTACCCTATTTAACTACATGCAATACCAGTTTTATAACAATTTGAATTGTAGGCCTTGCTTTCCAAGCTTATTAATATCAAGGTCAGTGGCTATGGTTTTTGTAGAAATCTTCCAAAGTGTCCTACAGACTTGACAAGTATGACTAAAGATCATAGTGACAGAAAAGCGGCGAACCTTAACATAAACAAGATTTTGACAGCCCAAGTCTCATATTTCTAAAATGGAAGATTACTTCTGGAAGTGCAAAGGTGAATCGAGACACAGCGTCTTGTACAATTTAATTTGTTTTGCTACAGATACAAGGCTCTCAAACATGGAAGTGCGGGAAATGACTGAATTTCATATATGTGCAGCTGGCGTACACTTTAGTCAAAGACACTAACGTGGTGCAAATGTATAGCTGATATGTCATCACTAGCTGTAAAGATTTATATAGGGGCAGTTTAAAAGTATAGAAACATAGAAAAATTTCGGCAGATAAGAACCTTTCGGACAATCTAGTCTGCCCAATTACATGGATACTTTACCTGGATTTATCATTTGTTTAGGAGAGCCTTATGCCTATCCCATGCCTGCTTAAATTCAATCACTGTTTTGGCCTCTACCACTTCTACTGGAAGGCTGTTCCATGTATCCACCACCCTCTCAGTAAAATAATGCTTCCTGATGTTACTTTTAAACCTTTGCCCCTCTAATCTAAGACTATGTCCTCTTGTTTTCCTACTTTGTTTCCGTTTAAATATACTCCCTTCCTCTACCTTGTGGATTCCCTTTACGTATTTAAATGTTTCTATCATATCTCCTCTGTCTCGTCTTTTTTCCAAGCTGTACATGTTAAGATCATTAAGTCTTTCCTGGTAACTTTTCTCCTTCAAGCCGTACACCATTTTAGTAACCCTTCTCTGAACTCTCTCTAAGATGTCTATATCCTTCTGGAGATACGGTCTCCAGTACTGCACACAGTACTCCAAGTGAGGTCTCACCAGTGCTCTGTACAGTGGCATGAGCACTTCCCTTTTCCTACTGCTAATACCTCTCCCTACACAACCAAGCATTCTGCTAGCATTTCCTGCTGCTCTATTACATTGACAACTTACCCTTAGATCCTCTGAAATAATAACCCCTAAATCCCTTTCCTCAGATGTTGAGGTTAGGACTGTATCAAATATTCTATATTCAGCCCTTGGGTTTTTACGTCCCAGGTGCATTATCTTGCACTTATCCACATTAAAACTCAATTGCCACAGCTCCGGCCATTTTTTTTGTTTACCTAAATCATTTGTCATTTGGCTGATCCCTCCAGGAACGTCAACCCTGTTGCAAATCTTTGTGTCATCAGCAAAAATACATACTTTTTCATTAATACCTTCTGCAATATCACTAATAAAAATATTAAAGAGAATGGGTCCAAGTACTGACCCCTGAGGTACCCCACTGGTAACAAGACCTTGCGCCGAATAAACTCCATTTACCACAACCCTCTGTTGCCTGTCACTCAGCCACTGCCTAATCCATTCAACAATATTGGAATCAAAGCTCAAAGATTGCAATTTATTGATAAGCCTTCTATGCGGAACAGTATCAAAAGCCTTACTGAAATCTAAATAACAATGTCTACTGCACCACCTGTGTCTATTATTTTTGATACCCAATCCAAAAAATCAGTAAGATTAGTTTGGCATGATCTCCCTGAGGTAAACCCATGTTGTTTCTGATCCTGTAATCTATGTGTTTTTAGATGTTCAACAATCTTTTCCTTTAACATGGTTTCCATTAATTTCCCCACTACTGACGTAAGACTAACTGGCCTATAGTTCCCCGATTCCTCCCTAGTACCCTTCTTGTAAATGGGCACAACATTTGCTAATTTCCAGTCTTCTGGGACGACTCCCGTTAACAGATTTATTTAACCAATCCTTGTTAACGGTTTTGCTATTACATCACGGAGCTCTTTTAATAATTTAGGGTGGATCCCATCAGGCCCCATTGACTTATTTGTCTTTACATATGAGTTTACAGAGGAGGAGGTTCTACAGCAGCTGTCTAAAGTAAATGTCTCGTTCGTGTTTCCTCCTAACGGAGGTCCCTTTCCTTCCTTTTCTTCTGCAAAGACTGAACAAAAATATTCATTGAGGCAGTCAGCGAGACTTTTATCCTCTTCTACATACCTTCCTTCCTTTGTTTTTAATCTAACCAATCCTTGTTTTACTTTACTTTTCACGTTTATGTATCTAAAAAAAATTTGTCCCCCTTTTTTTACTGACAGCCATTTTCTCTTCTGCGTGTGCTTTGGAAGCTCTTATAAATTGCTTTGCCTCTTACTGCCTAATTTTATAGGTTTGCCTATCTTCTTCACTCTGAGTTTTTTATAATTATTGAATGCCATCTTTTTGTTCTTCACTATTTTGGCCACTTCTGCAGAGTACCACAGTGGTTTCTTCCCTTTCTTGTTTTTGCTTAACAAGCCGAATGCAATTGCCTGTGGCCTTCAATAATGCTTCCTTTAAATAATCCCATTTCTTCTGGACTCCCTTTAAACTCCTTCAGTCTGATAATGACTCCTTCACACAAAATCTCATTTTAGAAAAATCTGTTTTTTTAAAGTCTAAAACTTTTGTTTTTGTGTGGTGCGGCTCCATCCCTGTTCTTATATTAAACCACACTGACTGGTGATCACTATATCCCAAATTTTCACCTACAACAACGTCTGATACTAAACCTCCATTTGTGAGTATTAAATCCAATGTGTTAGAGATAATCCCAGTAGGGAGTTTAGAATATTTGTACTTCTGGTGCACCCAGCTATTTTGGTTTTCCAGTTCACATCAGGAAGATTAAAGTCCCCCATGATAATAACTTCCCCCTTCATTGTCATTTTGGCTATTTCCTCAAACGGCAGATTATCTAGCTCTTCTACTTGTCCAGGGGGTCTATAGATCACACCTACACGAGCTACTGTATGATTGCCAAATGTTAGCGTAACCAAAACGGACTATGGTCACCTCGCTCACTTTTATTTGGTTCGTTTTTATGTTGTTTTTCACATACAGGGCCACTCCTCCTCCTTTCCTACCTTCTCTGTCTTTTCTATATAAAGAGTACCCCGGTATTGTTCTGTCCGTTATTTTTCTCACTGAACCATGTCTCAGTAACCGCCACTACATCTACTTTTTCAGCTGCCATCATTGCCTCCAGTTCATTGATTTTATTGACTAAACTGCGAGCATTTATAGACACGACTCTGAGCTTGTCATTTTTTACCCGCATGTTGCTTGCACCCTCCGATTTGGTTTTGGGGGACAATCTGTTTTAACCCTTTTGTCCCCCCTCCTAGTTTAAATATTCCTTTGTGAAACCTTTGAACTTCTCACTGAGAACATATGTTCCCCTATGAGTAAGATGCAAACCATCTTTTTTATACAGTTCCTTTCTGCTCCAATTAGAGCTATCATCAGGGGTGTGGGAATTGTATCGCCCGACGCCCGGGACATGAAGATCCGGGCGCGTAGTTTTTTTTAGATGCAGTCCGGCGGGCTAGAAGCAGGGACGCCCCCGATACCGGAAGCCGGCATTGAGCCGGCTTGCCGGCATCCGAGGGGCTTGGGCGGCTGTTTGAATGCTCTATTGGCATTCGGACAGCCACCCCTGGAGCTCTCAGCCGCATACTTACCTTCCCGAGCGGCGCCTACAAAGTCTCTGCGCTGCCGCACGTTGAAGGACCCAGCCGCGATCATGTGGGAGTCCCACGTGATCGCGGCTGGGGGTCCTTCAAAGAGCGCAGGCGCGAAAACTTAATCGGCGCCGCTCGGGAAGGTAAGTATGCGGCTGAGAGCTCCAGGGGCGGCTGTCCGAATGCCGATTGGTCTGGGGTCTGAGCTGGGGGGCATATCCATGAGAGTGGGGGGGCAATATCCATGAGCTGGGGCAAATCCATGTGTGAGCTGGGGCAATATCCATGAGCTGGGGGCATATATCCATGAGCTGGGGGCATATATCCATGAGCTGGGGGCATATATCCATGAGCTGGGGGCATATATCCATGAGCTGGGGGCAGTATCCATGAGCTGGGGCATATCCATGAGCTGGGAAATTATCAGGACAAGTTGATCGTCCTGGAGGGACAAGTAGATTGGACTACTACTTAGTCCGTTGGAAAAGTCGATTTTTTTAAAATTTCCACACCCCTGTATCATGGGACACAAAGCCAAATCCTTGCTCCCGACACCATTCCCAAAGCCACAAATTAAATTCCCTATTGCGCATCTGCCTATCTTGAATGTTATGCACAGGCAGAACTTCAGAGAATGACACAGTGGACGCAATCTGCTGTATTTCACCTCCAAGAACACATAAATCTTCCTTAATCTCAGAAACCTCATTGCTAGCCAAGTCATTTGTCCCTAGATGGACTAGAACGTCCACTTCCCGTTGCTGCTTTGCTTGTTTGACAAAATTGAGAATACGTCTCGTCTCTACGAGCAGTAGCCCCAGGAAGACATCTCACCAAACCACGACTCTCCAGCTCAACACCTCTTATGATAGAATCACCCAGCAACAATTGCCTTCTATCAAGGCAATGATGTATGATAATGTTGTTTAAATAGCAGGGAATGAGGTCATTCGGGGGTTAGGTGGATGAGTTACTAGAGGAATGTCGCCAGCCTAATTTCTATCGAAATGGAGATTTTCTGAACCAAGACCATCCGAGTGATGTTCCTATACCGTAAGGACGTTCTAAGGGTTGACATTTAAATGGCTAAAACCGGAAACTCTTTTTTTCTCTTTGTCTTCTTCTTACCCCTCTTTCTTCCCCTTATTTTCTGTTCTTCCTCTACCGTTATTGTAATGAAAAATCTATGTTAAAAAAAGGTAATATCAGCTGATTGTTTTTGTCGTCACTCGCTACTTAAAGTGATGGGTATAAAGGTTTTACATAATAATAAAAAGGATAAACAGAAAGATAGACATTAAAACATTATTAAACTAAACCCTAGACACTGCAATAACACAAATACTCAGCATACGTAAAGTGATATACAAAAGAGATCAAGAGCAACAATCAATTACCAAATCCAGGAATACACAGCACATGGCAAGCCATGTGCTCTCGGGTCCAAGCAAAAATCACAAAAGGGCTGATCTGTTCCTGGAACTCCTGGTTGAATCAAAACCAGGTTGGACTAGAATCTTGTCTCCCCCCCCTCCCCACCAGCAATGTATACACCTTTATCCCAGTGGGAGTCACCATATGAGGTAACCACTCTAGAGTAGGCTGGCTTAATGATGTCAGCTAGCCACACAGGGCAACAAGCCTCACACTGCCCCTAGTGTTCCCTCTTTGATAGAACACGCAATATATAGAATTAAATATGATGATTTATGACACAATTCATCCACGATCACTACAGTTATTTTTCCTTTCAGTTAAAAACGCTCATCTGACACAAGCCTTAAGAGCGGAAGGACGTTCCTTCCACTCTGACGCCCGTCTGGCCACATCGCTAAGTGCAGTTAGTGCGCTCAGTGCTGCAAGGCTCGATCCTCCTACAGAGGATCACGCTTTGCAGCCCCATCGAACGCCCTTCGTAGCACTTCGACGGTGTGGCTTTCTAAATGGGTGCAGCACGCCTGCTGTAGAGTACGCAATTCGCGTGTGCACTACAGCGTGTGGACGGCCCCGTCGTAGCGGCACAACGCTGTGACGGACGCCGGGAGGCCTGTCAGTATGGACACACATACTGCTAAGGCTGGTGTCAGACGAGCGTACTAATAGACTTATGTCTTAAACTAGTACCACTTCGGCCAAGTATGCTTCCTTCTTACCTGGTTATGTACCATCCTCTCTGTAACATGTATTGGATTCCGTATATATTTAACATGGATATGGCCGCACTGTATTATAGTGATATACTGTGCCGCTCAAATTCTTATTCCAACCAATTCTTTGATCCATTGTTTATGTACAGTTGATTCTAATTATTGTAACGCGCTTGATATATACTGAGATTTTCCTTGTTGTAGAATAAAAAAATGTGAGAAAACAAACAACAAAAAACAGGAAATTGTCAATTATTGTTTGGGCTTTCTGAATATTTTAATTCACAGACTAACTCATTACCTGGGTATAAAAACTCCCAGCAGTTCTATGGGTAAGTGGAATCACATTATTATGAATCAGGTCAGTGATGTATAACCGTATTAATAGAGGATTTCCTTCCTTTGAATTAATTATAAAGAAAATATTAATTATTAAGTTATATATCATGTTGAAGTGTCAGTTCCTCGCATAGGCAAGCCTTTAGGTGCAGCAGAGAAGGGAATCCATCTCTATACACGGCTTTCTACAGCTAAGATAGCTCAGCGTGGCCATTGCGTCAGGCTTTTTTCTCATGAGATGCATTCCAGGATTAATCCAGCACTCTTCCCATCGAATTTATATTTATGTATAGCACTGACGGTGTCTATTCTAATAAATGCATTGCATGTTCCTATTCACTGTTTAAGGAGTAAATAGAGAATGGAGAAAAAGACAGAATGGAAACCACCTCTGCTGACTCATACAACGAATGCGTCTCATTCATTTACATGAGAGAGGGGCCTAGGATTCATATAAACGTACAGTTGTGTTCAAAATTATTCAACCCCCAATGCTGTAAAGGGTTTTAGGGAATTTAGTGTACATTTGTAATTGTATTCAGAATGAAATCCTACAAGGACTTTATAAAGAACCATATGCAACTAAAATGACATCAATTGGTTTTGTAATACAGTAGTAAATGTTTCTTTTGTGAATTCTTCATTGACACAATTATTCAACCCCTTAAAGACTACCACTCTGAAGAACAGAGGTTCATTCAAGTGTTTTCAATCAGGTATTGAAAACGCCTGTGGATGTCACGGAGCAGCAATAAAGCATAATAAGCACCAATTAGGCAGCTTTAAAAATGACTGTGATACTCAGCTCCTTCTAGACATTTACTGGTGTGGTTACAAACATGGTGAAGTCAAGAGAATGGTCCAGGAAGACAAGAGAAGAGGTGATTACTCTTCACAGGAAGGGCAATGGCTATAAGAAGATTGCAAAGATGTTAAACATACCAAGAGAGACCATAGGAAGCATCATTCACAAATTCAAGGCAAAGGGCACTGTTGAAACACTACCTGGTCGTGGCAGAAAGAAGATGCTGAGTTCAACTGCTGTGCACTACCTGAAGCGTAGAGTGGAGAAAAGTCCCCGTGTGACTGCTGAGGAACTGCGAAAAGATTTGTCAGATGTGGGTACTGAAGTTTCAGGTCAGACAATACGGCGCACACTGCGTAATGAAGGCCTCCATGCCAGAACTCCCAGGCGCACCCCCTTGCTGTCTCCAAAGAATAAGAAGAGTCGACTGCAGTATGCCAAAAGTCATGTGGACAAAACACAGAAGTTTTGGGATAGTGTTCTGTGGACTGATGAACAAAATTAGAACTGTTTGGGCCCATGGATCAACGCTATGTTTGGAGGAGGAAGAACAAGGCCCATGAAGAAAAGAACACTTTGCCTACTGTGAAGCATGGCGGGGGGGTCAATCATGCTTTGGGGCTGTTTTGCTTCTGCAGGTACAGGGAAGCTTCAGCGTGTGTAAGGTACCATGAATTCTCTTCAGTACCAGGAGATATTGGATGACAATGTGATGCAGTCCGTCACAAACCTGTGGCTTGGGAGACGTTGGACCTTTCAACAGGACAATGATCCCAAGCATACCTCCAAGTCCACTAGAGCATGGTTGCAGATTAAAGGCTGGAACATTTTGGAGTGGCCATCGCAGTCACCTGACTTAAAGAAAGCAGTTGCAGTGCGCAAGCCTAAGAATGTGACTGAACTGGAGGCTTTTGCCCATGACGAATGGGCGAAGATACCCGTAGATCGCTGCAAGACACTTGTGTCAAGCTATGCTTCCCGTTTAAAAGCTGTTATAACTGTAAAAGGATGTTGTACTAAGTACTAAGATTGAATGTCACTTGGGGGTTGAATAAAACTGATAACGATGTGAGCACAGAAAAGACATTTGTGGTTATTTCATTATAAATGTTATGTTATATTTGTCTGACCTACATGTGCCTCTTTGATTTAATTGTAAGCAAGATGACTGAATGATCAAAATCAATGTCAAACTGGCCAAAACACTCAATTTCAGTGGGGGTTGAATAATTTTGAACACAACTGTATGTGAGCATAACGTGAGATGTCATAGATGTGTGCTTAATAAACCATCACACAGAGAGATAGTGTCATGGTGGATGAAAGGAGTGAGTCTTACGCACAGGAAGTAACAACCGGAGCCACCTGTCCCTATAATGGCCAGGATCAATATGAAGGCTGTTTGGGAGAATAGCACCCACGAAAAGGTCTGAGTGAAACACAGCCAGGGTGAGAAAGAATCTTCAAAGTTGGGGATATGGCCCGTGTCACACGAACGCAGTGATCACTTCCGCACAGTTTAACGCCCGTCATAGCATAGAATCATGATCAATAGTGACCCACACACAAAGAACGTGCGCACCGAACAGCGCACGCACAACGCACGTGGCAAACAGTCACAAATTAGGTTAACGTAAAACTGCTAAGACGGATGTGCAGAGTGCGGCACATCCGCGTAGCTGCCTGTGTGCGTTATGCTGCGACGTCAGAAGCAGCGCATTTGCGACATCCATAACGATGACGCTCGGGTTTTTATGGTCTGGCTGACTGTACCTGTATTTTAATTATAATTAATTTTGTTTCCCACATTTCCCAAAGGACAGTGTGGTGTATACAGTATCTTCCGTCAGTACGTCCGGCCGTTATACACGAAAGCAGAGTGCGCTCAGACTGCATTCATCTGACATTAGCCTAAATCATTAGAAAAATAAAATGTCAGCCAAGCTAGGGGTTAAGATTGGAAGCCAAGGTTGGGGCACAGGAAACATGAACAATAAGAAATGTACCCTTATGCTATGATGATCCATGGCCAGGCACTGAACAAACAAATATGGGGATATACATAATTAACAGAGTCCTCTCTTTGGTTGGCGTCATTACTGTGCACCAGAATGTCCACATGATGCAGGACAAAGGAGCCATGACAAAGGAATCCTGGAAATGTCACAAAAACAGTCTACAAAAAAAAAATGGCACAAATGAGCGTCCTGCATCAGAATCACAGTGTCATGATTCCTGGACACCAATACACAGTACAAGTTACAACCTAAACTGTCAGTCCTTAGCTAGCTTTATACTGGCCATTCTAAGAGACAAACGGACACAAACTACAAAGCCAGAGGATATACCAAGGTCAAATGTTGGAGGAGGAAGTCATGCAAGCCAAACTCCGTAAGGCTGGGGTCAGACGAGCGCACTGATTGTGCACAGTAACCGATGGACTTTATAACGAATGCAATTGTGGTTACATTGTATCAGTTTTGACTGATGTTGAGAAAAAGAATAATAAAAAAAGCTGTATGCAGGGATTTCTCTACGTCCGTGTAGCTTTTTCACGTTAATGCCATTTTGGCATCTGATGAAACATGCGTTGTCCGCGCGTGAAAAAGTGCGCACGTACTCAGTGTGTTGTTCTCTGTTGATCCTTTGAAAAGCTACGACGGACAGCAAACAGAGCGGTCAGACAGACGTGAAAAGTGCGCTCGTCTGACCCCAGCCTAACAAGAGGTTATTATACAGGTCAAACATCAAGAACACCAGAAATCAGAGTAAATTGTAAAAAGGTCAATACACAATAATCAAGCAGGAACAAAGATACAATGTGCTCTTTGGTATAATAAAACATGATAGGGCCCAGAAGAGAGCGAGTCTAAATCTTAAATAGGTGCTGGAGAGAAAGCAGAGGTCAAGTCCAGGGGGAACGTGTGTGAATGCAGTTCCTGCGCTATTTCTACAGCAGGAACGAAGTTCTCTTTGGTCCCATACACCATAAAGCTTTTATTCAGGTGTTCAATCATACAGTTCCCTTTTAAATTATAAATCCAATATTGTGACGTATTTTTTAGTAAAAGTCCACATACATACATACATAAATGTATCAGATCTGAGTATGTGTTTGTGTTAAAGGAAAGATAATAATTGCTATTTGGGGGAAGAGAAATCTTGGGGAGTTCCAAAGCTTTTTTTTTTTATGACTTGACCCGAGAGAAACCATTGGTCAGCGTTTCTCTTTTGCACCAAAACGTGCATGAGACGCCAAGAGCACCACACGATGACGCACCAGAACGAGGTATGACTGTGGCATCAATAAAAATTGACACACTACTGCATCCAGCATTAGAACAGCTGTGCTTGGTTGAACAAAGCAGGTGGAAGACACCACGCAGACCATGAGGAGAAGAATGACACAGGGCAACAGAGCAAATGGCCAAAACCATGACACACCATACAATTGGAGTGGGGCTTCAACATTCGAGGGGGTTGAATCAGCCCAAAGTTACACAGCGTGGCACAAGGCCTGAGGCGCAGGAGCCATGACTGTTAGCAACTGGCCAAAATTTCTCAACCTGATCCTATTTTCACTATAAGAGGTCATAGGATCCACGGAAAAACCTTCAAATTTCCAAAGGTTAGTTTAACCTTTGATTTATTTTTGTAACTATTAGCCTAATGGTCCAATAGTGTCTACACATCCCAGGGACCAATCCATCACTTGCTCCATCAGTTCAATGCTAATTAGGTTTCATTATGACAAAGCAGGATCAGTTTCCCACTGCTTTCCATTAGATATTTGCCCGTTACGTTAATGTAGCGAAAAACATAAATCTGAGTCAGATGTAAATGAATGAAAACGTTGATACATTTCTAATATCAAGTTATTACTGGTTATTTTTTTTTTGTATTGTGCTACATTGATTAATGGAAGTTGTTGCAGAATTACCCTTTAAACGAATAATCATTATTATTAAAAAGAAAACCTGTGAAGTCTCCTACTTGATTTATTTTGCACTTGGATAGCAGTCACAGAGGTAACGCTTTAAGTGTAACTTTCATTTTGTCCACGTTTCAGCTTGATGTGTTAACAGCCTAATGATTTCTAACTTGGATGCCCTCCTTGTTGTGAAGGAGATGACCCATATAAATTGTGAGGCATAAATCACGCTCTGCATCTACAGGACAATTCACATAAATGGACAAATTATATCAGCAGTAAAAGGAAAGATGCTGGAAGTGCCCTCAAAAGAAGAGATTGGATTTTATACATACAGATTGACAGATACACACAGTGCTAAGGAACCATGAACAGATTATACACACATATATATATATATTATATATATTTAGATCTCTTTTTCTTTTAAGTATGTAACACTTTTATTACCTTACTTATCCTGTGAATTTCATATTGCTGGCCAGGCATGTACTTGTCATAGGGAGATTCCCGGTGGGCCGATGGCTCAGTGGGCCAATGGGATTGCTTCACCGCGCAGCTCGCACTGCCCTTAATGGGTGGGAACCTCCTCACCATCTGTAAAACAGACGCAGTCTGCCGCAGTCTCATATTAGGGCCTCCGTGCCAGTGAGACCTGCTGCCAACTGCCTCACTTTAAGACATGTTGCGCACTCAACCTCAGTGCCGCTGTGTTCCTTTACCCAATCGCTCTCCAGCAACTCTGATATCTGTAGAATGATCCGATTGGTTTATATACTATTTTTGTGCGTTTGCATAATTAAAGTGGGCCGGTCTGGATGAACTCCAGAGCTAACTTTTTGCCCCAGTCCAGCCCTGTTGCTGGCCAAGAAGTAGGGATAAAGACATAATCTGAGCAGGGCCCCCTACATCTCGTTTCCATTTTATGTCAATTTATTTATTTATTTGAATTTCGTTCCCTTTGGTTATTGTAAAGCGCTGCGGAAACTGTTGGCGCTATATAAATGATGACAATAATAATAATATAATCCAGTTAGAAGACTGGTACAAAAAAGTGAAGAGCTCCAATAGTGATCATAATATATATATATATAATTAAATGGACTCCATCACTTACATAAACTGTAACTAGATTACTCGTGCATTACAAAGAAAACCACTTTATAAAACACATGCTGCTGGGGTTTTTTGTTTAAAGTAAGGTTTTCGTCATGTGTTTCCATTTCGTGTACTTTTACCATGATGCAACAGTTAACAAAAGCTTTGTTTAATCTATATTATGTAATAGTTAAGGAGGTGGTGGAGAGATTGTTTAGATGCGGCAGCAGGAGAGTATTGATCTCCAGCCTAAAATAAGAGATGGCAGCTGAATGAGATATGAAAGAGAATTTATAAGACTTCCAATCTACCCCCTGGTGATGTCCTTTGACTACATCCCACAAAATACAATGATTTGCGTCCGTGATCAACCAATAGATCCATTATATGGTCAATGCCAAACCGTGAGGACCAAGTGAGGCAACTAAAGATTTTAGTTAATTAGTCATGGCTTCATGATCTGTCCCTTTCAGATATTTCGTGCTTGGGTGAACGAATAAAAACAGACCCTGTTATGTCGACATGCAGCGTGTATGCTGGCAAGATAGGGAATTGCAGAAACTCCAGAGCAGAGAGTGGTCAGGGAGTTGTTGTTCAATTCTCAGCTCATTGATTACTGGAGCCGCTACATTTGTATAGTAGGGACTTAAATGACTTTCTAGGAGAAGCATTTTGATTGGTCTCTTGAGCAGAATTCTTCATGCACTCAGACATTACTGCTTACCTATGCTACAGCAAATAATAGGATGATTTGAAAATTGAATATTAAAAATTCTATTGAAACTAAATAAAAACATATTACACCCTATTGGGTTTTATTAAAAAAATACTATTACAATTATGCCTTTCAAAGCAAAAATTATTAACAATTCCAACTCAAATTACTAGAAATGCGTAGTGATAATGCATACATTCACAATTATTTATACAGGGCCAACATATGCTGCAGCGCCGTACATTGGCAAGCCTAAAATTAAGAAACATGTTTGACATAGATAATGATATGTACCACAACCTTATGCTAGATTTTTAATTATTACCTCTCCTTTAAGAAAGACTTGTTGGGAGTGGTGTGGGAATTCTTCACTGTAAACTAATTAGGGCCTTATTCTACTGTATACAAAAATGCAGACTTAACAGTGTTTGCTCAGCCTAGGGACTAATCAGTCACTGGCTCTGACAAACCAATGCAAATTAAGTCTGAGAATGACAAAGCTGGATCTGGTGGAGTATATATATTTACCCCTATATATAACCTTTCTTGTCCAATCGGATATCCAGGAAGCCGTTTCCTTATAATGAGGAAAAAAACATTAAACCAAGTCAGATGAAACCGAGTAACAAACATGAAACTCACACGCCACAGCCATATCGTCTTAAGCATTGCGGAAAATAGAAAATATGTAAATATTTGTACTGTTTTGTAAGCTTGCAATAGACTAGCATAAAATAAAACTAGTACTCTATAGTCTATGGATGACAAACAGCAAAGGTCAGGACATACTTAAAGACCAGAGAAATCTCAATGTATCCTTCCTGGTAAAATATTTTATAAATAAATAAGGTGTTTTAAAGGGACAATACCACTTACATAAGCTGTAACTAGATTAAATGTACATTAGAAATAAAACCACATCATAAAACACATGCTGCTGGCTTCTTTTTGTTTGAAGTGATTGCACGTAAAAAGGAAAAATAAAGTTTGGTTTGTATCTCTGGTTTTCATATTGTGGATTTTTTCCCATGGGCAACATTTACCAAAATCTGTGCAAAGGTTTTAGTTTTAGGTTTAGGTTTCAGCACTACGGACAGCACCGCTGAACGCTGCCGGACTGAAAAGGGGAACCACACCCACGCCACCCCCACGCGTTTGGCCAGGGCAAAAATCCTCATCTTTTTTTAAAAAAATTAACGGAAATCTAAAATTTTGCCTATAAAAAAAATACAAGATAAAATACTCAAAAATTCCCCCCAAAAAATATCAATCAATAAAAGTCTTTTTACTGCGGATGAAAAGATAAAATGGTCGAATAAAAAAATATGTGTATAATATATTTTTTTTTACATTGAATCCTATGGGCTTCGCCTGTCGAACTGAATCACTTCTCTATGGGACAATTTCCCTGCCATGGAACGGCAGTCTACCTATACAATTCATTTTTTCATGTGAGATATTTATATATAGAAGAGAGAAAAGAGACTTCAAAAGAAAAATGCAACCAGAGACATAATAGATAATAGTCATATATAGGTAATCACAGCCTTCGTGGGTGGATGGGGGGGGGGGTAACCCCTGTTATTACTGCAAAAAAAGAGATTGATTGCCGAGAGGGTGTACAAAAATCATAAAATTTAGCTTTTACTTCAAATGGTTATGACAAAAAGTGCTTCCAATAACGCACAATATAAATAATAAATCACTAGACAGAGGGCAGTGGCGGAAGTACCAGGGTCGCAGCGGTCGCACTTGCAACCGGGCCCTGGCATTCCGCCACTGGAGGGGGGCCCAGGCTGCCGGCAGATTCCGGCAATCAGCGTCGGAATCTGGGAGCAGTGCCGCCGGCATGCCGCTTGGCCAGAACCACCTGACCAGGGCACGAGATCCAGAGTTGACGTGAACTCCGCAATCTCGCGAGAACGCGGCTGCGCTGGTCAGATGGTTCCCGGCGAGCGGCCAAGCTGCATGCCAGCGGCAGCTCGGGAGCAGAACAGCCGCAGACAGGAGGTGAGAGCTGGGGGCAAATACGTCCATGTGAGCTGGGGGCAAATACGTCCATGTGTGAGCTGGGGGCAAATATATAGCCATGTGTGAGCTGGGGCAAATATATAGCCATGTGTGAGTTGGGGGCAAATATATAGCCATGTGTGAGCAGGGGGCAAATATATAGCCATGTGTGAGCTGGGGCAATATATCCATGTGTGAGCTGGGGGCAATATATCCATGTGCGAGCTGGGGGCAATATATCCATGTGCGAGCTGGGGGCAATATATCCATGTGCGAGCTGGGGGCAATATATCCATGTGCGAGCTGGGGGCAATATATATATCCATGTGAGCTGGGGGCAATATATATATCCATGTGAGCTGGGGGCAATATATATATCCATGTGAGCTGGGGGCAATATATATCCATGTGAGCTGGGGGGCAAATATAAATATATAACCACGTGAGCTGGGGCAATACTATCTTTTTTTATATTGTAGGGGAAAAAAAGGAAAAATATAGATCTTTTTTGGGAGGGGGGCCCTTCATGGATTCTTGCACCGGGGCCCTCAGGTTTCTAGTTATGCCACTGACAGAGGAGAATTGCCTGCTCTCTGGATATCCGAATGGCCAAGAAAGGTAACCGAACGCTGATTTTCAGCGTTCGGTTACCTTTCTCCAACCATTTGGATCTCTTTGAATTACCCTGATATTTTAACACTATGGTGATCATTTTCATTTCATATGTTTTGCGTTCACGGTGGTCTTTAAAACGTCCTTTGAGGATTTTAATTTTGAGGTTTTGGATGGAGTGGCCTGTTAGATTGAAGTGATGTCCCACTGGGGTACATTATGTAATTTCCTGGTGGTTCTTGATGGAGTGTCTGTGCTGGTTCATATACACACACATATACCTTATTGAGAAAATATAACATTAACAAAACAGCAAAGTAAACTTGAGGGTATCTTCTCTTTAAATGTCATTAGGACATAAATGCTATCTAATTAGTGTGAACAATGCTAATGCTGGATATTTTGTTACCTTCTGTCTAGAATAATACTTTTAGAATTGGATTTTTTTGGCAGCATAATGAGCATTAAAAAGATAATTTCTACAGCATAGTCAAGATTTTCCTTTATTTTTTCTCCAATTAAGCTTCAAATAGTCTATCACCCACTGGTCAGGAGGAGCCTATTAAATAAACGTGGGGTGTAAAAAAGAAATAAATCAGTGTTATACAATGAGAAAACATCCCATTTGCAGCCTTAACTATGACAATAGATGCACTTTAATGACCCAGATCAAGAAACCATCATTAGGAGAAGAAACATATTATATTTACTGAAATTAAATCTTTCGTTCAACTCAAAATTTGCAAGCCAGCTTTACAATTAGGCTATTAACCCTTTCGCTGCTGAGGCGTTTCACGCCCCTGTGCTGAGGTCATTTTTACTGGTTTTGCTCATCATGTTTAAACGTGTTTTGAAGGCTTATTTTAGTATATTACCCAGACATATTATATATCGTTCTTTCCGTCAGACTCGGTAAATTCATAATATGTCATTATTATATGTATACGTTATGTCATGTCTGTATATTATAACAAAAAATGCAATAAAATATGTATTTTCAATAATTTACAACGTGTAAAGTGTTTTTTTTCACATTTTAACATGCGAGCAATTGCGGTTATATTTTGTATGGGGTGCGCTTGTTAAAAAAATTAGAGATGGGGTCTCGTTACATTTTTTTTGGGGGAAAATTACGCGATTTTTAACAAACGCACCGCATACAAAAATCGTTAGTGCAGCATCATTGTTCACATTATAATTGAAATGGGAACAATATTGCTACACTAACAAACCAAAAAAAAGAAAAAACAAATGTTTATTTTTTTTTTTTATAATTTTTTTTTAAATATATTTTTATTTTTAAATTTAAATTTTATTTTTTTTTAAAAAACTTTTTTCACATTCGTGTTTGGTATCGTTGGGACGGCCATGCTCTGGCCGATCCAACCATACCAAACATTAACCCCTAGCTGCCACGGATCGGGAGATAGGGAGTTCATTGGAACTCCCTATCTCCACCGTTGGTGGCAGTTAGGGGTTAACTCTAGGACTGGCGTCATCGTGCTACGCACAATGACGCCAGTCCTCAGGGGGAGTTCCCGGAAGCTTGGCCGACATCCAAGATGTCGGCCAGCTCCGGGAAAGGATCGTGAACCGGCGCTTTTCAGCGCCGATTCGCGATCCAGCTCCCCAGGGGTTAATGCCAGGCACCATTTGGAAGGGCAGACTGTGCCCTTCCAAATGGTGCCTGTGTTAACCCCCGCAAAGCCGCCGATCGGGAGGGAGAGAGGTCCGAAGGACCTCCCCCCCTCCCTTTCAGGCGCCTCCTCCGCACATGCGGGGGGGAGCGCCTGAATTAGGTGTCATCGCGCTGCCGCGATGACACCTAATTTCAGCGGCTGCAGTCCCGGATGCCGGGCTGACATCGAGGATGTCAGCCCGCACCGGGGGGTCCAGCGATCGGCCGGAACCCGGCCGAACGCTGACCCCAATGGGAGGACGCGCTCAGCGCGTCCTCCGCATACCAGCAGTAATGCGGAGGACGCGCTCAGCGCGTCCTCCGCATTGAAGTGGTTAAACACTTCACCTGTGTACAAAAAAGAAAAATAATTTCTGAAACTGAAATGTGAGGAGAATATCAATTAATCATGAGCTGGGAGACACAGATTGCATTTTGGATCCACCCCAGTGTGGCATATTTGCCCCATATATGTCACCCAGACGCCTTCAACACCATGCTCCCTCACAGGTGAAAGACACTAAAAAGCACTGGGTGCAGGAAATAATGTCAAGTCATCAGACGAACGCAGTGATCACGTCCGTGTTGCCGCACATTTTAACATCTTTCGTAGCATAAAATTATGATCAATAGAGACCCACACACAAAGTACGTCCGCACAGAAGTGCAGACGCACGCAATTGCCAGACGCAATTTAGGCAAGAACGTCAAGCAGCTAGGACGTACGCACAGAGTGCGCCACATCCGCGTAGCTTTGTGTGTGAGTGATGGAACATAGCCAGACGGACAGCATTTTTGACGAACAAAATGGTTTTTCAGATCATGTATCAATTTTTTCATTTTACATATTAATTTGATTTCCCATCTACATCAGTCAAAAAAAACGGACTGTGTGGTGTCTACAGTATCATCAGTCAGAAAGTACGTCAGTTGTGCACGGACGCAGTGTGCTCAGAATGCGTTCGTCTGACATTAGCCTAATAGCCTGTGTCATGAACAGCATGTGTTTAAAGGGATATGCAGATTTAAAAAAATGGCAGAACTGCTAGGAACCTGAGATAGAGAAAGTTTCAAAATAAATAAAACCTTGTTGCTCAAGTAGTTGTCAGATTTAACATTTACCTGTATCTGTTAAAACAAGCATTTTGCTAATTTGCCCAGTTTACGTTATCCAGTTATTAGCTATTTGACCTCTACAATGCGGAACCATTTCACACCTATGTGTTGAGCTCAATCTGACCATTTTTTGCTTTTCACATTTAAATGGTATTAGTTGTGACTTAATTATCAGAACCCACACAAATTATGGTCATTTTCCACTGGCAGACTCAAAATAGAACACAGAGTTATTCAGAAGCACTGAAATTTCAGTGAATTCTCGTTTGGCACTCTTCGGCGATTTCAGTTCGCCGACTCTGCGGTGAATTCACCTTTCACCGCAGGGTCCCTGAAGTGCAACGAACAAGGAGTGGCCGAACAGACCACCAAACACCAAAGAAAGACGATCAGCCCGCCGAACTGACTGCCGCACGGGAGAAAAAAAATGGAATTTCGCTATTTTTTAAAAGGCATTTAAAACAATTAAAATTCAAGAAAATGGGTGAGAAGCCCTTAGCTCTTCCTTTTCCCAAAGATGGCTCTGAAGGCGAAAAAGGAGGCTGTCCCACCCAAGACTGAAGCAAAGTCTAAGGCTCTGAAGGCCAAAAAGGCCATCTTAAAAGGAGTCCACAGTCACAAGAAAAAGATCCATACCACACCTACCTTCGGAGGCCTAAACCCCTGAGACTGAGGAGGCAACCGGAGTACCCCAGGAAGGACACCCTGCATGGAACAAGCTTGACCATTATGCCATCATTAACAACAATACTCTGTTTTTTATTGTTGATGTCAAAGCCAACAAGCATCAGATAAAACAGGCCATGAAGAAGCTATACGACATTGATGTTGCTAAAGTGAACACTAAGATTAGACCTGATCGTGAAAAGAAGGCACATGTACAACTAGCTTCTGACTATGATGCATTGGATGTTGCCTACAAGATTGGTATCATCTAAAACATGCAGCATCAAGCATTGTTTGTACAGATTAAGAAGAGAAATAAATAACCAAAAAGACGAAAAAAATATTCAGGAAAATGTGTGAAAATAATAAGAAAGGTCCTATAAAAATATAAAAAGGTGTTACAAAATTTAAAAAAATGCATTTAAAAAAAAAAGGTAAATCAAAAATCTTGCCTCAAAAATCCAGAAAATACCTAAAAAACTCTAAAGAATAAATATAGTAATATTTTTTAAACATTGAATCCTATGGGATTCACCTGTTTAAACCTGTCGAACTAAACCATCGAAAATCTGGGCATTTCGCCAACATATTGGTGCTGTTCGGCGTTCTCTGAATAGATTAACCAGTACTTCTTCATGCGACAATTTCACGGCCGCCGAAGATCGCCGTCTGCCTTAAGGGGTCCTTTAATACAACGATGGCATTCAAAAGAAGTTTTAACAAATGTTAGTAACTTTTTTGCAGCCCTTGATTGCCCTGAAGTTAATACAGCTGACAGCTTTCCTATTTTACATCAATTTCAAGTGGCCTAAAGCCACTGCTCATTGAAGAGAATCCAGTGATCTAACATTCGAGAAATTCCCAAGGTACATGTAATTCTGCTGCCTGGAAAGGAAAAAAAGAAGAAACTACCGAAATTCTAATTCCATTTCACCCTTATCTGCTTAAAATGCCCTCTCTTACGTTATCTTAAGTAACATCTATTCTGTAGAGAGTTACTTGAAGCAGGCTGGCACTAATTGCCTAGTTTTACTCATTCTGTAAAGGAGGACAATGGAAAGTGCGATACATGTACAGTATCAAATCATTTCATTGACCGTAAAAATGGGAGCTATGGTGACTCAATTGGAGCACCCAGTCTTCAGATGTTGTATTCGACACCCCTAATGAGAGAAATAAGTGGAATATCTAAAAAAAAAAAAAAAAAAAAAAATTGATCACCACCTATATGCAAAAACACAAAAAAATAAAACTTGGCCCTCTTCATTGATTATGTTCTTTAATGCAAATATGCACACCTTGTAAAACAAGCACTGACCAGTCTTTGGGAACTTCTAAGAAAAAAATGCAGAGGTGACCTGTTAAAGAGACGCTGTAGATACCATGTCAATTTGAATTTAAGTGATCATGGTGAGATGGGAGTTTCTAAAGCCTGAGATACACCAAGTCCGATGCGACGCACAGCACCTGTAGGTGGTGCTGCGCGTAGAGACATGCTCAGTTTGTCCAGGTTTTTCCGTCTCCCTCGCTCAGGCTGCATCACAATGCAGCGCTGAGCAGTAGCGTCACTAGGGTCGGTGTCACCCGGTGCGGTAATTTATGGTGTCACCCCCCCCCCCCCCCGAGTTTTTCAGATTTTTTTTTTTAACTACTCTTACTCCTAAATCAGTACTCCCATATAACACTGAATGCTCATACACACAGCGCACATTACTGTGAGGTTTATTGCTGTGGAGCTCTCTCATATGCTCACACAACTTTTTGCCAACTGCCAGCAAGTACGTTGCCTGTTCGAAGGCAGTGAAAGCACACATGGATATATATTGCCCCCAGCAGCTCTGGATATATATTGACCCCAGCAGCTCACCCATGGATATATATTGCCCCAGCTCACATATGGATATATTGCGCCTCAGCTCACATATGGATATATTGCGCCTCAGCTCACACATGGATATATTGCGCCTCAGCTCACACATGGATATATTGCCCCAGACCAGCTCACACATGGATATATTGCCCCAGACCAGCTCACACATGGATATTGCCCCAGCTCTCATGGATATTGCCCCCAGCACACATGGATATGCCCCAGCTCCTCTCATGGATATTGCCCCAGCTCCTCTCATGTATATACTGCCCCAGCTGCTCTCAATGATAATGCTCCAGCTGCTCTCATGGATTTTGCCCCAGCTCATGGATATACTGCCCCAGCAGCTCATGGATATACTGCCCCAGCAGCTCATGGATATACTGCCCCAGCAGCTCATGGATATGCCCCAGCTCATTGATATGCCCCCAGCTCATTGATATGCCCCCAGCTCCTCATGGATATGCCCCAGCACCTCATGGATATGCCCCAGCACCTCATGGATTTGCCCCAGCACCTCATGGATTTGCCCCAGATCCTCATGGATATGCCCCAGGCCCCCATGGATTTGCCCCAGCTCCTCATGGATTTGCCCCAGATCCTCATGGATATGCCCCAGGCCCCCATGGATTTGCCCCAGCTCCTCATGGATTTGCCCCAGCTCCTCATGGATTTGCCCCAGCAGCTCATGGATTTGCCCCAGCTCCTCATGGATTTGCCCCAGCAGCTCATGGATTTGCCCCAGCTCCTCATGGATTTGCCCCAGCAGCTCATGGATTTGCCCCAGCTCCTCATGGATTTGCCCCAGCAGCTCATGGATTTGCCCCAGCTCCTCATGGATAATGCCCCAGCTCCTCATGGATAATGCCCAGCTCATCATGGATTTGCCCCAGCACCTCATGGATTTGCCCCAGCAGCTTATGGATTTGCCCCAGCTCCTCATGGATTTGCCCCAGCAGCTCATGGATATGCCCCAGCACCTCATGGATTTTGCCCCAGCTCCTCATGGATATGCCCCAGGCCCCCATGGATTTGCCCCAGCTCCTCATGGATTTGCCCCAGCTCCTCATGGATTTGCCCCAGCAGCTCATGGATTTGCCCCAGCTCCTCATGGATAATGCCCCAGCTCCTCATGGATAATGCCCCAGCTCATCATGGATTTGCCCCAGCACCTCATGGATTTGCCCCAGCAGCTTATGGATTTGCCCCAGCTCCTCATGGATTTGCCCCAGCAGCTCATGGATATGCCCCAGCACCTCATGGATTTGCCCCAGCTCCTCATGGATATGCCCCAGGCCCCCATGGATTTGCCCCAGCTCCTCATGGATTTGCCCCAGCTCCTCATGGATTTGCCCCAGCAGCTCATGGATTTGCCCCAGCTCCTCATGGATAATGCCCCAGCTCCTCATGGATAATGCCCCAGCACCTCATGGATTTGCCCCAGCTCCTCATGGATATGCCCCAGCACCTCATGGATTTGCCCCAGCACCTCATGGATTTGCCCCAAGCACCTCATGGATTTGCCCCAGCTCCTCATGGATTTGCCCCAGAAGCTCATGGATTTGCCCCAGCTCCTCATGGATTTGCCCCAGCAGCTCATGGATTTGCCCCAGCTCCTCATGGATAATGCCCCAGCTCCTCATGGATAATGCCCCAGCTCCTCATGGATAATGCCCCAGCTCCTCATGGATTTGCCCCAGCACCTCATGGATTTGCCCCAGCTCCTCATGGATTTGCCCCAGCTCCTCATGGATTTGCCCCAGCAGCTCATGGATATGCCCCAGCACCTCATGGATTTGCCCCAGCACCTCATGGATTTGCCCCAGCTCCTCATGGATATGCCCCAGGCCCCCATGGATTTGCCCCAGCTCCTCATGGATTTGCCCCAGCAGCTCATGGATTTGCCCCAGCTCCTCATGATTTGCCCCAGCAGCTCATGGATTTGCCCCAGCTCCTCATGGAATAATGCCCCAGCTCCTCATGGATAATGCCCCAGCTCCTCATGGATAATGCCCCAGCTCCTCATGGATTTGCCCCAGCACCTCATGGATTTGCCCCAGCTCCTCATGGATTTGCCCCAGCTCCTCATGGATTTGCCCCAGCTCCTCATGGATTTGCCCCAGCAGCTTATGGATTTGCCCCAGCAGCTTATGGATTTGCCCCAGCAGCTCATGGATTTGCCCCAGCAGCTCATGGATTTGCCCCAGCAGGTTATGGATTTGCCCCAGCAGCTCATGGATTTGCCCCAGCTCACCTCCTGGTCCTGGTCCCAGCACATGGATAGCGGCCCAGGCAGCACCTCTCCGCCGCATTTTTCGCTCCTTCTGAGCGTCCGGCGGCGCGCAGCTTGGGCGCTCGTCTGGGGGAGCCACGTGACCAGCCGCGATTGGCTGGTGACGTATTTCCTCCAGGCGAGTGCCGAAGCTGCGTGCTTCGGACGCTCGCACGGAGCGAATACGCGGCGGTGGCGGGCGGTGGGTGAGACACCCGCCCTTAGGGTGACGGTGTCACCCTAAAGGCGGGTGTCACCTGGTGCGGGCCGCACCCACCGCCCCCACGTTACGACGCCACTGGCGCTGAGCAACAGGAGTTGGAAAAATCCAACTTTACCGTTGGCGGAGTGACGCGATGAGAGCCGGGGCACGATCTGCAGCACATGGCACATGCGTCGTGTCCTGTAGATCCCTCCCACCTACCATTGCATCACCCCACAGGGGGCGGAGCCGCAGAAGCCTCGTAACGCTGACGACTCTGGCTGTCGGTGGTGATAAAGGTCTGGTCTGAGGTCTGTGTGAGTGGGCATGATCTGTTCTGAAGTCTGCATGAGTGGGCATGATCTGGTTTGAGATCTGTGTGAGTGGGCATGATCTGGTCTGTGTATATACTGTATATCTGAAGGGCATTATCTGGTCTGTATATATGTATCTGGGCATGATACATGCCAAGAAAGGTAATATATACAAACTTTCCTTTCTAAAAGGGTAAATAATCTTCCAGTTTGTGTTACATATAGAAAATCAGACATACTTCTAGGTCTTGAACTTCCATTAGAGTCTATTGCTGGATCTGGATTATGCACCTGCAGGTGTTATTAAAGCTCTTCTGGGTAGCCACATAATCCCTTAGGCTGGCGGCACACGAGCAGAGGAAGGAACGTCCGTAAAAGTGGACGTTCCTTCCACTCTCTGCGCTCAGCGTACAAAGCGCGATCCTCCTATGGAGAATCGTGCTTTGTATCCTTTTAGCATCCGTTTAGCTTTTTGACGGGGAGGGCTTTTTCACGTCCGGTGGATGGCCTTCCCCATCAAAAACCCACGGACGCAGGGAAGTGCGGGCACATTTGAGGCATAAATACACTCGTGTGCCGGGGGCCTTACCCAGTGGCTGTTAGTCCAGATCCCCTGTATACTTCAGTTAAAGGACAAGAAAAGGAGAAAGGGCAGGTACACCCTCGTGCAACGCTTCTAAAATAATAACCAATTGAAGGTATAGGGTGACTTTATATGAGCATCCTAGGACTCATATTGTTCGCATTTGGGTTTTAGGTAAATCACAAAATAGTTACTCGAGAGCAATAAGCAGCCAGCCGGACTCCAAGGAACTTGGTATAACTTTTATTCCATTGTACTCAATAAAACAACAAAATAAACATTAAAAATCACTACTAGCTGCAAAGTGGCACAATACTATTGTAGAATGTAGTAAAGAGACCATACCTACCGCCTTAAACAAGTGGGAAATAGAATATTAAGATCAATGAAAGTGTTTGATATAGATGGTTAGTAGAGGTGTTTCAGTATATTCGTTTCTTAAATATACGTGAACTTCACTATAAGTTACTGAACAGATGGTATCTAATTAAAAAAAACCTCGCTAAGATGTATGGTAATGCGCAGGCAATTTGTTGGAGATGTGGTCAGGACAATGCAGCTTTTCTCCATGTATGGTTGTCTTGTCCAATGATGCAGCCTGTCTGGCATAAATGTCTCCACAATTTGAATATGCTTTTGGGCGTTACCATTAATATTACACCCGTTGCCGTTCTACTGCATATCAATCTTCCTAATGGTCCCATCCGGATGAGCTCATTTATCTAACGGCCGTAAAATTGCTGGCCCGCAGATCCACTCTGGGTCCTGGCTGGCCGCATCCCATGGATAGCCGCCAGGACCCTTAATTTTCCGCAGGCCTGGCGGCAGCCTCTGCTTCCCTGGTGGTCCGTGGCTGTGGGGTGCTGCATTGTGATCTGTGCTTCACGCACAGACCACGTCCCACAGTGAGTGACTGGACACGAGCGCCGGCGATCGCTGATGACCTGTCACCTGACCGCCAGCGCTCGCTGATGACCTGTCACCTGACCGCCAGCGCTCACTGACTGTCAGAGTGTCGGCAGTCAGGTGACAGGTCACCTGCGATCGCCGGCGCTCAGGTCGTGTCCAGTCACTCATTGTGGGACGTGCTCTGCGGTCTGTGCGTGAAGCACAGATCGCAATGCAGCACCCCACAGCCACCGGACCACCAGGGAAGCAGAGGCTGCCGCCAGGCCTGCGGAAATTAAGGGTCCCGGTGGCTATCCATGGGATGCGGTCAGCCGGGTTCCCCCTCCTTGACCCCCCCCTTCTGGACCACCAATATTCAACCCCCTCCCTGCAAAAAAGAAAGGTAAGCAGGAGAGGGGGCAACTTTTGTATATTTAAAATATTTATACACACAAAACCCCCATAAAGTGTGGTGTGTGTATCACTGTGGACTTTGTGATACGCTCATATTACACTGCACATTACTGGGGGTTATATTGCGGTGGATTCTGTGATAAGCTCATACACCGCAATTTACTGGGGGTTTTATTGCTGTGTATTCTGTGATCCGCTCATACACACCGTACATTGCTGGGGACTTTATTGCTGTGGATTCTATGATATGCTCATATACGCTGCACATTACTGTGGGTTTTATTGCTGTGGATTCTGTGATACGCTCATACACACTGCACTGTATGGCTGTGTGTGTAAATGCATGTATTTTTCTTTAAACAGGCTGCTGTGCGTAAAATTTGGCACCTGCGTCCTTGTCTCAGCCTGGCGTTGCCCCCTTGCCCTGCACCCAAAAGGCTGGTATTGCTCCAAGAATCGCCGCAATACCTTCTGCCTGCACTCCACAAAGTAAGAATAGTGAATAAACATCGTGAGATACAGGTAGGAGACAAAATATTGGTGCTTGGCAGCAAGAGGTTAACCTCCCCGACGGTCCAATTTTGACATATTTTTATGTCAAAATCAGTGCATTTATTCAGCCCCCTGGCGTTTTTTCCGGGTGTGGCTCGGGATTAAATTTCAATGCTGAAAGCGGTAACCCCGAGCCACACCTGGGCTGTTACATACCTGTCCCTGCGCTGCTCCCTCGATGTCTTTCGCAGTTACCTCCCGCCGATCGCGGCGTCCAGGTTCCTGTTGCGAGTGGCTGATTCCCTGCACTTTGAGGGCCCTGCGGTGTGTGTGTGTGGTGTGTGTGTGTGTGTGTGTGTGTGTGTGTGTGTGTGTGTGTGTGTACTTTTAGGTGCACACCCTAGTGCAATTACCCTATGGTGAACACTCCTACTTGGCATCATAGAAAAACACTTATTATTTAATTGTAAAATGGAGAGAGAAATTAGTGCACAATAAGTATCTAACCATAGAGATACAAAACACCAAGAAAGAGCACTTCATATTATTGACCACCTTCTTCCATCATTTTCTGTGGGGGAAAAAAAACCGTTTTAAAAATGCTCAAAAAACCTGACTGAGGTAACATGATGGGGATTCAGTTCACAAAGTTATGATCAGAATTTGCTTACGTCTGTCACAGTCGCCAATGTACCCCATCTTTGACAGGTCCCATCTAACTTAACCGAGTCTGCACTTACAGGATCAACTCCCCCTGGAGCTCCCCGGCAGCTCAAGGCCTTTATAGTCTGCCTTGGTGGAGCACCTGTGAACAGGGAGGGGTGCATACCAAATGAGAGTTGTCAGCTCTCATATATAATACAAAAAAGAGCAGAAGGTTGCACTCAACCTCAAAAGAGACCAGAGATATACAGGTCTATTCAAAGAAAGGTGAAACTCAGAAGAATGACTGGAGAAGTGAATTCTAGGTCAAAATAGCCAAACCAGAAAAATTCTCCCATTTAGCTCACTTTCCAAATTGGCTATTTGGTCTAGATTGTTCTCTTCTCCTGACAGTTCTCCTGGTTTTCACCTTTCTCTGAATAGCCCTGATAGGGCTGTTGCTCGTCCTCAGGATCCTCCCCCCCTCTCTCTCTCACTATAAGTATACAGGGTCATCCAGACGTGGACCCCTTGCTTGATGTGCCTAGAGGGGTGTCAGCTATACCCTCCTGACGAGGCCCAATAAGGCCGAAACGATCGTCGGGGGTTGCTGCACCTCTCGTGCAGGGATGACGTCTTTGGCAGTCAGTACTGGTCACTGGGTGAGAGCAGACTGGTTTGCATATGGAGCATTCATTCCTGTAATGGCACAAGCAAGCTAAAACCTTGTGAGACCTGAGCGGGCACCCACCGTAGTGCAGGCCATTAGTGCTGTTGCTCGTCCTCAGGATCCTCACACACCCCCCGCTCACTTGGAAAAGAGAGGATCAATATAGTGAAAGTCAAAGCTTTAATGTTCTTTTAATTCCAAGGCTGGATGCATAGATATTATGAGGATTATCCTAATTCATTGGTCATTAGGTTTTTGTAGGTGTACATGCCACGTATTTGTGGGATTATGGGTGCAGGTCACTCTTTATATGCACATACATAAATTGGGTGCCGGACAAAATCCCTACAGCCAGGTTCCCTAATGCCAACATCCCGACGGTTAACTTCCAGACAGAACAAGTGCCGGACATTCCAATTTCCCTACACGGCCAACTTCCAGACATCCATAAACCCAGCGGCTAACCCTAATACTAACACCGTAACACTAGGTTTAAGGAGGTTAGGGTTTGGTTTAGGGGGGTTAGGGCTAGGTTTAAGGGGTTAGGGTTTTGGCTAGGTTTAGGGGGTTAGGGCTAGGTTTAGGGGGGTTAGGGCTAGGTTTAGGGGGGTTAGGGCTAGGTTTAGGGGGGTTAGGGCTAGGTTTAGGGGGGTTAGGGCTAGGTTTAGGGGGTTAGGGTTTTGGCTAGGTTTAGGGGGTTAGGGCGTAGGGGGTTAGGGCTAGGTTTAGGGGGTTAGGGCTAGGTTTAGGGGGTTAGGGCTAGGTTTAGGGGGTTAGGTTTACGGGGGTAGGGTTAGATTTAGGGGTTAGGGCTAGATTTAGAGGGTTAGGGCTAGATTTAGGGGGTTAGGGCTAGATTTAGGGGGTTAGGGCTAGATTTAGGGGGTTAGGGCTAGATTTAGGGGGGTAGGGTTAGATTTAGGGGGGTAGGGTTAGATTTAGGGGGGTAGGGTTAGGGAGTAGGGTTAGTGTTAGCAGCTGTGATTTTGGATGTCTGGAAGTTGTACGTCAGGGAGTTGTCGGTGTAGGGAAGTTGGCCATGTAGGAAAGTTGGCCGTCAGGGAGTTGTCTGTGTAGGGAAGTTGGTCGTCGGGATTTTTGCATTAGGGAACCTGGTTGTAGGGATTGCGACCCAAACCCACATAAATCATGTTTGGTAGATTTTTTTTTTTTCTTTTTAAAAGGCAAAAGATAATGATAAATTTCTTGAGGAAAATATGGCCAGTTAGGATTGGCAGTAGGGATGGGCGAAACAATGGTGGGTGAGAGAAACCAGGGGAGCATGGAACCTTTAAGTTGGAAGGCTGATCAGGAAGCAGAACGATTTTAGGGAGAATTTGGGGGGGGGGGAATCAAAGTACTAAACTCTGGGAATATTAGGAAGAGATGGTGGTTTTCACGTACCTTGTTAGGGTGTTAGATGTGTATATATATGTTATGTTTTATGTAACTGAAGGAACTGGCAGAAAAATAATTCAATACTAGAACGCGTTTCGCTCCTCTTCGAATCTTCTTCAGCCACTCTAGCTATTCCAAGCATCCAAACTGACCAAATGTTTCTTTCCTCAATGTGGCCTATTGAGTGTCTTCTAAAGGCCTGTGCAATCTGCAACTCACTGAATGGGGTAATAATTTTCATATAGGAAGAGAGAATTCCTCATTCTGATAATGTAAGGTAAGGTGATGGGTATTGGAAACTGGTAAAATTTATGTTCTTTTTATTAAGCCACGAGTGAAGAGTTTTGGGGGAAATAATAGTAATCTATAAACGTATATTGTGAAATATTTTTACGTCCAGTAAATATTTATCTATTTTTTAAACAAATAACATTAACAAAACTCTTGAAAAGCTTTTAGAAGCTTTGTCAGGTCTGGGAGCCAGGGACAATGTATTTCCCGATTTCCATATCAAATACTCAAAATGAGTCAGCACTGATAATCTTGGCAAAAAAAAGCCTTCCTAATCACCAGGGATTTGTCAAGCCAAGAGACTATGTATCATCATAATAATGACATAAGAAATACATTGTCCATTTATACATGTAATAGAGCATAAAGTGCTCATGGCTCAAGCTTCAATATGCTTTATATTTTTGTATTCTACTTGTCAGAACCCGCTGGCCCTCTTGTGCACGATTGCCCTGATTTAGCGGAGAGACGTCTGTTCGGCAGATAAAGAGCTCCAGTCTCACAGCACATTGGGGAAATAAGAATGGTGGCTGGCAATTCTGCTCTTGAAGCGCTAATGAATATAATGTGCATCATTCCTCTACTTGGATGGCTGAAGGCCAGAGTGATTTTATTCAGAAACCACCAGAGCTGTATATTTACAACATTGGAGCTTGTAAGTGATAAATGCCGCAGATAAACAGCGTTAAGAATAAAAATATTTAATACAAACTGAAAATAGTCTTGTTTTAATGTTTTGTACAAGATCTGAGGCAAACCTTAAAGCATTGAAAAGCTTAAAGATCCAGACGCTCCATCATGTGCAAACCCTTGCCATATTTACAGAGATGGTCACAATGGGACAGATTAAATAAGTAGTGGTGATAAAGAATAGAACTAGATCAGTCTCAATAAGGCAAGATGATGATTAATATGTAGAATAACGAGGATCCGAACAACATGCCTTGACAACATGCCAAATCTATTTGCACATATCTTGATATATGCAATAATGTCTATTAAGTTAACCACAATGCCAAGCAGAGGCCAGCAACCTTGGCCATCCAAGTGGTTTGGAACTATACCTCCCATCAGTCTGTCAACCTAAAGAGTGGCTGAGCATCATGGGAGATGCAATTCCAAAACATCTGGAAGGCTAAGGTTGCTGACCCCTGCACTAGAGCATGGCTGCCCAAAATGTCGATCGCAGTCTGCCAGTCCATTGCTGGAGACAACTGGTTACAGGGTGATGAGTTCTGGTAGCGGTGGCTGACTAAAGGATTGGACAGTTCAGATGTTGGCTATTGTGAGGCATCATAATGGCATTGTCCGCAGCGCTGTACAATGGGCGCAATATAGACAGGGTTACAATACATTTAACAACAATTGACAAACCGGTACAATAGTAAACGAGGGCCCTTTTCCCATGGGAACTCACAATCTAGAAGGGTTGGGGTGGAAACAGGAGAAGAGGACTGCAAGGTAAGAGTGATGGACTGGTTGCGTCAGTGAGGTGTATCAGTGAGTCGGGTGGTAGGCTTGCCTGAATAGGAATGTCTTAGGGAAAGTCTGACCGTACGAGGGAGACTGTTCCAGAGGATGGGGGCTGCGTGTGAGAAATCTTGCAGTCTATCATGTGAAGAGGTGATGCGGGGAGAAGCTAGGCGCAGGTCACTGTTTGATCTTAGGGAGCAGGCTGGGGTGTATTTAGTGATTAGTGAGGACAGGTTAGTGGAGAGCTGAGTTAGCGAGAGCTTTGTAGGTCAGGGTAAGGATTCTGAATTTAATAATTCTGCAGTGGATGGGGAGCCAGTGAAGGGATTCACAGAGAGGAGCAGCAGAGAGAGCAACAGGTGAGGTGGATGAGCCTGGCAGAGGCACTCAGAATGGATTGTAGGGGGCGAGGCAAGAGAGAGGGGGGCCAGCAAGAAGATTATAACAAGTCAAGTCGGGAGATTACAAGGGTGTGGAGGAGTTGCTTTGTGGGGTCAGTGGTATGAAATGGTCGAATTCTGGAAATATGACGTAGTTGGTAATGGCAGGAGGAGGAAAGAGACTGGATGAGGGGGATGAAGGAAAGAGCCGAGTCGAGTGTAACTCCGAGACTGCGAACCTGGTTAGATGGGGAGATCGTGATACCATCAACCATAATAGAAAAGTCAGGAGGCGGGGAGGCATTAGAGGAAGGAATTAGTAGGAGCTCAGTCTTGGACATGTTAATCTTTAGGTGGTGAGAGGCCATCCAGGAGGAAATAACAGAAACAGTCGCTGACTTTGGAAAGGACAGAAGGAGAGAGACCAGGGGTAGAGAAGGTAGATCTGAGTATCATCAGCATAGAGGTGGTAATTGAAGCCAAAGCTGTTAATGATTTTTCCCAGGGAGGAGGTATGGTTAGAGAAGAGCAGAGGACCTAGGACAGAGCCATGGGGTACACCAACTGATAAGGGCATTGAAGAGGAGTTACCAACAAATGTCACAGAGAATGACCTGTTAGTCAAATAAGAGTGACTCCAAGAGAGTGCAGTGTCACAGAGGCCAAGAGAGCTGAGAGTTTGTAGACGGAGGGGGTGGCCGACAGTGTCATAAGCAACCGAGAGGTCAAGAAGGATGAGAATAGAATAGTGGCCGTGGTTTTTAGCGGTTAGGGGGACGGCGGTTTCAGTTGAGTGTAGGGGACGGAAGCCTGATTGCACGGGGTCGAGTAGCCTTTTATGCATCACTCATTTTCATGTGTCTGCTGTGTTGAAATCAGTGCACGAAATAGTGATATTTAAAAAGTGACCAACACTTATTTCTAATAGAGAAACAAAAATTTAAATTAAAAAAAATAAGTAAATCAGAGGTACACTGGAATTTCGGCCACCGATAGATTCTGCTGATAATGGGGTTATCGGTTTTGGCCCGAAAGCAAAACACCAGCCGAAAATTGATGATCCCAGCTGACATTGAGCGAGCACTCTTTCAATGCTGCTTAGCAGGAGATAATTGTAATTGGAGAGAGGCAGGAGCTGCTACACATTTATTTCTGCACACAAAGGGTTAACTGCTTGAGCCACAGTATCAGTCCAGGCAGTAACAAGGAACAAGTGATTTATCACTGACCTCCTGCCAGTGGTGTCTGCACCGAGGACAAGAGGGGGGGGGGGTTAAGGTGGGAGCTTACATCCATGCCTCCAAAAAGTTAATCTATTATATTTTTTAAAAGCAGAAAAATGTTCCATTAAGAGAAACAGACTGATGTTTAGGCTCCATCTGAGCCATTATAGATATATATCTACTCTGAATTGTTGGGATGTGTAAATGTCTTCTGCAACTATAAAAAGTGTGTGTCTAAAAACTTTACATAGGAATGTATGTACTAGATGCAAAATAACTCCACCAAAATATCTTAAAAATTTTAATGTGGACGAATTTAAATTCATGATATTAATACAGTTATGCAAATAAAATCTTAAAATAAATGTTAGGGGAAAGTCATTTTCGGTTTCGATCCAATCTTTTCATTTAGGTGTGTGTGTGTGTGTGTGTGTGCTCATCGTGCATTTTCGGTCCCAAATTTTCATTTCGGTGCATCCCTAACAAAAATACAAAATGGTATTCTAAAAATAAGCTTTTTTTGCTGAAAATTAAAAATGAAATGGGAAAAAAAAAAAAAAAGGTATATTCTTACTGTATATTTACTAGAACAGCCTGGGCAGATGTGGAACAAGACAGGACGGAAGAAGACTGGGGGCTCCTGGTTCGGAGGAGTCTTCTAGGTAAAGGGGAAAGGTCCTTCTCTGTGTCTCTACATTTTTTTTTTCTTTTAAGTAAAAAGGCTTTGGATATAACCTGTTCGGTTTTCAAGGAAAGGAGGGAAAACCCGAGGGTACAGCCGATGCGCGTATGGAAAAAAAAATGATATAATTTTTTTATTTTTTTTACATTGAATCCTGTGGAATTCACCTGTTTAAACTGGTCGAACTGAAACACCAAAAATCAGGTCATTTCACTGACATTTTGGTGCGGTTTGGCGTTCTGTTAATGGATGAACCAAAGGAACCCTTATAGACACTTACTTACCTATGGTCCAAGCATCCTCTGCAACTGGTCATGCCTGCCTCCTAGCTGATGAAGGTTCAACAAACCTGAAACAGCGCTGTCCTAGGAGTGGCTTTGACCAGTTGCATAACCTTATCTCTGCTAGAAAGCCATAGTTTGGCATAGCATTGATTTTAGGGTTCTGTGTAATAACAGATCCAGGATGCATAAAAGTGAGACAGAGGTCATTTGCATATCCTACCCAGAATTCCTTGCTGCATATGGGGAATGTGGCACAGGAGCTCTGGGATGCAATTCTTTGAATTGCTATGATGTACAGGTGGCTTCTGCAATATTAAACACACATATTATAGTGTGGAGGCTTTTTATCTCACTTTTAGTCCTTCACCACAACCCTTTATATATATATATATATATATATATATACACAGTATATATTCAGCCCTCAGTGTGTATACACACACTGAGGGCTGCAGTGTATGTTTGTGTATATTATACATACAGAGTTTTGAAATGTGTGTGTATGTACATACGCACACAACAAAATAGTGTTTAAATGGAGGTCTTTATTCATAACAGCCTAGAGAGACAGCGTCACATCTGACGCTGCCTCTCTAGGCTTTTATGAATAAAGACCTGCTATTTAAGAAAAATAATTTCAACAAAATAGTGTTTATCAGGACAAGTAGATCGTCCTGAGGGACAAGTAGATTGGGCTACCACTTAGTCCGTTGGACAAGTAGATTATTTTTAAATTTCCACACCCCTGTATACACCCTGACCACTTTAAAAAGCAAAAGTGGTCAGGGTGTGTAGAGTGTCCCTTTAAAATTGAAGATAAAGCAAAGTGGTTGTAAAAGTAACTTCTTTTAGAATTTGGGGGGAAAAGAATGAGAAAAAAAAACAACTTCTTTTGACAAACACAATAAGAATTCTTTAGCACTACTTTATATTCTGCACGCACACTAGAGAGCTAGTGACAAATCTAGGCCACGCTCACAGCCACAATACATTAAATGGAGCAGTCAAATACGGTAGATTTATATGGGAAACAGGTTAAACGTGTAAATGGTTACATGTTAACATGTACAATGAACTGTACAATAATTGTCAAGTTAAAGGGGCAGTCAAAGCTGAGACAGGGGTCTACAGTTACACCCAGGCATTTTTAATCAGTCTTTTAAAAGTCACTTCTTAGGCTGGCGGCACACTAGCAAACATTTTGCGTCCGTCTGACCGTACGGTTTGACGTCCATCGTAGCTTTATAAAAGGAGTCAATTAAACACACCACACGAAGCCCCTGCGCACTTGTTCACGGACGGGCAAAGCATAAAGCCACGGACGCAAAAATAACATCGACGTTAAAAAGCTAAACGGACGCAGAAACAATGCTGCCATGTATTTTCCTAGGGTGTGGAGACGTCAGACATTACGGACGCACTTTATGCAGCACTCACAATATCTCCCGTGAAAAAGTGCGTCCGTAATGGACGCAGTATAGTACGCTCATGTGCCGGCTGCCTTAGACGGCATGGTTTCCCGAGGCACTCTTCCAGGCCGGCTGCAAAATGAAGCACGGCAGAGGAATGTGACAGTCTGCTTCAGTGTCCTTCTGTGATTCCTCCGAAATTCTTAAGCAAACCTTGCTCGCACGAGCACATGGCACGGATACTCTTGGCTCCAAGGAGTCCTATGGACTCAAGAAGCAGGTACTGGCAATGGTGCATGGCATCAACTTGTGGCTCCCTATCATTCTGACTCAAGCCACTAATACAGCAGCGGGGTTGCGATAGGTATAGTATAGTATAGTAATGGGGAGCCAGAAAGTGATATCTGCTCATGCCGATTCTTTACCTTACTGGCTGCTGGAATAGGACCCTTTATTTTGCCGTAGAATGCAAAAAAGGTGAATTACATCCCCCAGAGGGCATAAGTACATGAAGATTCCTTTAAACACTACCAACATAACTCCTTGGATGCGGATGACGTGTGGGGGATGTCCTAGGGTTTTACCGCAACATTTGGAGGACGTCCTCCACAAGTCATTACTTACCTGTAGCCTCGAGGGGAGATCTCTGCTGACCGTTGGGGGGGGGGGGTTCCACGGTAGTCTGACTTCCTTGAAGTCAGGACCGGCACCACCCACTGATATCGTCCCTGCACGCAATGAGGTCACGTACAGTACCACACTCCTGTCAGATAGGGGATTCGCTTTGGTCCCCTGTATCTCTGGAACCATAGCAGGTAGAAGGTCAGAGCATGGACTCTACAATGATGGCAAACATGACCAGGCTTTTTTTTTTTTTTATAATGCAGCACTGTTTTTCACTTTTCAATTATAAAGTGAACAATGATGTCTGCACTAATTCACCATGTTGCCAGCAAGTATGGAGGTGATAGCACAATGCCTTATTACGCAATGGGTCATCGAACTCTAAACTGTCGCGAGGAACGCCGGGGATTACTTTGGAACCACTGTTGCTGATTTTTACACTGCACAAGGACGAGTGAGGCTCCAATGGAAAGGTCAGAGTTTGGTCAAATATGACCACGTAATGTTTAAAGATTTAAAAAAAATTAAAAATTAAATGCAAAATTTTAATTTTTTCCTTCATGTCTAAGGCGGAGGCATTTTATGTTTTTACTTCTAAAGCAAGTGCCCCTGCACTGACTCGCCTTCTCGTTTCCCACACTGGGGCCAAATGTGATGAACCAGTGCGTAATAATGCTTTGCTCCCTCCTTCTAATGCACAAGCCACTGTACCGCTGCAGGGCAGTGGGGGTTCGTAGGACCCCTGTATTTCCATTCATTAGTCAGTCATTTATATAGCAACAGCATATTCCGTAGCTCTTTACAGTGGGGGAGCACAAACATAAGAGGTACATGATACATGGAAAAGACAACCCTGCCGGTAGGATAGCTGTCCTGTTACCCTCTACCACAAAGTCAGGTTAGAGCTCATTGGACAGGTCAGAATCTGGCCTTTCTAATGATACCAAACAGGACCATGCTTTTTTTTTTTTGTTATATATACACACACACACACACACACACACACAAATCACAAGATTTCCCCCCCCCCATATTTTATTTATTTTTTGCTCCACAGCAATGGCATTGTCCATTTGTCACATATAAAATGAGCAATACCACTACCATTACCTTCTCATTTCCCAAGCCGGGAGATAATCCTCCAAAATACAAACAAAAATTTTAATTTTTTCTTTCTTTCAGTTTTAGTTAAAATTGTGTATTTTCTCAGACCGAAAATTCTAGGGTATCTATGTAAAAAATAGAAACAAAAATACATAGGGTGATACCCCTTAAGCCAGTTGTATACGCATTACAAAAAATGGACACTCACAAGCTGCTGATGTTATACAGGCACATCACAGGTTCTATTAGATTCCAGAAACTTGTGTAGCGCTGTTTAAAACTCTGTTGCTGTATTGCTCGGGTTTGGCCACCAGAGGGAGACAAGCGCAATGTAAACTATACTGGACACAATGGGACTACGTTTTCCAGCATGCTTTGGGGCATAGACACGAAGTGGGTGGGGAAGGAGGAAAGGACATCCGCAGCCTCTCGCGAAGGAGAGCCAGTGTGAGCCGACCTGTGAACAGAGTAAGACGCACGTGAGACTGTGAGCGATTGTTACCAGGCCGGAGAGCAGGCGCTGCCTTACCGACGCTGGGGATCGATACAGGGACTTGCCAGAGACCTAGTAATCCACCGCTGAGAGGTTTTGCACAGACACAGAGTTCCAGATTGGACCCAGAGTAAGGAGACCACGATGATCCACTGGGAGTGCAGGCGGTAGGCCGTAGATCTTGTTGTAGAAGACGGACAAGCAGGAGAAGCGGATCCGGTGGCACAGGGTCCCAGTATAATCCAGCGGAGAGACGTCCTTGATCGGGCAGCGGAACAGATTGTCTGGCAGATGGGTGAGAGGCCTTCCAGGCCACAGTCAAAGTTTAACGAAGAACGCTGCAGTATTGCTTAAACCTACACAGGGCCCCAACGTGACTAGTCGAAGATTTATTAAATCCATTCACTGGCCAGTCAAATATAGTACCCGGGTACCTGAGCGCTCACACACACACACTTTTTGGGACATAACTTGCACGGGACTTACACTCCAGAGACGAAGGGGTTAAACTTGTCTTTTACCGCTGCGCGTTTCTCGCATTACGAAATCCTGTTTTCTATATACCGTGCTTACATTATATATGCCGCTTTGAGACCAGTAAAGTATATAATTTATAAAATCCACAACAGTGCTGGTGTATATTTATTCCCTAGTGCGGAGAGACTAACCCGAGGTTAAATTCAGCGGCTCCTCCGGGAGTGAGCGCTACACTTGCATTGGCTTTAAAGAGAAATTAACACAATAGTGTAGATTGCCAACAGTTTAAAACAGCGTTTTTAATTGCGCTTACATAATTAAAAACAAATGAGGCATATCAACATCACCAATTCCTTAGTGTGTCGGTCGTTAGTGGTACTGCTCGACGCGTTTCGTCTACCAGACTTCCTCAGGAGCATAGAGAAGTCCATCTAGTCACCCCCCTTATATCACACATATAATTAAGAACAATAATGACATTCATAAAATATGAAATGAAAAAAGCGCGAAAAAATGAAAAACGAAACCGAGTCCCAAAGTTCATCCGGTCCGACGACCCGGAAGTGTTCCTCCACCTGACCACCGCCGAATGAACCCAAGTGTTCTACCAAACACTGCGGTATCTGCCTGGTGGAGTCCTCAATCCGGAACCAAACGGCCGTCCTGTGTCCCGTTCGTATAGGAGTCCCCATGCCGGGCGGATATCGTCACTCTAGGGTACATCCGGTTCCCAGCATCCTAGCAATTCAGGACTTCCGAATCAGTATTCGGCCGATGGGGAAATCCCTGCCACCATGTTGTCAATGGGCAATCTGGATTTAACCCCAATAATTGATGATCATGATATCCAAAACGATCAGTTTCCAGAGGATCGTATATTGAATAGACGAAATAAAAATAAAACAGGATAAAAATAATGAGTGATACAGAAAAGATTAGAAAACAACATGAACACTATTCTTGCAGAAAACATAAGATCAATATCGCTATTTAACCCTTTAGGTTACAGTGTCTTTAATCTATGTATCCAATATGTTTCCCTCCTAGATAGGGAGTATAAACTATTACCCCCCCTCCAATCACTCTTAACTTCCTCTATCCCAAAACACATTAATGATTTTTCTTGGTATTCAGGACATGTGTTACAATGGACTGGTAGGGAGGGAGTAAGTGAGTTCTTCCTAATATTGTTTTGGTGTTCCAACAATCTACATTTAAACTTCCGAATGGTCCGGCCCACATACTGGGAGCCGCATGGGCACTGGATTAAATAAACTACAAAGGGAGTGTTACATGTAATTTCACTCTTAATTGGAAATTGCTCTCCTGTAGAACTACTCCTAAAACTATTAACTAATCGGTGGTAAAAATCGGCATGCTTTACATGTCCCACACCGCTTAAAACCCTTGATTCCCACATGGGGTTAACTCGGACCTTGAGGGATACTCGGTGCTAACGTGATTTTAAAATTATTATCTATAGAAAATCCAGTAGAGGGTTGAGATGGTAATTCCGTACCTAAAACTGGATCTTTTAATAAAAGAGGCCAATGTTTCTTAACAATTCTCTCCATCTGTTTATAATCCGTATTGAATTCGGTCAAAAAGGCAAATGTACTTCTATTCTCAATTACTTTCTCTTTTGTTCTAAAAAGGTCCTTCCTTCGTATTCTCATCACTTCTTGGATCGTCCTTTCCACTTCCTCTGGATTAGAATCTTTCTGCAATAATTTGTCTTTAATATATTCAGATTGTTCAATGAAATCAGCTAACTTGGTACAATTACGTCGCAATCTGATAAAATGACTCCTCGGAATGGACTTGAGCCAAGAAGGATGATGACAGCTCCCCCGATGTACATAACATTTGGTGAAAACTCTCTGGTTATCACTACTAATGGTGAGGTAAAAAAAAAAAACAACACGATCTGGTTATCGTTAAACATGGGATTAAATTTAAAGGGAAAACTGATTAATGTCTTCTGGGAACCCCCCCCCCCAAATGACCAAGACATCATCAATGTATCGCCGCCAGAGGAACAGTATGGTCTACCCCAATATTGTCAACTGCAGTAACAGGTTCCCATTTCTAATTTTTAACAAGAGTGCCTTGTAGAACATATAACCACAAAAGGATTGGATGCGAATATGTGAAAAAAAAAAATTACGAGCTGCAAATGAATGAAATCTGAATGGTAATTTACATTTTTTTGTTATAGCATTCTGACGGGACATTATGTATACACATACAGGGTTATTCAAAGAGCTCGGAATTGGGGCCGAAAAGGTAACCGAGCGCTGAAATTCAGCGTACGGTTACCTTTCCTGGTCAGAGAGCAGGCAATTCACCAAATATTGGCGAATTGCCTGCACATACGGTGCCTGTTCGAGGGCAGTGAAATCCCCATAGCTTAGTCTATTCAGAGAACAAAAACCAGCAGTGAAAGGTTGCCGAAATGCCCTGCCAAAGCGACAGATTTATTCATGCGAATCCCATAGGCTTCAATGTTAAAAATATTCCCGTTTTAATACCATATCTAATAAACCGTTGATTAAATAGACTTTTTACTGCAGAATATTATATAGCATCTTTTAAGCATTTTTCAGGATTTTTTTGCAAAAAATATTTTTCCAAAAAAACAATTTTTACGTTTTTCTTTTTCTGTAACAGCCCTTTTTATTATCATTCATTGGATCTCATATATAAATTTCAGACATTTTCTTTCTGTAGTTTCTTTGCAAACAGCATTTCACTTTTCAAACATTCAAGCGTACTTTTTTTTCTCACTCCATTCGTCTGCGGTGTCAGGTTTTTCCGGCGGCTGCTCTGCGCTCAATGGCTCCTGCTCGGGTTTCTCCCATGGGGTTAATCCAGATGTTTTTGCGTGCTACGATGTGTGTTCGCCATGGTTTTGCAGTGAGTTTTCGGCGACTTTTCCCTGCATTACGACGGCCTTGTGGTGCTTGCTGAATACACTGCAGGGTCGTCGAAATGGGAATCGCTAAATCGCACCGATTTGAAGAGAACGAAAAAAAAACGAATGTGCGGTGACTTTTTGATTCTCTTTGAATAACCCTGATAGATACGATATATTTTGAGTCTGTTGAAAACAAGGATATATGTTTGGGTCCTATAATAAAACAGGGCTTCAAATCATGTTTTTTCATGATGAGCACCAAACTGTCAAAATTAGTTCAGCACACATTTCAGAACAGGGGTGAAATGGCTCAGCAGTGAAAAGGTTAAACGAAGGGCTGAGCTTATACAACAAAGTTAGTTTTGAAAATGACATAAAAGTTTTAATATGTGAACAGAAACGGACAATAACGGACATACTGAAGGAGAATCCTTAACAGTAACTGCAGCTGTATTTAAATTGAACACTTAATTAAAAGCAATTTCAATCATGTTAGACTATTGAGATGATGGATCTTGCATCATTCAATTGCTTCTAGTTCTAGTAAGCTCAAACCTTAATTTTTCTAATAGCAATTCAGATATCTTCTGAACCAGAGACCGGTATTTTAAGTTTTCAATTGTCACCCACAGAGGGGGAAACATGGTAGTACCTAGCACTGGAACAGGGCAAGTACCAGCTGCAATGGGACATCAACTGATAAGAGCAGTGCCACCTCTTAAAGATGAATGGGATATGTCGGGTTTATTATAATGAAAAAAAATTAAAATGGATGCCTGTAGACATCTTGTTTTAATGTAAAGTCTTTCTTTTTCAATTTTCCCTAGTTTTAGAAATGGACAGAGATTTTTTTTTAAATAGTTCATGGCTAGGTGAACCTTAAGAGTTATGGCCAGACATGATGTTATAGACGATAAAATGTCTTTATTTGATATAATGCCAGACCTGTTATATTTACTGAAGAATAGAATTTCTGTTAATTTTAACTAGAAAGGAATTTAACTGATAAAATAATACCCAGTAAAAATTTGGAGAGGAGTGGATATTAATTTAATTTTGACAGGAGAGACACAAAGTCTAGGATTGAATATAGGGTCTTTGATCTGTGACCTGAGATAAGATATATTAAAATTAAATTGTGGCATTAATTTGAAGAGCAACACTGCCCTCTTGAGGTATAGTAAATATTATATTAATATAGAGAAAAATATTTAAATGAAAGGGGTAGATTGTCAGTGACTTCAAATTGACTATAATTGGAGCTGTACTGTTCGTCCCAAGGCATTCAGATTTCCAGGACATAATGCATTCAGATCATCCCAAGACACGATAAGGCACTTCAGACCATCCCAGGACAATGCACTTCAGATCATCCCAAGACACGATCATGCATTGATTCAGATTGCAGACCATTCCAACACCCAATGCATTCAAGATATTTCATATCACTTAATAATCAGGTCCACACCTCTAACTCACATGCATTGATTATCTGATAATGATAATTTTCACATATTCCAAAAACAATATATTACATAAAGAATATTCAAAGGCTGTAACTCATTGAATCCAGATTGGACAGGTAATGTATGAGAAAGCAAAATTAAGTAATTAATGTAATTATATATATGTCTGGAGTATTTTTTTGCAACAGATAGATCCAGAGTCTTCAAAATATTTCTAAATCTGCAGATAGAGATATGAAGAAGAATCGGATATAAAGATTTACCCTAAAGAAATTGTTGCAAAGTGAAATTATATATATAATTATTGTGATTGAAATTAATAAGCAAGGAATTATATAACTACAATATAAAAAGCAGAAGATTAGAAGCTTAATTCTCGATATTAGGGAAGGATTCACTAAATAAGTTTTATTACTTATCATTCTAGAAATAGAATAAGTGATAGCTCATCTTTTGTTGATCCACGTAGCATAGAGAGATACATATATCTCTACAAGATCTAGCTTGTTAAACATTGATTTGCTGGGTAATACATGTTAATTGTTTTCGTTAAGCAGAAATGTTTATTAACCATTTGTGTATAGTTACTAACTGATAAAGTAAATGATATTAATCATATAGGCAGTTACTAACAGGAGATACATATATTGAGAAGCTAGGGTCTATGTGCTGATGGATGGATATGTTGTTTATAAATCTTTGTTTATGATATGAGATTTGAAACTTTTTTGTATACGTAATAAATATATATAGGTTTTTATCCGATTAGTGTATTCTTCAAAGCAAAACACAGACAATTAAAAGAATTTAGGAGAATTTCTAGGAAATCTAAACGATTGATATTTGTATCTCGTATAAGTTTCTTATTGAATATAAATCTTGACAGATATCGGTCCCAAGGTGGGATATTGCAACCAATATGCACCTGGCCAGTACAGGTGCACTCTCGCCCTTTCACTACCAGGATTTTGTTGGGTATGAATATTAAATTTGAAAAATGTGATTGTAGTTAACACTTAAATATAGGTTAGAATGACAAAGACTCTTTTATTGCATAAAGATTGCTATTCCAAGATAGTTAATAGATTAAATAAAGTAAAATAATGTCAAGCTGCTAATTCTTCTTTTATCCTATATAGAAGTACTGCTGGGATGTAAAGTTCTAAACCCGTAGATGGTGCCTGTGAGCTGTGACAGATTTGGGGTTCCAGTTATTTTAAATTCCATCAGCTGCCTTCCAGTAAGGGTTGCCATCTTAGATGTCAGCCTTGCCTCTGGGTAAGGTTCCCATCCGTACTGTCCGTTTTAGGAGTCATGTGTCTGGGTTTGAGATCACCTCCCACCCAGACACCTGTGACACTTTTTGTCCACCACCACAAACGTTGTAAGTTACATATAGTGTGTGTGTGTGTGTGTGTGTGTGTGTGTGTGTGTGTGTGTGTGTGTGTGTTTTTTTTACGGTTAAAGTCTGAAGTGCAGTTAATTTTAGGATTACCCGGGTAATCCTGACATTATCCAGGCTTCATTAGCAAAAGTCCGAAGTGAAATGAAATTTCAGACTTTATCCAGTTAATCTGCAAAGTATCCAGAGGCCTCTGGGTACTCTGGTTTTCTGCTGTTTTTACCTGGATAAAACGCACATTACCCTAGTGTTGCTGGATAATGTGCAATGAAACATCAGACTTTATCCGGGTAAACTGCAAAGTATCCAAACGCCTCTGAGTAGTCCAGTTTTCTTCGGTTTTTCAACAGGTTACACTTGACTGATTTCCGCGGATTACCCGGGTGAAGCTGCAAATGGTTATCGGACTGATAAAAAGAACAAAAAACACAATTTTGTTGACGAAATTATATCCACAGACACATACCACACTAAATAAACGTCCTGTTACTCTGTGCGTTAATTGTCTGAAAATTAATTTATGAAGATAAAGAGATTACATAAAGAGTAACCTTATGGTTATTATGTTTTAAAGATATATATAAGCACATGACACAGAGTAAATGGGGTGTCTGGCCATTCAATATTAACATAAACTGGACAGACTTTCAGCAAAATCCTAATTTTTTTTATTTATTGGAAAGCAGTCACATGACTCTTTTTTTTTTTAAAATTCAAAGTTTTTTATTGTAAAGAAGCTGCATCAATAGAACAGATAACAGTAGACAAAGAAAATCGCAATAAGCCTGGCTAAGACAGCCAGCTCAAAAGGGGGACATAAACTCGGCGGGAGGGGAGATGCAGAAGGGCGGTGGAGTCCAACAACGAGAGCACCAGGGGAACCGGAAAAACAAAAAAGAAGTGAGGGTGGTGAGGGACTGCCTAATATATTGTGGTATTCCCGGCTCTCCCCGACAGCCGTAAGGAGACCGAGGGACGTGGAAGAGGCCACTAGGCTGGGAGACCTGGGGCCAAGAGGACGGGCAGTGCCTAGGTAGCCACCCTAGTGGCTCGCCCAGGTTCCTCCCAATGTCCAACACAGAAAAAAAAAAAAAAGGGGGGGGTGAAAGGGATCCCGGTGCTCAAGCAGACGGACAGCAGTAAGCCCTAGAGGTCAGCAGGCAATATCAGTCAATCAGGTGTGCAGAAAAAATGAGGGGAAGGGGGGGGGGGATAAAAAATTTGATAGGAAAGTCAGCAGAATTACAGGAGTCCTCAGTAAAACGGAACAGCCACGGGGGGGGGGGTGTGGACATCGGGGGGGAAAATGACAGCATCAAAGTCATCGAGCAAATAAGAAAAAATAAAGGGGAGTTAAATTTGTGGACCTCAGTGAGGGGGTGTCATCAGTGGGGGGGGTAGACCATCAGCGTCAAATGAGGGGGTCTCGTCAAAAGAAAAGCGTTAGCCCGTAGCCAGTGTCACGGAACTCGAGGGGGACCAGAGAGTCAGCCCATCCAGGCCAGTGTCTAAGTACAACGGGACATCCAGGGCTCCGGCACCGCAAACCTTCAAGACCAAAGTCCAGCGAGCACTGTTGAGAATCCCAGGCGCCACTGGAGAGGATAAGCTGCCAGAACGCCACTCCAAGCTGGGAAACTCGCCGGTCACCCCCACCACCTCAGTACACCGAGCCAGGGACATCTCCGAGGGGCAGTACTCCAAAGTCGGTACTCCATCCCCATCTTTCTTGTCGCAGTCCACCACAACATCCACAGTCGACAGGCAGGGCACAGCAGGACACGAGAGCGACGCCGGCTCGGCTGCCATCAGAGTCATCTTCTCTCTGCATCCCTTTAGCGCCGCCAGCATTCGGCGCCAGATGCCCTTAGTCAGCGGGGCGTCATCATCCTCCAGACAGCACCTCCGCAGCACCTCCAGACAGGCATCTAGGCCCGAGGCAAAGGCCTCAGTATTTCCAGAGGGGGGAGGGACATTGCGCCTCACAGGCGCCGATCCAGCAGCCCCTTCCACCAAGCAGACCGCCGATACGGCTGGGAGACGTGGGCCCACCATCTCCCCAGACTCCAGGGCAGGGCCAGGTCGAGACCAGGCAAAGTTTGCAGCCAAGCAGGGAGCCATCCGGAATCGGACGCTAGGCCGCAAGATGGCCGCCGTCTGCATGGCAGAGCCAGGGGAGTACGCCAGGGTAAGCTGCTTGTCCGGGGGGGGGGGGGAACAGCACGGTCCCCAGACATCCCGATGCCATCAGCCAGTCCCCTGGGTACCTTTGGGGGTGTCATCTGGTAGGTAAAGTCGTCAAAAGGTCGAAGAGGAAGAGGAAGACGAAGCGGAGCTCCGCAAAAGAGGTCCGCTCTTGTCGACCGCTGGCCACGCCCCCGTCACATGACTTTAAATAAAAGTATCAGTACTCTGTATCGGTGAGTACTTGAAAAGTATTGGTTGGTACTTCTACTTCTACTCGGTCCTAAAAAATTTTTATTGGTGCATCCCTAATGCATACATAGAATAATGATATATTAGGAATCTGCCCAGTCTGCTGTAAAAAGGGATATATAAATATGTCTGGGTCATACAATAAAACATGACTTCAAATCGCATTTACACCTGATGAGCACAAAACGGTCAAAATGAGCTCAGCACAGAGGTGAAATGGCTCAGCAGTGAAGGGGTTAAGGTATGTATAGACATGAATGACATATCACGAATCATTAAGATCAAAAATAGTCATGGTTGATAACATATCACAATTTGTTATTTTTGTTTTTTTTCTTGCATAGCGGGCACATTTATAGTAGACCTTTTCCCCATTCTCTAACGAGGTATTTTCCTTGTACTGTGCATAAATGCCTATTTTTAATTTAAGTGCATCATTTACATTTAAATTATAATAAATGAATACATAAAAATACAAACAGTTGTTTATTGACCTTGCTAAAAAGGATAAGGTTAAAGCTGTTCCATGCCAGTTTAAAAATACTCCAGCTGATAAAACATCACATACATGAAATTTAGAACAGATGTCTACAAGAGAGCACTTGCCTCAAGGCCAGTGTGGCTTGCCACAGCAAACAATAGCATTGCTGCTTTTTTGTCCTATAGGAGTTAATACAGTCAAAGACCCAAGAGGTGTGAGGTTGCCCGAGGCGGCGCTCAGCTCAGCTATGGCACAGTGTTACCATTTTGCATTGTATAATTAACACACTGCTCAAAATTCTGGTTTTCTAAAAACGGCCTCACAGCAGAATTTCTAGGAGAAACAATGAGGGGAACAAAGGTTCAATAGATATCTGTGAGGAAAAGAAACGTAGGCATGTTTGCACACATTTTTCTAACAGAGGTTTCATACACTAACAGGGTTATTCAAAGAGTGCCGAATTGGCCCCAAAATTGCACCGTACAGGCGATTTCCCCCGTACGATGCAATTTCGTGGCCTTTCAGCTATTCAAAAAACTGGCAGTTCGCCAAATATTGGCGAATTGCCAGCGAAATACAGTGACCTTTGGCAGCAGTGGACTCCCCATAGCGAAGTAATGGTTAATCTATTCAGAGAACTTTGAACAGCACCGAAACGTCAGTGAAATTTCCTGATGTTCGGTGGTTTCATTTAACAGGTTTATTCAGGCGAATCCCATAGATTTCAATGTAAAGTTAAAAAAAAAGAAAAATCACTGGTTTTAATAAATATTTATTCAACTGTTTATTCTTTTCATTTGCAGCAAAAAAGTATATTTATTAGGATTTTCTAGGCATTTTTTCAGCGAAATTTGTTTTCATTTTCTAAATTTTTTTAAAAAAATGCCCCCCCCCCTTTAACAGACCATTTTATTATTATTCATAGGACCTTATATATTATTTCCAGGCATTTTCATGTAGTACTTTGTTAGAACACACCTTTTAAAAGTTGTATTTTTTTTTGTTTACCCCATTCGGCGGCTAGGCATTGTGCGCAGTGTCAGGGTGTGTGTGTGATACATATGTATGTGTTGTGAGTGTGAATATTTGAGTGTGCAGTGTGAAAGAGACGGTTGTGTGAGAGTGAATCCTGAATGAAAGTGTTTTATTGCTGCAGAGCTCTGTGATACAGTAAGGTGTGCTGTGTATGAGCATATCACAGAGCACCACAGCAGTAAAACTCACAGTAATGTGCAGCGTCTATGATTGTACCACAGAGCTCCACAGCAATAATGCTCAGAGTAATGCGTGGTGCGAAGATCTGAGTATTATTGCGGTGAAGCTCTGGGATACATTGATGAGCAGTGTGTATGAGTGTATCACAGAGCTTCACCACAATAATACATCCACACACACACACACACACACACCGCACATTACTGTGAGCATTATTGCTGTGAAGCTCTGTGATATGCTCATACACATCGCACATTACTGGGAGTTATTGCTGTGGAGCTCCGAAATACGTGGTTGAGATTTGTTTTTGGGGAGGGGGGGGGGGTAAGCATTTCATTCTTGACCCAGGAAGCAAAATATCTTGGGCCGGACCTATGTGTGTTCTGCATAAAATTTCAAATCTTTCACCCCATCATTGACTTGCATTTTTGCCTTTTTCATGGGGATGGGAGTGCAAAAGGGAGTATCTGACCTAGGTGCAAAATACCCTAAGTATGCCTCTGTTAACGGAAGTATATTATGCCAAAAATCACGTTTTCACTTGAATTTAATGAGACAAGCTGTCTTTCCTGTAAAGAGCTGTAAATGTGTAAGAGAGGAAATAAGACAAAGGGAAACGTATATTTCATAGCCTCTGGTTTCTTTGCCAGTGACAATTAAACATAAGTCTCCTGACTGGAGTCATTCACCGTAATTAAAAGTTCTTGCTCAATTTCTTTTTGATGATCTAACCACTTTTATATGCTGATGAGATTCCACTTGGTGATGTGCTTTGTGCCCCTGGCATATCTGCTGTCCTTAATTTGTTTAAAGAGGGATTGTAACCACCTAATTAATCATTTTCTTGACCTTCAGCCTTCACAGTCTTAGCCTATTTAAAATCAAATCAAGGGATTTATGATGTGCTTATTGCATGTCTGTGCTGCCAACACAGCTTTCTGGATAACAAATACGGGGTCACTTCTTCACCATTGTGTGGCCTTTAAAAGATTACCTAATGCATTCAAAACACAATCCTACCTCTGAAATTATCAATAGATATGCCCTAATCTTAATGATCAACAGTAATGTCAATACAGAGTTGAATTAACCATCCTACAACATCCCCATTATAATAACACTGCACCATTTAGGCCAACATCAGACGAACGCAGTGATCACATCTGTGTCGGCGCACAGTTTAACGTCCGTCATAGCATAGAATCATGAGCAATAGAGACCCACACACAAAGTACTTGCGCACCGAAATGCGCACGCACAATGCACATGGCAAACGGACGCAAGTCAGGCAAGAACGCAAAAACGCTAGACGGACGCGCAGAGTGCGCCACGTCCGCATAGCATTCTGTATGCGTGATGACACGAAGTCAGACGGAGCGCATTTGCGACATCCAGCACCTTGACGCACAAAATGGCTTTTCATATCATTTTCAGATTATCATTTTTCATATTAATTTTGTTTCCCATAATTTTTTAATTTTTTTTAAAAACGGACTGCGTCTCTACAGTATCTTTCGTCCGTACGTCTGTCCATTATGCACAGAGTGCGCTCAGACTGCGTTCATCTGACAGCCTTAAATCGCGGTGATTGTTAAATACCGTGAGATTCCGCTTCACACATCCTGCTCTGAATCAGCACCAAGGACAGCTCCAAGACTCTACATACTGTGCTTGTTACAAAAATCAATATACAGATATGTTTTATTCTTTTTGCAAAGACCTCAATGCAAACTAATGACAGTTATCTCTGCTCGATATAAAACAAGACCGATGGCTCAATGTTTACGTGCCCCATTTTACAGCGCTATGACATTTGTTGGCACTTTATAAATACTTGCAATTGTAATTTCTGGAGCTTTTACTAATCCCTTGCTTGTGATATGTATTTAGCTGGTAAATGTTAAAATCCCCAAAAAAGTCTGTTTAAACTGACAAACCTGCAAAAATGAGATGACTATTACTGGCCTGAACTGTTACTAGACACTGCAAGTTGAGCCATCATCATGACCAGCATATTTGCTGAGTTATGTTGATAAAACTTTAAAAGTGAAATAGTTCCGCCTTTCCTACTTTTGATGTGCTCAAGCTACACAGTTCCTGCAGGGATCTTGGGCTTATAGGCTGCATAGTAAAGGAGAAAGGCACGAATATAAAAGATCGCATAGATCAGGGCTCGACAAATCCCAGGCGCCAGGTCACCATGGCAATTAGAAATTGCGTCCTGGCGCCTTGGCTTTTGTCAGCCCATTCCCTGTTGGCACAAGCATGAGAAATCTTTATTGCAGTTCTATGCAGCATCTGCCCAGCAGCTCTGGGGGCTCCACATCATGCGGTCGCCGATTGCCAGGGGGCCAGCTTCCCCCACTGCTCCTTCCCCCCAGGCATCACACAAAGACATGATTGAACAGTTACGCCTCTCAGCTTTTGCCTAATAACCTTCTTAGGAGCCTTAAGAACTTCGTACATTGCAAACTGTAATAGCCGTGACAGAGGCAGAGAGTGGAGACCATCGCTCACTTATGAACATAAAAAATAAATGGCTCCTAACTTTTTATCTGGCTCCCAGATTCAAAGCAAATTTGTCAAGCCCTGGCATAGATCAATAGTATATAGCACGGTCATAACGACATGTGGCAACCATAACATCAGACACATTTATTTGCGAGGGCTCTGGATGTATTAACCATAGATAGACACTTTATTGTAAGCTGTTAGCCCTGCTGGAAGATACATCATTGACCATGGCACACGTCCTGGCTTCAACGTAAACAATGTAAGTTACTTACTGGCTGGCGGGTAGAAAGAGAACCTCCCAGCCCCTATTATTCTCACTTATCCCTTCACATTGGCATAGAGATCGGCTTTGATCCACGTGCTGTCAAACTAATTTACATATGTGTCTGTCCAAATTAGGACAACCAATAGACAACACACTGTTAAAAATGCATGCCTCGTATGACTTGACGCGTTTCGCCGTTACAACGGCTTTTTCAATTTCTGAGTCCTCAAGAACCCAAAGTAGATTCTCTGTATGTCAGTGACGTGTGGTGAGGTCAGTGGCTGGTGAGGCACTGGCTAGTATCAGAGCCAGATATACACAGGGTTACGCAGTCGCAATTTACGCATTTGATTATCGTTATATAGGAGAATAGAGTTTCACTATTTATAAAGTAAAGTTTGAAATTTTTTTTTACAGCTAAGACCATGCACTTACAATACTGACTAATGGTGCTATTACAACTCTTACTGTAAAAAAAGTTTGCATACAGGATTTTAATGTTATAAGAGCATGCACTTACAATACTGACTAATAGAGGGCGCTATTACACACATGTTGATTGCTGAGCTCTGCCTGCCCCCCCCCCCACGACTGACGAGGACAGTCACATGACTGTCTTGGCATCAATCAATCCATGGGGAGCTCTGCCGCCCATGGGGGGTGTTTTTTTTTTTAAAAAAAGAAGTGCTTGAGACCAATGGAGCTTTCCCATTGGCTCAAGCTTTCCATTGCTCTTATTGCCTCTGGACTGGAGGCACAAAAGAGCGTAAAACCAGGAAATCAGCTTGAGCTACACAATTAGTGTAGCATTCAGCTGCGCAAATTGCGTAGGCTAGGCTGGCTCAGTGCTGCCCCAGCTGTCTGTGTAGGGAATCACACACACAGCAGCCAGCAAACTGAAAGTAGAAAAAAAAAGCAGAGGACAGAGAAGCACAGCGAGGGAGCGTGGAGAGGTGAGTATGAGAACTTTATTCAATAAATAACATTTTATTTACAGTTTAAATATACACATCACACATGTCATTACAGCACAATGAGCACATTAATTTACTGGAAAGGCAGGGGAGGCTCTGCCTCCCCTGCCACCACGTCCCTGCTGTATGTAGGGATGTAACTAAATTTTAGACAATTGCTAGCTGTTGGGGTGGCAAACTGAATTACGTTAAATCAAAGGAGTGATCTTTCAAAGCAATCAGAAGTGCAATCACAGCTGCTGATAGTTACCCATCGTGTGAGATCAAACGAGATGCTCAAGGAACTTTAGGATAAAGCCAATGACATTGGCCAGGTAAATAAGACAAGTGTATCTTAAAAGATCAGTTTCTCAGATGTTAATTTTTCTTAACAGAAACAAAATACTTACTAGAGGGGTTATTGCCTAAGGCCGGGTGCGTACACCTAGAGATCCTCACCGTCGACGCGCGTCGATGGAGCTGCAAAGCGGGATCCTCCATAGGATCGCACTTTGCAGTGCTGAGGGGGGTGGCAGGCGGGCGTCGAGTGGCCGCCTGTGCGTTTTAACGCAGGTACTGTGCGTTAAAGAAAACGCCTAGTGTGCCCCTGGCCTAAGCCCTGGTGTTTGCAAATATTGCAGCACCAGCAATTCTCAAGACTAAAATCCAAAAAGCAACAGGAGAAGCTGCACTGTGAATTTTAGTTTTTGAGAAACGTCACAGTTTGTCAGTCTAAATGCTCTAGATCCCTCATGTCTAAAGACTGACGTTTTTCTTACAAATCTAAACAGAGTCTATATTTAGCCTATTCACACCTCCGTATTTGAATACATGTGAAAAGAGCAGTAGCCAAGGTAGAAGAATATTGGGAAAAGACAGGCAGCTGACACTGGTGTGCACTGAATAGGTGATAATTAGATTAGAAATAAAGAAAAACAGTATAAAAATAAAAAAATAAAAATAGACAGGTAATTAGTTTTACTGCATATTTTATGACATGCAAATGCGTCCTGCTCTAAACACATTTTCTTGTAGGGTCCAATTGCACCCTAATCTTTTACCAACTACAACGTGATGCTCGGTCTTCTACTTTATAATATAAATTTTAAAAAAAAATCCGCTCATCTAGTGGCCAAAGACTAGTAATATCAAGAAAATTCAAAGTCTATATAGATAACCGGACTTAAATACTCCAGTCACCAAAGGCATGGAATGGGTTACTTGAAAGTTATAACAGTAGGAGCGAGAAAGTGAGGGGTTAACAAAGAGCCAAGTTTTTTTTGCCCTTAAATAATTTGGCAATTTGACCAACATATAATTTTTTTTAGGTAATTAGACTCCCCTTTTCTCCCTCAGCACGCAACTTCTCTTCAGCTTCCGAATCCGGAAGTCCCTGCAGCTTTCTATTCAATTTGTTTGGCTACGCAAATTGAGTAGCATAGGATCCAGAAATCACATATTTCTTGTGACTTGTGCACTTTGTGTGCAGAAGTTCTGTAGCACCTGCACAGAACGATGGATCAAAGCTGCGCATTCATGCACAGATCCGATCCATTGGCTGCCTCTCTGAGAACATTTGCTACTGTGGGTGGTGTTCGAGAGAGTGACATTCGCATGCTCCGAGTGCTGACGGCAGAGTAGTGACCGGCAGCCACGAAATTCAAAATCCTGGCTGCTGGTGACACTGGGTGGAGTACAGGAAATTCCTCCACTTCAGCCAGCGATTGCACAGAACACAGCTGAGGGGGGCAATCTACTCCTCCTGGCCACTTTAAAATGATAAAGTACTGCTTTAAGTCCTAATACCCCCCCCCCCCTGCTGCACCCCTCTACAGGGAAGCTTGATGGTCGGGAAAACATCCAGCCAATATTATGGCTCTCAATGTGAGCGCATTGAAGAAATGCTGACAGGAACGGAGTCACGCTTCTGGGAACACATCATGAAGCGCAGATTATTGTTAATTGACATAAGCTTCTGGTGGAGCTAACGCCCCACACTTTGACGAGAAGCACTAGAGAGTGATGAAGGTACTCAAATCACTGACCACGCAAATTACTTTGAATGGCCACAGTCCCTAAACTGTCCCGTTAAGATGATGTAAGAAGTCATGTTGATTGGCCACTGTGACAGCGCTCTATAGAGGAGGCAATATTTCTATCATGAAGGCTATCAAATCATCGGCCTTTATATAGCCTTCCATGGAATGTTCGGCGTACAAACAAAAATGTTAGCTCCGTATGGCTGGCTGATATAGAAAACGAATCCTCAAACTGTATTTGTGGGCTCTACACACAATAAACATTGTCAACAACCTGTCCCCAAAGTGTTTGGATACAAAAAAAATAATCTACAGAACTATGCAATGACATACAGCTGGAGATCTAATGAAGTGAAATTGAAGTTTTTTTTTTTTTAAATTACCCTGCATATACTGTTTAAATGCTTTTCAAAGAGTGCAAAAGGGATATAAGTGTTAGGTTCTCATGTCACTGTGTGACAATGGTGAGGGAAATTGATTAGATACCTTACATTTTCTGTTTCATTTAACAAAAATGGTGTTGTGACATTGATTTCCAATTCAAGCCTCATTAGTGTTTGACACTATTTGTCAGCTGCTTAGTAACAGATTACCGCGTGTCATTCATAACCCTTTTGAGAGCAGTGTGAATTAATAGCACGAGGCCAGAGGTTTGATAGCAAAGCAATAATGCACAAGTTATATTATAGCACACCATAAGCATGTTAATGAGAACCTTAGTAGTCAGCATATCCTGACTCTAGCTCCACTCTCGAGACACACTAAGGCCCGCGTCAGACGAAAGCAGTGATCATGTCCGTGTCGGTGCACAGATTAACGTCCGTCGTAGCATAGAATCATTATCAATAGAGACCCACACACACAAAAGTACGAGCGCGCCGAATTGCGCACGCAAAAGGCAAACGGACGCAAGTCAGGCAAGAATGTTGTAAAACCGCTAGATGGACGCGCAGAGTGTGCCACGTCTGCGTAGCGTTCTGTGTGAGTGATGGGGAGATGTCAGACGCAGCGCATTTGCGACGTCCAGCACTTTGACGCACACAATGGCTTTTCATATCATTTTCAATTTGTATAATTTTTCATATTAATTTTGTTTCCCATAATTCCTTTCTTTTTTTTAAAAAAAACGGACTGCGTGTCTACAGTATCTTCCGTCCGTACGTCTGTCCATTATGCACAGAGTGCGCTCAGACTGCGTTCATCTGACAGCCTTAAATCGCGGTGATTGTTAAATACCGTGAGATTCCGCTTCACACATCCTGCTCTGAATCAGCACCAAGGACAGCTCCAAGACTCTACATACTGTGCTTGTTACAAAAATCAATATACAGATATGTTTTATTCTTTTTGCAAAGACCTCAATGCAAACTAATGACAGTTATCTCTGCTCGATATAAAACAAGACCGATGGCTCAATGTTTACGTGCCCCATTTTACAGCGCTATGACATTTGTTGGCACTTTATAAATACTTGCAATTGTAATTAATTTTGTTTCCCATAATTCCCTTTTTTTTTTCTACGTCCGTCAAGAAAAACGGATCGTGTGGTGTCTAGAGTATCTTCTGTCAGTACGTCCATCAGTTGTGCACGCAGGCAGAGTGCGCTCAGACTGCGTTCATGACATTAGCCTAAGGCTAGAGTCAGACGAACGCAGTCTGAGCGAACTCTGCGTGCGTGCACAATGTACGGACGTTCTGACGGAAGATACTGTAGACACTACACAAACCGGTTTTTCTTGACGGACGTAGAAAAGAAAAAAAAAAAAAAGGGAATTATGGGAAACAAAATATGAAAAAGGAAATGAAAAGTCATTTTGTGCATCAAGGTGCTGGACGTCGCAAATGCTCTGCGTCTGACATATCATCACTCACACAGAACGCTACGCGAACGTGTCGCACTCTGCGCGTCCCTGGTAGCGGTTTTATGTTCTTGCCTAATTTGCGTCCGTTTGCCGCATGCGTTGTGCGTGCGCAGTTCGGTGCGGACGCACTTCGTGTGTGGGTCTCTATTGCTCATGATTCTATGCTACGACAGACGTTAAACTGTGCGGCAACACAGACGTGATCACTGCGTTCATCTGACACAGGCCTTATAGCTTGGAGGCCATACGCAATGTCAGAGCACAGGGAATCCTGTCACTATTTGTAAATACACAGAAACTAACAGTATAGCACAAAAGAAATGAGGTAAAACCAATCACTTGACAACTTCTTCACGAATGGATGGACAAAGAAAAGAGGTAATTGAGTAACCTCACAAACACCCCCCTTGTTTCTCACTGTAATTGTAAAGGGTCATCCAGACGTGGACCCCTTGCTTGATGTGCCTAGAGGGGTGTCAGCTATACCCTCCTGACGAGGCCCAAGAAGGCCGAAACGATCGTCGGGGGTTGCTGCACCTCTCGTGCAGGGATGACGTCCTTGGCAATCAGCACTGGCCACCCTTCCTGGGTGAGAGCAGGCTGATTTGCATATGGAAAATTCATCCCTGTAATGGCACAATCAAGCTAAAACCTTGTCTGTGAGACCTGAGCGGGCACCCACCGTAGAGCAGGCCATTGTGCTGTTGCTCGTTCTCAGGACCCTCACAAACACCCCCCTTGTTTCTCACTGTAATTGAGTAACAGGTCTATACGGTGTTCCAAAAGTAAATTTTCTAAACAATGCCATATCATTAAGTATGAACTGAAAAGTAAACCCTAAACCAGAAGGCGAAGGGTTAGAAAACTAGAGGGGTTTGTTTTAACCCCTTTCGGACTCCACTGTCAAGGTGGCACCCGGCATGTGCCATGGTAGGGCCCAAGTTCAGGGGGTCACAGCTCAGTGTGCAGGGACACACAGATGGTACATTGGGGTAGACAGAGACTGGGAAATCCAAAGCGCAGTACAAGAGGGTATCCAGAAAGAAAAGTCAGGGGGCGATTTGTGGTGAAGGGGCTGGTACAGTGAGGCAATCGGTAGGCAAGCGGGGCTCTGGTACAAGTTAGATCAGGAGTAATACAGCAAGTCTGAACAGTACCAGGGTTTGACTTGCAACGCAGAGTCAAGCTGGATAAAAGGAAGTGGACCTTTAGGCTCGGGTCAGACGAGCGCAGTGTTCACGTCAGTGTTGTCGCAAATTTTAACGTCCGTGGTAGCATACAATTATGATCAATAGAGACCCACACATGAAGTACATGCGCACAGAAGTGCGGACACACAACGGACGCAAGTTAGGCAAGAACGTAAAACCGCTAGAACGGACGTGCAGAGTGCGCAACGTCCACATAGCTTTGTGTGTGAGTGATGGAACGTAGTCAGACGGACTGCATTTTTGACGGCCAAAAATGGTTTTTCTTATTAATTTTATTTCCCATTTACATCAGTTAAAATAGTGTCAGTCACAAAAACGGACTGTGTGGCCACTACCTTGTCATCAGTCAGAAAGTACATCCGTTGTGCACAGACGTACAGTCAGCACAGAATGCGTTAGTCTGACCCTAGCCTCATTCAGGCAGGTAGGGGTGTGGTGTGTGTTTGCTGTGAATAACTGTTGCCTGGACTGAATACTGGTGCTGAGCACGGGCAGCACTTTACATGTGCTGCTCATGTACAGACAGTGGTGTATTTAGGTTTTGTGCGGCCCTAGGCCTGACTAAACTCGTGCACCCCCTAATTTAAATTTGAGGCAACCCTGTCAAGGGCACACCTCTTCCTGGTTAATCCCCACCCTTCCTCTTTAAGCTCCACCTTTTCCTCTTAGAGCTCCGCCTTTTCCGCTCTTTATATTAAAAGTGGATACCAAGTGCCTACTTGTATATTTTGTATACCATTTCAAATGGATCTATTTTTACAAAGAACAGCCACGCATGTCAGGTATACTGGATCACAGCCGCTCTAATTGGTTGAATAAAATCCACAGAAAAGTGCACTGCATATGAGCGTATCACAGAGCTGCACAGCAATTAAACCCACAGAAATGGGCACTGTGTATGAGCATATCAGAGCTGCACAGCAATAAAAGACAGAAATGTGCACTGTGTATGAGCATATCACAGAACTGCACAGCAATAAAACACAGTAATGTGCAGTGTGTATGAGCGTATCCCAGAGCTCCAGGGCAATAAAACTCACAGTAATATGCAGTGTGTATCACAGAATCCACAGCAATAAAACTCCCAGCAATGCAATGTTTGGTGTGTGTCAGCGTATCAGAATCCACAGCAATAAAACTCCCAGCAATGCAATGTAAGGTGTGTGTGTCAGAATCCACAGCAATAAAACTCCAAGCAAACCGAGTGAATATGAGCACAAAGCAATTATTTATTCTATATATTTACTGGCCTCCGTCCGCGGTAGGACTGTGTGCAGAGTCAGCAGGGACTGTGTACGGACTCAGCAGGAGGTCCCTCCAGGCCAGGATTGCGTCTGTGCCTGGAGCCATCTTGTCAGCAGTGGGGTGCCACTGCCAGAGGGTGCACCATGGCTTGGATTCCCTTCCCGGTTGGTGTTCAGTCCAGAATAGAGTGAGAGTCCGTGTTAACGAAAGGGCGGGCAGCTGCGTGCATGCGTGTTACGTGGTTCAGCCAGTCAGGTGGTACTGAGACTCAGTACCACCTGACTGGCCGGACCGCGTGACCTGCACGCATGCAGCCTCACCAGGAGCCAGGCAGCTCAATGACAAATTTCTATCCATGATACCAGCTGAAGAAGCTCTGAGGAGCGAAACGCGTTCTGGTAATATTAATCTTTATTTTATGTATTAATAAATTTATTTTATATGACTACCGCGGCTTCCTGAAACGTGATTTTTAAAGAAGGTTTTCGGAATTTCCTTATAAATTCCTATACGAGGTCTTGGAGCCAATGCGGCTTACCTACATGTGAGTGGAACACTTAAATTGATCTATTGCCACTATACCCTAACGGCATTGCACTAGGGGAGTGTATTGTTCTTTTTCCTGTGATTTACTGCAGAGAAAAGTTTCTGAAGATAACAACTGCATTGGGGGTACATGGGCACCTGAATGTCTTTGAAGACCCATAATTATCATCCATCCTAGAGCCTAGGTTAGGCTCAGCAGTATGTGAGTAGGACCATCGCTCCTTTATTTCCTTCATATGGTGGATCAACATATTGCGCTATTATATTTTCTCTTTTGTAGAGACGTTTTTTCCAAAGAGTGATCTTTGGGATGACCTAGAAGACCTATTGAAGGACGTGTAAAGTGATCTATCGTATTGCCAGTCTTGTACTGGCGCTCCATTGACTGTTCATTTGCATATTCTCAGGTTTTTAGGGGAACCTCCATATTCATTGTGTAGCGTTTATGATTGAGCATTTACCCTGAGAGCGCTTCACTATTTTCCTTTTTGTCTGTGAGTAACCCATTTAGTGGTGAAGTTTTTTTGCTGCCCCCTGGAAAGTGAAAGCCTAGGCCTTACCTACCCAGGACATACTTGAAAATTTGTGAAATCTCAATGCATCCTTCCTGGTAAAATACTTTGCAAAAGTTAAAAAAAATAATTTCTAGGGGTGGGGCCACCCAGTGCAGGCCGCCACCCCCTGGAAAGTGCCGGCCTAGGCCAAAATACACCACTGTGTACAGATCTAGACAGTTGCAGGCACAAATCCTGAGAGGTGCAGGCACGGATCCTGACTGACACCCACCTTGAATTCATATTTTCTAATGAAGAAGTCAACCCGCTGAAGAACTGCACTGCAGAGTCAGCAATCAAATGGCCTCCAGACTAAAAATAAATGGACCACCAACTGCAGACGACTATCAGGTATATTCAAAGAAAGGCAAAACTCAGGAGAATGACTGGAGAAGTGAAAATTTTAGGTCAAAATAGCCAAACCAGAAAAAAAGTCTCCTATTTATCTCACTTTTCAGATGACTATTCGGTCTAGATTGTGTTCTTCTGGGTTTTGCCTTTCTCTGAATTACCCTGTATGTATTGGCTGATCAATATAATACTATCATCTAGGGCAGGGCTCAAAATTTCAAGTCCCAAGCTACTAACCAGGCCATAAGAGTTACTCGCCACCAGTTGCTCCACCTAACCGCTACCCAGCCCTTAACTCCGCCCCTACACACACACCCCCCCCTTAAATTATCTTATGAAATTACACTGTTAAAGGTTATATTTTGAATAAAGTTACAAAAATAACATTAATACCCGGACATCAGAGCCCAGTGTGAGCAGAGTGAGGAGGCAGGGAAGCTCCTCTCCAACCCCCTGCCAGTGACAGAGTCGAGCTTTGTCAGGTTAGGCAGCTGATCCCTGCCACCATACAGCCTGTGGAAGGGAGGGGCTGCACGGTGGCACCGCTGAAATACGCAGCACAAAATAATTTATTGTGTTGCCTGCATGTGCATTTCCACTCGCCCTCACTTAATTTCCACTCGCCAAATGCTAGTAGGCGAGTGGACATTTTGAGCCCTGATCTAGGGACATGCCTCCACACTTTTTTCTTTTGTGATTGCAATTATTTAGTATCCTTTTATTACCTACCATCTTGCAGTCTGCACTATTATTGTTTTTAGCTTTCTGCGCTCTATATTGGTAACTGCTGGTCTAACCACTCTGGAGTTATGGTTCATGACTACTAAGAGGATCCCATTTGGGATGATGAGTATTCCTTGGAATAAATGAGTGGTCAATTGTACCCATTCCCTACCATGGTTTTATTGGATATACATTTCTATTAGGTTTGTCAGATTCTATCCCTTGCTGCTGTATTTGCATAAAACATATTGATATGCTTCGCACACATTGTACTCATTCATTAAGGGAACCTGCCTCGGCTATGCTCTTCAAAGCTGCACTCATGGTCTATTAGCCAGATTTTTAGATTTAAGCATAGCTGTTGTGATAAGTTCCCACCTGTTTTAATTGATCTTAGAAGAATTTTCATACTTTAAAATAGTCTTTTTTTTTTTCTTGTGTGCATGAGAAGCTTGATTTCCCTGTTCTCCTGTATGTAAATCACTGTTCAAGCATTGCATCTGATTACATTGTTAGGCGCTTAAAGCACTGATCTGGGCTTCACATACAGTTAGGTATTGTTCCCATAGTTTCCACAACGCTATGCTCTGTCAATTGTTCTGTAGCTGCCAGGCATTGCCACTTGGTAAAAGGAAGACTCAACAATAAAACGGATCGTCCTTAAAGCATCTCCGAGACACATCTGACTGGACAGCAAACAATGGATAAACAGGAAAGAAAGTGGTAAGAAAGAAAGCTTCAGTACCTCTAGGAAGAAGAATAATTGGTAATTAAATATAGTCAACAGTTTGCCTTTTTCAAACTATAGTTGTGATGGTCATTGCTGCATGGTTTTACATATAGAGCTAAGTCAGGTAATAAAGAAAAAAATATAGAATGCGTTTTCTAATCTGGAGTATCCTTTTAAAGCTAGAAACAGAAAGGTCTGTGAGGGTCCTGAGAACGAGCAATGGCACTAGTGACCTGCTCTACGGTGGGGCCCGCTCAGGTCTCACAAGGTTTTAGCTCAATTGTGCCATTACAGGGACAACTGCTCCATATGCAAATCAGACTGCTACACCCAGAAAGGGTGACCAGTACTGAAGTGCCAAGGACGTCATGCCTGCACGAAAGGTGCAGCAACCCCTGACGATCGTTTCGGCCTCGTCGTCAGGAGGGTATAGCCGACACCCTCTAGGCACATCGAGCAAGGGGTCCACGTCTGGATTACCCTGTAGATTTAAAGAGAGAAACAGAGAGGTTTGTGAGGGTCCTGAGAACGAGCAACGGCACTAGTGGTCTGCTCTACGGTAGGTGCCCGCTCCTTTTAAAGCTCACTGGCTTAGTAAAGGCAGTAGAAGAAAATTAACCACTCATTCATTCGTTCGTTCTGCCACACACAACTGACTATATAGCCCCAGATGCCAGAATCTTATGTTGGGATTGTCACTGGGATCCAGCCTTTCCTATTTTACTTTTCAAAGTAAAGAAATTTACTGTATCATGTGTTCGAGCATTGCTTAGAAACGGTCTTCAACTTGGTTAACTTAGGACTTTGCATAATCTGAGCATCATAGAAGTACTCTGCGTGAGGTCAAGATGTACCCGGAGTTCATATGAATGCTATGTTATGCTTTGTTCTGTGGGGATGTTCACGAATTCATAGAAACAAGACACCAGAGTCCAAAAGGCATAAATGTTGGACAGCAGCCAAAAGTTCAGGACTGTTCTGTTGATCGCTGGACAACTGGGGTGTATGTACAAAGACTAAATTTCCTACCTCCTTGTGCAGGCTATGGGAGACACATCTCCCTTGTCTACATTAGCATTCACTATGTTTATCTTTGCAGTGGTTACTATTTAGTTTTCGATCCAAGAGCAAGAATTTTAAAGTATAGGGTACAGAGAGTGGTCATAAATGGTACATTTTCAAGATGGACACCAGTGGTAAGTGTTCCTCAAGGGTCTGTTATAGGACCAATTCTATTCAATTTATAAAAGGACCTTGAAATAGGCATTGAAAGTCATGTATCAGTGTTTGCAGAGGACACAAAACTAGGAAAGGTAATACAATGTGAACAGGATGTTACTTCGCTGCAGAGGGATTTGGATATATTAGGGGACTGTGCACTTAAATGGCAGATGAAATCTATTGTAGATAAATGCAAAGTTATGAACTTTGGAAAGAAGAACATACAAGCAACTTATACCCTAAATGGTACTGAGTTAGGGAAATCAAAGCAGGAGAAGGATTTGGGAATAATCAGACTTCAAACAAAGAAACAATGCGCAATGTCAAACAGCAGCTGCCAAGGCCAGCAAGGTATATGTGTATATATGTGTATATATATATATATATATATACATACACATATATATATATATACACATACATATATACATACACCCACAGACCTCATACAGATGTATTAGTAAAATATACCATTGGTTCTTGATATTGCATGTGTACATCATGAGGGTAAATTCATATTAAAGCTCCCTGGAGTCCTTTGGCCCCCTATTAATGCACCAATAGCACTTCTGTATCTGTAACATATTTCTAGTTTCTAATAACTACACAAAAATTGTGTACACCTGTCAGTTAATGTGCTGTGCATGGCCTTATGTCTTGGGTCCCCAGTTTAGGAAATTGAAATGCTACAACCACTACAGTAGTTTCTTCTGAAACGTATGTCCTGTAAAAGCTCGTGTGGCATCCTTTGGGCTTGCCATGCGCACCCTGTATTTTATTGGCTATTTGAAGCTGACCATTAGAAGGGGTACTGACAAGGTGAGAGTTTGATAGTAGTGCAGTTCAGTATAGTGGTTTATCAGGCAAACGTATGGCCATTGAAAACATTGCTAGGATAGGGATGGTCACTGGATAGCCTTTCTTTTGTAGCAAACAGAGAAAATAATCCAGATCCATGTGTTAAGCCTCAAATACATAAACTGTAACAACCTTTCACAAAAAAAAGATTTTTGTAAATTGCTCAAATGGTTTTTAAACAAAGATGTCCGAGGGTCAGGGGCAGCTGCCAGAGTGCTCCATCGACACTCTGCCAAGACACTCAGGGTGGTCCTGTTGCTTCGAGCGGCCGCTGGCATAGGTGGTTGTAGCCCAGTATCAGTCGCTCCCTGGGTAAGAAAGCTCCACCAGCCGCGGTCTCGCGAGATCCAGAAATGCATGAGATCTTGTGAACTCCAGGATCTGGCGAGATCGCAGCTGGTGGTTCCCAGCGAGCGCCGGGCTACAACCTTTGCCAGTAGCTGCTCGGAGGAACATCAAACCGTAAGCGGAAACGATAGCCGGATGATACACAATAATAACCGACTTAAAGAGCATCACGCAATCATTACCACATCTAATGGAATGAAGCCCAAATTTTCCTATGTAAAGGCAGAACGTTTACAAGGTTACACCAAACATAAAAAAGAAAGTTCAGCGCTTACCTGATCGTACTCCATTCATTTTTGCATAATGCCCCCACACAGGATGTTTAATTCCTCTCAGTAAACATTTTCTCACTGATGAATGAATCCTGCCAAAATTAAAATAAGAATTTACTGACACTCTTCAGTAATGGGGCGGGGAGAATTTTTTTTAAGTTATAATCAATTTTATCCTAAGAATCGGTTGTTTATTCTAATCAGCTTGCCTGCTCGGATCGATTAAATCCACACTACAATCCCTTACACGACTAGAGAAGCTGGCCCTCCCGAGGAGTCCATCATGTAGCACTGCTTGCTTGGGCTTAAACGAGAACATGATACGGAGCGCAAACTTTCCAGTCAGCACGGGCCTGCCACCAGTAGTGAATGAAGGGCTGTCCTGTAGGGTGGCTGTTACGCTCATAGCTGCCCCTGATACGTGTGATATGTCACCAGAAGTGAGCGACAGCAAATGTTTGGCAAGAGAGAACTCAAAATTGCCCAATAAATGTTGAATATATATATATATTTTTTTTTTCTCCTCTTTGTATATTTGTGTATATATATATATATATATATATATATATATATATATATATATATATACACAAATATACAAAGGAGAAAAAAAAAAAATATATATATATGTTTATATACAGAGGAGAAAAAAAAAAAAAAACACACACACACTGGGCCAGGGATTTCAAACCCCAGTCCTTCACATGTTGACCACCACGATTCCCAGAATTCTTTGAATGTAACATACAGCCAGAAAATTGTGGAAGTTGTAGTTCAGAAACATCTGGGGGACGGTGGCAGAGTTTGACCGTCCTGCACCAGGCATTGTGACCAAAGTAAATTGAGTGGTCAGTGTCCTGAACGTTCAAATTCCCCTGGGGGGGGGGGGCTCTCGGAGGGCTTACTCAGGCCTCTGAATACAAGTGGCTTAGTGATATCCAGAAGATCAGATCAGTGTGAGCTCACCTGAGCTTCAGGCATCTGGACCAGGATGAAGAACCCAATTTAGGCTAATGTCAGATGAACGCAGTCAGAGCGCACTCCACAACGGACGGACGGACTGACGGAAGATACTGTAGACACCACACGGTCCGTTTTTGTTGACGGATGTAGGAAAAAAAAAAAAAAAAGGAATTATGGGAAACAAAATTAATATGAAAAATTATAAAAATTTGAAGATGATATGAAAAGCCATTTTGTGCGTCAAGGTGCTGGACGTCGCAAATGTGCTGCGTCTGACATCTCATCACTCACACAGAAAGCCACGCGGACGTGATGCAGTCTGCGCGCCCATCTAGCGGTTTGTCGTTATTGCCTAACTTGCGTCCGTTTGCCACGTGCATTGTGCGGGCGCACGTACTTCGTGTGTGGGTCTCTGTTAGTCAGGATTCTATGCTACGACGGACTTTAAACTGTGCGGCAACACGGACGTAATCACTGCGTTCGTCTGACGCCGGCCTTAGTTCCTATATGTTGGATTGTCTGGATGCTGCAGAAAGCCAGCAGGTCACATTCAGATGACTAGATAGCAAGGAATACGCTAGAAAGAAGGCAAGTTTTAGAATGATCTTAACCTCTTAATGCCCCGGCGGGTGGACCTGAATGCCGAGGGACGGCATAGTACGTGGCACTGTTCTCCGGCAACTCCCCCTCCCCTTTATGCTGCAGCGGATCGCCGTAATTGGCTGAATCAGGCTGCGCGCCTTCAGGCAGTCCCACCTGCAGTCAATTACAGTTATTGGGTGCGGTGAACAAAAGGAGGGTTAGGGGAATGGCAGAGCACAACATGCTCCACAGTGTTCAGGCCTACCTGTCTCCCAGCACTGTCTGGTGTTACGGGGACAACGATTGAGGCTGGGGTCAGACGAGCGTGATTTCTACGGACTGTACGTCCGTGCAGTACGGACATCGTCAGTACGGATGACGCAGTAGTGGTCACACAGTCTGTTCACTGAAGTATTTTGACGGATGTAGGAGGGAAAAATAAATTACAATGAAAAAACATTCTGTCCGTCAAAACATGCTGGACGTATAAATGCAGTCCGTCTGACCATGCTCCATCACTCACACACGCTATGCAGACGTTGTGGACGCACGCACTCCGCACGTCCGTTCTAGCAGTATTACGTTCTTGCCTACCTGCGTCCGTGCCGCGGCCGTTGTGCGTCCGCAGTTCAGTGCGGACGTACTTCTGTGTCACTCCAATGGACTTTCTTTCATGCTATCACGGACGTACTTTTGGCGCAATCACGGACGTGAACACTACCTCGTCTGACACGCAGCCTAAAATGAGAGGGAGGTACAGTGAGCACCAGGAGGGGTCAATGTTAACCCCCTCTATTTCACCCTCCTGTTTTAACACTATTTATAAGGCGCAAACATATTCTGCAACGTGAACAGTAAGTACAATATAGACCAGGGTTATCAAACTCTGACACCCCCCCCCCCCCAGATGTTTCTTAACTACAACTCCTGAGATTATCTGGCCATTATTTGTATTCAAAGAATTCTGGGAACGGTTAGCAATAAATATATGGAGGACTTTAGATTTCTCATAAAGCCCGTGTTACAATACTTTGACAAACCATCATAAGGAGGAACTGAGGGCCCTATTCCTATGGGAATTTACAATCTAGAAATCCCTGTAAGGTTTCACCGATTATTACATTTTTACTTTGAGTGAATAGTTTATAGCCCAGTTCAGTGATTTAATATCTGGGCAACACAAATTTTTCATGTACATGTCACATGATCCTAAAGCCGGGGTCAGAAGAGCATTTTTCAGAGTGGACGTTCATTCCACTCTGACACCCGTCTGGCCACCTCACTAAGCGCACTTAGTGAGCTCAGCGCTGCAAGGCTAGATCCTCCTATGGAGGATCGCGCTTTGCAGCCCCGAACATGTGTTGTAGCGTTTGACACGGAGGCTTGCAGCACGGCCGCTGCGGAGCGCGCAATTTATGCAGCATGTGGACGGCACCGTCGAAGCGTCAGAACGCAGTGACGGACACCGGAAGGCACGTCAGTACGGGTGCACAGTGATAGATATGTTAAACGTAGAAATAAAGTGAGAAAAAAAAAAAGGATGCCATTCATTTAATTGTAGATTAATGCGTTAAAGATGTAACATGTTGCGATGCACTATACAGAAAAATATAACGGGCCAGATCATAACGTGGATGTCAAGCACAGCGCTCAAACCGTACACCATAATGGCTCGAGTGCTGTGCTTAATTTTACACCTTCCAATTAAATCCGAGACGCAAGCTCGGATATAGCTCCAGGTTACTGTAGATTAACGTCTCTGCCATGCCACATGATTCAGGGTTTATTTGTGTATTTTAATGTAATGTGTTGAATCTGCCTTTTGCTGCTTACAGTTATTATTTAATAGCCTTGCTGCAGCCAGCTAGCTCCACCCCTTTTTGCTCAGTCTAGTTCTGAGGTAATTACTGGTCACCTAGCAGCCATCTTTGCTCACTGCTGGACAGAACTAATCTCTTTTCACCTGCATTGCTATACACTATTACAAAGCTGGTCAGTCTGATCATTAAAGTTTTCAACGGTGTTCATCTTTCTAAGTGGCAGTTTTGCTGAGTTGACACGGTCTGCTGAACTTTCATTGTGTAACGAACGTTATAGCGCTCGCACATGAATAGCGTAGTTAGGATCGTAGAGAGCAGATTTTTCTGACAAACATTTACAACATAAATAGTATTCAAGAGCCTGATTTCCAAAGCCCGGGAGTAGGTAGACAATCTTGAGTAGCACAGAAGCTCAATTGGTTTCGTGACCAAAAGACAGCTTAGCGTCGATACATGACAATGAGATACAATATAACAAGTCTTGGGATCATAGACTGGACTAAGACTCAAACGCATGCAGATTTTCACATTTGTTTGTACACAATGGTTTGTCACGGCATATGAATTGTGCAGGCTGCAGGGCAGTTACATCAGGGAAAAACCTGACATTTGTAATCAAACCTGATCGTGCAGATACCGGATAGTAAGTATCATATGCAGAGCTCACAGCATGATAGATAAACTCAGGATGGAATGGGTAGCTATCAGAGACCAGGAGCGTGAGATGGATTGTTCAAGGAGACGGGCAGGTCTCAAAGCTGCATATAAACAACGCATCACCAATCCGTACAAACACCAAAGGGGATAAACCAGAGAATAGTCAAAGTGTAAAGCCGGTTCAAAATACGTAATCAGGGTCCTCAGACAGAAATGGGTTGGCAACAAAGTAGCAATGAGCATAATCAGCAACAGGCGATGCGGGAACTAGACGCCATGTCAGGGCGACGAGGCAACTCCTCGCGCCCTGCTTTAAACCCGGTGGCTCCTCGTGACCACACCAGGCCCCACCGCCTCAGACGCCGATCGACCATCATGGAATGCTGGCACTCGACCAGCCAGTGGCACAAACATGCCCCGACCCCCCCAGGGAGCGCAGCAGGGGCTGAGGACGTAACAGTGAGTACTGGTCAATACAGACTTAGTCTCAAGCACCCACGCCTCACAGCTTTGCTAGGGAGGCAGAATAGTCTCCTATACTTTGTATGGGAGATGTTAAAGTGCCCGTAGCAGATGGAAAACAAGCTATACCTGCCAGCTCATTCTCCATCTGCGCTTGACATTATTCAGGTTTGATTAACATCTTTCAAACGCTGGGGTTAAGGCCCGGTTCACACCTGGGCGTTTTACAACGCGTTCCTACGTGCTGAAAAACGCTCAAACACTGGAATCCCATTATTTCCTATGGGCAGGATTCACACCTGGGTGTTTTGCAGTGCGTAGGAACGCGCTGTAAAACGCCCTACACCCAAAAGAAGTACAGGAGCTTCTTTGGGGCGTATTACAGTGCGTTTGCAGCCATAGACTTCAAAAAAACGCACGTACGACGCGCGTTTTTAATTGTCAAAAACGCTCATAAAACGCCCAACAAAAACGCACGTAAAATGCACATATGAGATACGCTCAGGTGTGAACCCAGCCTTAGTGATTGATGAGCAGAGTCATTCGTCAGAAGCACAATTTAAACCCACCTAAAAATCTTATACTCACTTCAGATCCCTTGGTGGAGAAAGTGGCCCACTAAGGCTGGGGTCAGACGAACGCAGTGCGAACGTGCGTTTACCTGCACTTTAGGACAGCCGTGGTAGCAGCAAATGACGTCCATCGCAGGCCCACACACGAAGTACGGCCGCACGAAAGTTCGGCCGCGCAACGCAAGCGGCAAACTAACGCATTTTCGCAAGTATGTCGAACCGCTAGTACTGACGTACAGAGTGCGCTGTGTCCACATAGCGGCATGTGTGCATGATTAGGAGACGTCAGACACTGCTCATGTCCGGCCTACATAACGTCCAGACAACCAAAGTTTCCTGGTTTGGATCCGTATGAAATCACGGCCGAAATTGCGCATCGTATGACTGCTATCGCGTATTCCGTGAAAAAGTACATCCATGCGTTTGGACGCATTTTTTTTTTACGGACGATGCGAAAAATGCGTTTGTCTGACCCTAGCCTAAGTGAGCAGAGGAACAATGGAAACAAATGACATGAGGGACCATTTGCCCCCTAAGAAGCAGATGATCACCATAAAAAAGGTGAATGTCTGTCCCCTATGGGTGGCAGAGAATAATTTGGCCAGGTGTGCAATTTTATAGCTTAGATCGGATACCGTGCTGTATTTAAAGGGGAATGAAACCCCTCCTTTGAAAGAGGAGATTTCACCTTTTTGTACAACGGGTCACACCACACTAATTTGCAGACAATTACCATATTAATAATAACCTTGGAGTTTTTTTTACACGGGGGTGATGACTTTCAGCAATCCTGTCCCCCTCACGGAGTACTCAGGATCTTTTTGCCACCCATTTTGGATAGAGGAGAACCACCTCTTTCTAGGGATGCACCAAAATGGAAATTTCCGTCTGATACCAAAAATTCGGGATCGGTGCTGCCGAAAACCGATACCGAAAATCAGACGTGAGAACCTGGGTCTGGAGGCCGAGCCTCCAGGCTCAGGCGAGCCCCCGGCTCAGCTGGGCCTTCAAGGGGGCTCGCCTGAGCCTGGCCGAGCAGCCTGCGACAGCCAGAGGACTGTCACCGCTGGAGCTCAGGGCAGAAGTTGGAGGATGTAGGCGAGTATGTGTAGGCAACTAGGCCCAGGCCAAGCTGGGGGCTCACCAGAGCTTGAAAGCCGGCCTCCAGGCTCCTCGGCCGGCCTCCAGGCTCAGGTGAGTGGGCCTCTAGGCCCAGGCCAAGCCAGGAGCTTGCCTGAGCCTTGATGCCGGCTGAGCAGGCAGCTCGGCCGACTTCCAAGCTCAGGCGAGCCCCCGGCTCGGCCAGGCCTCCAGGCCCTATTTTGAAAGTGAAATTTTCAACCGATTTTTTTCAGCTGAATTTCCATTTCCCTTCTGTGACCCCCCCCCCCAATAATACACAGTGGGGGGGAAGCATTCTTTTGCTCTTTAAAACAAGTGTCCTTGGGTTAGTCCAGCTGCCAGCTGATTTTCATACCAATGGTAAATAACTTGCAAAATTAGAAATGCAATGGTACCCTGGGAAATATAAAAGGGGCGCATATCACACCCTACTTATTTGAAAAAAAAGCTTTTCCCTCCATTCCTGGTAAAATCCTTTATAAAATAAATAAAGTGGTTTCATTTTTGTATAGCTGTCAAATGACAATCAGGGTGATAGTGAACATCTGTCCTTAGCCACCTACTGAATTTCATAGTGATTTCAGGTTTGAGGATTTCAGATCTAACTTTTTATAGGGGATAAATAAAAATCGCAGAGGTCAAAATTAATGGTAGAACTGAAGGAGTGTATAAATAGATAATATTGTGTCAATTTCTACCCAGGGTGAGAGTGGTGCACAAAGTTTTGGGATTTGTGTGTAGTCATTTTCATTACATTTGGCAGGCATATGTGCGCCCATACAATGTCAAAAAGGCACATGTCACCCCTCTGGGAAAGAAGTTTTTTTTTTGTAGCTTTTACGAACACACTCAATGTTTTTATATTTGACGTTTTATCCCGGCTCTTTTTCTGTATAAAGGGTGAACTAGTATAAATGTGTAAAAAGACACAATTTTCACTTCAAAATATAAATTAATTTTATCAAACAAAAATGGGCATGGGATCTTAGTTTTTGTTGTCCTGTACTAATGAGATTGGGCAAGAGACTGGATCTGAGTGTGGGAGAAAGCTTGGGGGAGAGGAACGGACAGCAGGAAGGGATGACAGCTCCAGATCAGAGAGAGGGAGGGTGGCACAGGACTACAGCTCCAAGTAAAAATAAAACACCGGCGGTACAGCTCCTCCACCCAGTGCAGTACCCAAGGTCTGTGCTATAATTCTGCTACTGTTGTAAACTAAATAAAAACAAACTGGTTATGTCTAACTTAACCCTAAAACTAAAATCATACAGAGTCAAGCAGTCGCCAGGTCTTCTCCAATCAGATCTAAAGTAGCGTCTGAAGTTATTAATGTTTAATTCAGCCCGACTGTAAAAATTGTGTGCTATACACAATTAATGGTTAATAAGCATACTTGACAACTATTTTCATTACCGACTAAATCGATTAGTTGCTTCAGCCCTACAAAAGATCACTATGAATGTTCCATTATTAATAAAAGTATAAGTGCTATTAGCCCACACAGAACAAGTCAGTCACTATATGATAGTAAAATATTACACCAAAGATTCTTCCAGTTTGATCACGGATTCCAAGAGTAATGGCTGAATAATGGGACAAAATAAGTAGATAATCCAGTAAAACGCCTTTCTGAGCAACACTCAGGGGTAAAACTCTGGCTTATGTTGGAAGTTAAAGGGATGTTTACTGGCTCAAAATAAATTAAAAAAAAAAAATCACCAAGTTAATTACTGCCACAATATCATGTTTATTTCCTGTGACAAGATGATCAGGTTCACTTTCGTAATGATCCGTCAAGAGATGTCCAGTTAATCCTATTTGAGACGCTGATCTGATCCAGGTCATGAGGAAATCAAGATCGGCAGATAGAGACCCGATCTGATGCCACGTGACATGGTTGGACCGGCAACTTAGCCGCTGCAGAATCCTGTCAGCATACGCTGAAGAACCTTTTCGGGTACAGTCTGGAACATTGACAACCAGTTAGTGCCTCCCAATGAAAAACCATTGAAAGGCATCGGATTGTGGGAACATTTGAGGCCATCCAACTTTTCTACCTTTGAACAGGGTCAGGAACCTTGGCCCTCCAGCATCCCAATTCCATCCTAACTGGTAAACTAATGACTGGAACCATTGGACAAAACAGCGACAGCCCTTCGCTTAAGGCTAGGGACAGATGAGCGCATTTTCTGCGGCCACCGTCAAAATGTACGTCGATGCGTGCGCACGCATTTTTTCACGGAATACGCTTAAGTGGTCAGACGACCACAGTCGCAGGTACTCACCAACGCAATTCTAGGGAAATCCGGCTGTTTGAACGTTATGTAGCCGCACACTAGCAGCGTCTGACGTCTCCTAATCACGCACACACGCTGCCATGCGGCCGCAGCGCACTCTGTACGTCTGTAGCAGCGGTTTCACGTGCTGAGAAAAATGCGTTCATTTGCCGGTTGCGTGGTGTCGGCGCACTTTTGTACGCACGTACTGCGTATATTGGCCGTTATGTGCTGCTACTGCCGCCGTGATTTAGTGCGCCTGCACGCGCGTTCCGACTGCCCCACTCTGACCCTAGCCTATAAGCTACTGCACCTATTACAAGATTGTGGCTGATTACTGAACATTTTGCGCCTTCCTTGACGAGAGTTACTCCAACCTAATAAATTTCTTAATCTGTTCTCTTAAGGAGAATGTAACGGATTTTTCCAAAAATCGCTTAACACCTAAATAAAGCCCCTCCAATATATCCCAGACATATACAGTCAGGTCCAGAAATATTGTGACATCGACACAATTCTAACATCTTTGGCTCTAAACACCACCACAATGGAGTTGGAATGAAACAAACACAATGTGCCTTAACTGCAGACTGTCAGCTTTAATTTGAGGGTATGTACATCCAACTCAGGTGAACGGTGTAGGTCTTACAGCAGTTTGCAGATGAGCCTCCCACTTGTTAAGGGACCAAAAGTAATGGGACAGAATAATAATCACAAATCAAACTTTCCCTTCTTAATACTTGGTTGCAAATCCTTTGCAGTCAATCACAGCCTGAAGTCTGGAACGCATAGACATCACCAGACGCTGGGTTTCATCCCTGGTGATGCTCTGCCAGGCCTCTACTGCAACTGCCTTCAGTTCCTGCTTGTTCTTGGGGCATTTTCCCTTCAGTTTTGTCTTCAGCAAGTGAAATGCATGCTCAATGGGATTCAGGTCAGGTGATTGACTTGGCCATTGCTAACATTCCACTTCTGTCCCTTCAAAACACTCTTTGGTTGCTTTTGCAGTATGCTTTGGGTCATTGTCCATCTGCACTGTGAAGCGCCGTCCAATGAGTTCTGCAGCATTTGGCTGAATGTGAGCAGATAATATTGCCCGAAACACTTCAGAAATCATCCTGCTGCTTTTGTCAGCAGTCACATCATCAATAAATACAAGAGAACCAATTCCATTGGCAGCCATACATGCCCACGCCTGACACTACCACCACCATGCTTCACTGATGAGGTGGTATGCTTAGGATCATGAGCAGTTCCTTTTCTTCTCCATACTCTTCTCTTCCCATCACTCTGGTACAAGTTGATCTTGGTCTCATCTGTCCATAGGATCTTGTTCCAGAACTGTGAAGGCTTTGTTAGGTGTTGTTTGGCAAACTCTAATCTGGCCTTCCTGTTTTTGAGGCTCACCAATGGTTTACATCTTGTGGTGAACACTCTGTATTCACTCTGGTGAAGTCTTCTCTTGATTGTTGACTTTGACACACATACACCTACCTTCTGGAGAGTGTTCTTGATCTGGCCAACTGTTGTGAAGGGTGTTTTCTTCACCAGGGAAAGAATTCTTCGGTCATCCACCAAAGTTGTTTTCCGTGGTCTCCCGGGTCTTTTGGTGTTGCTGAGCTCACGGTGCGTTCTTTCTTTTTGAGAATGCTCCAAACAGTTGTTTTGGCCACAGCTAATGTTCTTGCTATCTCTCTGATGGGTTTGTTTTGTTTCTTCAGCCTAATGATGGCTTGCTTCACTGATAGTGACAGCTCTTTGGATGTCATCTTGAGAGTTGACAGGAACAGATTCCAAATGCAAATAGCACACTTGAAATGAACTCTGGGCCTTTTATCTGCACATTGTAATTGGGGTAATGAGGGAATATCACACACCTGGCCATGGAACAGCTGAGAAGCCAATTGTCCCATTACTTTTGGTCCCATAACAAGTGGGAGGCACATCTGCAAACTGCTGTAAGTCCTACACCGTTCACCTGAGTTGGATGTACATACCCTCAAATTAAAGCTGTCAGTCTGCAGTTAAAGCACATTGTGTTTGTTTCATTCCAACTCCATTGTGGTGGTGTATAGAGCCAAAGATGTTAGAATTGTGTCGATGTCCCAATATTTCTGGACCTGACTGTATTAGGTGCAGAGGATGGCCCGATCCACGGATTCCTCTGTCCGTGAATGGTGGAAGACTTAGGTTGGCCGTCCACTGGCACCGTAGTCGTGCGACCGACTTGGTCACCCGACTACAGACAACATCGGGCGATCAAAGTCGCCCACTGGAAGCATCTGTAGTTGACCCAGATGGGGCGATAGGGGGGAAAAACTCTGCTGCGGATTGGGGGGGGGGAATCTGTCCTTGATGCTGAAACTGTATCAAAGGACTGCCCTCTTCCAGGGCGGCCGACTCGCAGCGAGGGGGAAAAAAAAAAAAAAAACTTGCCCGGCTGCAGAGGGATTGGGGGAGAATAACCCCCCCCCCACCCTGGTGCTGAAACATTTTCAGAACCAGCGAGGGGGGGGGGGTTTAATCCCCCCTGCAGCCTGGCGATTTTTTTTTCCCCCCTTTCACTACGAGCCAGCCGCACTGGATGGGGGCAGTCCTTGCAATGCTGAAGCCGGCTTGCAAAGAAAAGAAAAAATTATTAAAAACTTTGCCTATAAAAATCTGGAAAAATACCAAAAAAAAAAAAAAAAATCCTATAATAAATCAATGAATAAAAAGGCTTTTTGCTGCAGATTACAAAAATAAATGGTTGAATAAAATGAGAATATGTTTTACATTGAATCCTATGGGCTTCGCGAAGGGCGGTTTTCCTACACAATCTATTTTTTTTTTCACATTTCTTCTGCACAAGTCGGTTATACCACACCCTTTACAAGTTTCCCCGAAGCACAGAAGTTTAACCAAACAATTCATCTTTTTCATGTAAACTTGTGCCAGATCATCCGATTTCATCTGACCGGGTCCCACGAAAACCATAAGGATCGCACAAAATCATCTGAAATCGCTCGTCTGTGGTTTGATGAAGTGGCACTCGCATGTTGTAGGATCTGTCGGATGACTTCCGATATCAGATTATCATACCATTGCACAAATACAGTGCCAGTGGATGGCCAGTCTTAGATTCAATAGTTTTAAAGAGCCTATTCACAAAACACCTAAATTGCGTGTGATTTTGTTCCTTTGTTTTTCACATCAATACGTCACACTTCAGCGATTCCATTTTGCCGGAAAAATTGTGAATTCACTGTTTAGTAAAGATTTATGTATTTTGTTGAAATTGAAGTTGTAAAAGCAGTTATCGGACGAAAACCGCCGATTCCACAGATAACAGCCGAATTGCAAACATTAAAAAAAAAAAGGAAGTTTCCTATTCTCCTAAATAAAATAAAAGATCTGATAAAAATTTAAAGTCAAGAGAAAAAAAAGCCATCTAAACAAATTTGTTTTAAATAATTCTGTGAATAGAAGACACAATTATCCAGAATGGCAAATTACACCGAAATTGCAGTAAGATGCCCCGATATTTTGCTACGATGAAAAAAAAAAAAAGCCATTTTTAAAACGTTATTTAATTTATATTTAATTTTTTTTTTTTTTTAAAGAGGAACAACAGGGTTATTTAAAAAAGATCCGAATGGCTGCCGAAAGGGAACCGAACGCTGAAAATCAGCGTTCGGTTACCTTTCTTGGCCATTCGGCTATCCAGAGAGAGCAGGCAATTCGCCAAATCTTAGCAAAATGCCCGCACATACGGTGCCTGTTCGAGTGCAGTGAAATCCCCATAGAGAAGCACTGCTTCGGCTATTCAGAGAACACAAACCAACACTGAAAGGTTCCCGAAATGCCCTGCCATTCGGTGGTTTAATTCGACAGGTTTATTCAGGCGACTCCCATAGGCTTCAATGTTAAAAATATTCCCGTTTTAATTCAATATCTAATAAACCGTTCATTATAATATTCTGCAGTAAAAAGTCTATTTATAGATTTTTAGGAAATTTTAAGCATTTTTCGGGATTTTTTTTAAACTTTATATTTTTTCTGTAACAGCCCTTTTTATTATCATTCATTGGACCTCATATGTAAATTTCAGACATTTTCACTCAGTTTCTTTGCAAACAGCAATTCACTTTTCACACATTCAAGCAAACTGTTTTTATAATTTATTCACTCCACTCGTCTGCGGTGTCGGCTTTTTCTGGCGGCTGCGCGTGATCGACTCCTGCTCAGGTTTTTCTGGCGTTTTCGGCGGATTAATCCAGATGTTTTTGCAGGTTTCGGTGTGCGTTCGCCCTCATTTTGTGGTGAGTTTGCGGCAACTTTTCCCTGCAAATCGGGACCCTGTGGTGCTTGCTGAATACAACACAGGGTCGCCGAAATCAGATCGCCAAATCGAACCGAATTGAAGAGAACGAAAAGTCACCGAACGTGGGGTGGCTTTTCGATTCTCTTTGAATAACCCTGTTAGATTTTTAGATGACTTGTCGATGCTGCCAAATTGCAGCAAATTAAACTGTATTTGGCAAGTTGACAGCTTTGTGAATAGACAAATTGCCCCGAAATTCCACCTACAGTGAAATTCACAGTTCAGAGCACATCAGAGGATAGTGAAAAACACCTTCAGTGTTCTATTGCGGCCCCAGCCTTAAGAAAGCACTCTCCGAGACCGTGCAGGGAGGCCAAAAGGTGGCTAAACATCAATGGAGTAATAGTCACAAAACATCAGGATGGCCAAGGCTGCAGAGCAGACCTCCTAAACTTATCACAAATGAAGTAAAGTTGATTGGGGCCCTTTAAAAAGCAACTTTGTGCAGGAAGCAGGTGTTCTACCAAAGGCCAGACGAGCGCACTATGTGCGCCCGTACTGACGTGCCTTCCGGTGTCAGTCACAGCGTCGTGTCGCTGCAACGGGGCCGGCCACACTATTGCACATGCGACAGTGGCCATGCAGGGAGCCTCTCCATCAAAGCACTAGGACGCACGTTGACAGGGATGCAAATCGTGATCCTCCATTAGGAGAGTCGAGCCTTTCAGCACTGAGCGTACTATCTGCGCTCAGCAAGGTGAACAGACAGGCGTCAAAGTGGAAGGAACATCCACTCACACTGACATTCCTTCTGCTCTTCAAAGCGCTCGTCTGACCCCGGCCTAAGGGTTTGTATCATTTTGTCTCAAGTAAGCTAGAAGTCACGCAGGTGACTGTTCTAAAGCAGCACTGGCGGATGCCTTTTTGTCTATGTAACAAAAAAAGTGAATGTTTTTTCCCTCTATTCACTGAATGCATTTTTACTAGCTCTAAATTGCCATTGTACATCACGACAGCGTCTGTGCTCCACAAATCAAATATGAAAGTAACACTATTACAACGTCAGGCTACATAAATGTTTATCAGCTGGTTGGAAAACCACAAAGCAACATATCCTGCCGACTGGCACAGCTCCACGGTGACATCTCCTGTCGTGACACCCGGCCTCTCAGACTAGAAGGATCGCAACAAGGTAGAGCATTATGGGACTTATTGATCAGAGAGTCCAAACCACGGATCCCCAGCCCCCTGCCAGGAGCGCCTTCTCATTCAGGGCGCCCAGGTCTATGTCTGCAGTGCACACGGCGCTGTGCTCCTAGGTGACACTCACAGCTGCTTTGCCGCTAACATCCCGCCACTCTGTGAAGGTCTCCACTCTATCACTCCTCGTGCTCCGCTCAGTTTACAAGAGCCAATCACGTCTCACGTGACGTCAGAAGACTGTGTACGGGGCGTCTGCGATGTCAAACTTACTCAAGTTTCCAAACGCTTAACTCATTACAGTCTATTTTATATTTAAAAGGAATCGAGCCTTAGCATGGCGATACATGAAGCTGTAGCATGTTGGGCTTTTTCTTAAATCTCTTTGTGTGCAGTAATAATGTTTCTCCGGGCGGTGCTACATAAAGCGCCCAACATAAAGCTTGGAGGCGCTTTGCTTCAATCGAAGTTTGACCCCGTCCTCTCGCTGTACCCATGCGACGTCACGTAACGATGTGATTGGCCTAGAAGCCGGAAGTAGAGGCACGCATTCTACACAGAGAGTTTTTCTGTGACATGAGCCCAGCTTCATATCGCCTGTGAGTGTGACCCTCTTTTTGTGTTAAGTGACACACGGCAGGAACGAGCTTCTGTTCACCCCTCACAGCGGCGGGGGTTTATTATTTGGCCGCGGCTGCAGAAAATACACTGCCGGTAAAAGAAAAGAACTTTACAATTAGCTTTCTGGTTCTTTTTCAACCTCCACATCGAGCATAAAATCTTGAAATCGCATGTTTTTCTGTAAGAGATGTCTGTCTCTCCCTCTGCTGCAGGGTGTGGAGCTGCTGCAGTCACAATCTGCCTGTGCTGCAACCAGAAGGATGTGATGCATTAAGACATACAGGTCTATTCAAAGAAAGGTGAAACACGGGAGAACGACTGGGAGAATCACTTTCCAAATCGGCTATTTGGTTGTTCTGACAGTTCTCCTGGTTTTCACCTTTCTCTGAATAACCCTGATCGAATTTTCACTTCTCCAGTCATTCTCCTCCTGAGTTTATTCCTTCGTGATTAGACTGCAGACTAGATTAGATTGCAGACTTTATTAGCAAAAATAACAATTTTCACCATATCTAACAGTTTTGGGTTACTACCAGAATCCCCAAATTCCCTGCATGACCCAAGGAAACGGACAGTGCTATCTATAAGCAAATATCACACAGATCTATTCAAAGAAAGGTGAAAATCGGGAGAATTGGCAGAGGAGAACAATCTAGACCAAATAGCCGATTTGGAAAGTGAGCTACATGGGAGAATTTTTCTGGTTTGGCTATTTTGACCTAGAATTTTCACTTCTCCAGTCAATCTCCTGAGTTTCATCTTTCTTTGAATAGACCTGATATACAGGGTTATTCAGAGAGAGGTGAAAACCAGGAGAATGGTTTGACTCTAGGTCAAAATAGCCAAACCAGAAAAATTCTATTTCTCTCACTTTCCAAATCCGGCTTTTTGGTCTAGATTGTTCTCTTCTCCTGCCATTCTCCTGGGTTTCACCTCTCTCTCAATAACCCTGAGTGTCTTCAGAAGTGTTTCATATTATAGAATCTGTGTCGATGAAGTGGCAGATGGATTAAAGCACAAACGTTTGGTGCAAAGTAGTCACAGACTCCTATAGTAATATTGTAAAGTTGGTGGTAACTAAACCAGAGCTGTCGTAAACTCCATAGACTATAATGACTGGGTAAGGTTACAGCAGCTATATATAAGTTAGCAACAATTAGAATAGAGCCCCCAGAATGTTACCTTTTGGCTTCTAAATTTCTACAGTGATCTGTTTAGAAGTTTAAAAATGTGTCTATTAAATGTTTTTTCACGAAGGGAATTATTCAGAAAGCACTGTTTTTTGCCGAAGTTGAAAATCACTGTTGATGAAACGGCAATAAAGGCCAGTGTTAAATAAAAATAATCCAAACAGTGGCAGGAGAAGATTCACCGTGACGTTTCTCCTGTTTGGATTTTTCTTTCATTTAGATGCCGGCATTCGTCACTGTTTTGGCAGTGTGTGTGCAGCTTCAGAATACGGTCTGAAAACCCCCATAAAGAGTATTACAGCTAAGCCCATATGTTCAGTTTCATGGTTTAGCGATGCACAATACTAATCCGGACTCTTGAAAACTGATTGCTGTTTTTTTTTTGTTATCAAATTTGCTACCACAGATTGAAAGCTTGGCTATCCACAAACAGGAGAATGGAACAAGTGCTTCCAAATCAATACACATTAGCAGCCTGGAACGGGTGAATTGCATATCTTGAAGCAGGATACAGTGGCAAGAAAAAGTATGTGAACCCTTTGGGATTACGTGGAGTTTTGCATGAATTGGTCATAAAATGTGCTCTGATCTTCATCTAAGTCACAACAATTTGAAAAACACAGTCTGCTTAAGATAATACAACACAAACATATGTTTTCATGTTTTTATTGAACAGAACATGTAAACATTCACAGTGCAGGGTGGAAAAAGTATGTGAACCTTTGGACTTAATAACTGGTTGACCCTCCTTTGACAGCAATAACCTCAACCAAACGTTTCCTGTAGTTGCAGATCAGACCTGCACAACAATCTGGAGTAATTTTGGACCACTCTTCTTCACAAAACCGTTTCAGTGTAGCAATATTCTTGGGATGTCTGGTGTGAATCACTCTCTTAAGGTCATGCCACAACATTTCAATCGGGTTGAGGTCAGCACTCTGACTGGGCCACTCCAGAAGGTGTGTTTTGTTTTGTTGAAGCCATTCTTTTGTTGAATTACTTGTATGCTTTGGGTCATTGTCCTGTTGCATCACCCATCCTCTGCGGAGCTTCAGTTGGCGGACAGATGGTCTTACGTTTTCCTGCAAAATGTCTTAATAAACTCTGGAATTCATTTTTCCATCAATGACAACAATCCGTCCAGGCCCTGAGGCAGCAAAGCAGCCCCAAACCATGACGCTCCCTCCACCATGTTTTACAGTGGGGATGAGGTTTTGATGTTGGTGTGCTGTGCCTTTTTTCTCCACACATAGTGTTGTGTGTTTTTTCCAAACAACTCAATTTTGGTTTCATCTGTCCACAGAATATTTTGCCAGTAGTGCTGTGGAACATCCAGGTGCTCTTTTGCAAACTTCAAACGTGCTGCAATATTCTTTTTGGACAGCATTGATTTCCTCCGTGGTGTCCTCCCATGTACTCCATTCTTGTTTAATGTTTTCCTTATTGTAGATGTGTCAACAAAAATGTTAGCATGTGCCAGAGATTTCTGTAAGGCTTTAGCTGACACTCTAGGATTCTTCTTTACCTCATTAAGCATTCTGCGCTGTGCTCTTGCTGTCATCTTTACAGGACGACCACGCCAAGGGAGAGTAGCAACAGTGCTGAACTTTCTCCGTTTGTAGACAGTCTGTCTTACCGTGGACAGATGAACATCAAGGCTTTTGGAGATACTTTTGTAACATAGAAACATAGAAAAATGTCGGCAGATAAGAACCTTTCGGCCCATCTAGTCTGCCCAATTACATGGATACTTTACCTGGATTTATCTTTTGTTTAGGATAGCCTTATGCCTATCCCATGCCTGCTTAAATTCAATTACTGTTTTGGCCTCTACCACTTCAACTGGAAGACTGTTTCCAGCTTCATGCAAGTCAACTATTCTTGATCGTAGGTCTTCTGAGAGCTCTTTTCTGCGAGGCATGCTTCACATCAGGCAGTGCTTCTTGAAACCAGTAAACCCAAAACTGGTGTGTGTTTTTAAAGGGCAGGACAGCTTTCAGCAACACAGCCAATAATATCACACTGATTGGACTCAAGGTTGGCTCACTCCTGGCTCCAATTAGCTCTTGGAGAAGTCATTAGGCTTGGGGTTCACATACTTTTCCCACCCTGCACTGTGAATGTTTACATGTTATGTTCAATAAACACATGAAAACATATAATGTTTGTGTTGTATTATTTTAAGCAGACTGTGTTTTTCAAATTGTTGTGACTTAGATGAAGATCAGAGCACATTTTATGACCAATTCATGCAAAACTCCACGTAATCCCAAAGGGGTCACATACTTTTTCTTGCCACTGTATATTATTTTAAAGCTATAAGATCAGTTGCAAGTTTACTGTTCACTTTCAATGATATTTGGCTGATACGCAACAGCCAAACACAGAAACTCATGTTTAGCATTTCCATGAACAGGCCCTAATGAGTTATGTACTCCTGTTCTTGCTGGCCCTTCGAGATTGAGCTGGTTTTGTATTTGCTGGCAGCAGAGACCCATATCTTCACAGTTACTCACACAATGACTTTGGGAGGTCATCAGTCATACTAAATATATGTTACTAATATATTTTAAGATGCTTGTATCCCTGTGAATATCTTTACTTATCTATAGAATTATAGATTGTGACCGTTGCCGTGAGTGAGTTATGACATGTTAATTCATTATTTTATTTATTTATAAAGTATTTTACCAGGAAGGATACATTGAGATTTTACTAGTTTTCAAGTATGTTCCGGGTTCAAGAACATTGAGTTGTTACAGAAATACGAAGTAGTAAAATGCAAGATATTAAAACCAATATACAGATTAACAGAAAAATAAATATGTAGGAAATTAAGTCATTATGTTACATGTTTACAGGTGCATTCTGTATTGAGGTATGTTAATAGGGAGCTCTTAAGGGACTTTAGACTGTGGGAAGATTTGATGGTGTCTGGGAGGTTATTCCATAATTGGGGTGCTCTGTAGGAAAATGAGGATCGAGCCACTTTATTTATTGTATTGTGGTATTGCAAGTAAGGTGCTGGTCCTGGATCGGAGGTTATAGAATGAGGGAACTGCTGGGGGAAGCAGCCAATTCAGGTAGGGTGGTAGATTCCCAGAGAAGCTCTTAAACACAAGGTTGGAAAGGTGAAGGGTACGTCTAGATTCCAGCGATGGCCAGTTTAGCTCTTTTAACATGTCACAATGATGGGTCATGTAGTTACATTTTAGCACAAAGCAGCAGAAAGAGTTATACAATGTAGCCAGTTTCTGGAGGTGTGTTTGCGGGGCAGCTGCATACACTACATCTCCGTATTCGTTTGCAATTTGTCTAGTTTAGGTGCTGTACCAAAGAGCATTGTAACCGTTTTTTCAGTATTTAGAAAAAGATTGTTATCTGCGATCCACTTTTCTACCTCTGTGAATTGTTCTTGCAGCACTGCCTCCAGCTGCGGGAGATTTGGTTTGCTGGTATAGATTACAGTGTCGTCTGCGTATATGTGTACAGTTGAGGCTTTGCAGACATTGGGCAGATCATTTATGAATATCGTGAATAGCTGGGAGCCGAGTATTGAGCCTTGGGGTACACCGCATGTGTCTGGGAGGGGGAAGGGGGAGCTGTCAGAAATTGACACATATTGTGACCGATCAGACACATATGATTGGAACCAGGTTAGCCTGCGATCACCAATACCGGAGTTTTAAAGTTTTTGTAATAGGATGCCATGGTCTACGGTGTCAAAGGCCTTGGCAAAATCAAGGTAGATGGCTCCAGTTAGGTTTCCTTGTTCCATGCCAGCTTGGATATCATTACAGACTTTTAAAAGGGCAGTTGTAGTTGACTGATTTGGATGAAAGCAGTATTGATCTGGGGTTAAATCGTTCCAATACTGCTAATAATCACGTAATTGAGTGTAGACACATTTTTCCAGAATTTTTGACATTACAGGGAGCAATGATATCGGGCGGTAGTTGAATACCAACATATTGTCTCCACTTTTATGGATAGATGCCACACTTGCAGTCTTCCAGAGTTTGGTTATGTATCCAGTTGCCAGTGATTCATTGATTAGGGTTGCGACAGGTTTTGCAATTGCTGGCTCACTGATTTTCAGCAGTATTGCTGGGATTTGATCAGGTCCAGACTGGTGTTTAATTTTTTGGTTACAGAGAAGTTTAGTAATGACACTGACAGGCACTGGTCTAAAACTGAATTTCTATGCATTACAGGGTCTTTGCACAGTTGGTGGGGCCTGACCTGTGTGCGGCCTTTCTGATTGCGTGTCATTTCCTAGTTTAGCAATCAGGGTGGTGGTGGTGCATCCAACAAAATAATTATTAAATGCATTTGCTACATCTAGGGGATGTTGTACGGTTTGGTTGTTTACTTTGACAGCAGCCGGTTGAAGTGGACAGGGGGGGGGGGTTGTTACTTATGATTTTCCAAATATTTCTAGGGTTTGATATATTGTTTAAATTTTCATTAAAGTACAGGGCTTTAGCCATTTTTGTTTGTTTTGTGCATGCATTCCTCCATTTTCGGTATTCACAGTGATCGTTCATGGAACCGGTACTCTTGAAATTTGACCGCTGTGAGTCTCTAAACTGGTACATTTGTGTGAGGTCAGCTGTAACCCAGGGGAGATGGGCCCTTTTACTCGCACTTTACGTAGCGGGGCATGGGGAATTCAATACTTTCCCATTAGGGATGCAACGATACTACTATCGGTATCAGTGCCAATATTGCCATTTGCACGAGTACTTGTTACTCATGCAAACGGCCCGATACATCCCGCCGATACCGGAAGCCGGCGCTGGGTCGGCTTGCCGGTATCTGCGGGGCTGGGGAAGCTGGCCGCGTGCATGAAAAGCACGCGGCCAGCATTCCCCTCCGGCGTGCCGTATACTCACCCATCCTGAAGGTCCGGTCGCATGGCAGTGATGCGGCCACTGGGCGCTCCTGTGACGCTGCCTCTCGGCTGGTGGCAGAGTCACAGATGCGCCCGGCGGCCACGTAATCGCATCACTGCCAAGTGACCGGACCTTCAGGATGGGTGAGTATACGGCACGCTGGCCGTGTGCTTTTCATGCACGCGGGCAGCTTCCACAACGTTCGAGCTGGGGCAATATCCATGTGAGCTGGGGGCAAATCCATGTGATCTGGGGGCAAATCCATGAGAGCTGGGGGCAAATCCATGAGAGCTGGGGGCAAATCCATGAGAGCTGGGGGCAAATCCATGAGAGCTGGGGGCAAATCCATGTTAGCTGGGGGCAAATCCATGTTAGCTGGGGGCAAATCCATGTGAGCTGGGGGCAAATCCATGAGTGCTGGGGTCAAATCCATGTTAGCTGGGGGCAAATCCATGTTAGCTGGGGGCAAATCCATGTTAGCTGGGGTCAAATCCATGAGTGCTGGGGTCAAATCCATGAGTGCTGGGGGCAGGGTACATGTGAGCTGGGGTATTCTGTATATATATATATCTCGGGGGGATATATACATGTGAGCTGGGGGCATTTTTATATGAGGTCTGTTTTTATTGAAAAGAGTTCACATGACATAAAAGTATCGGTACTTGGTATCGGTGAGTACTTTTTAAAAAGTATCGGTACTCGGTCCTAAAAAAGTGGTATCAGTGCATCCCTATTTCCCATAGCCTTATACTCTATACCAAACAGTTTAATACATTTACTATTTTTTTATTGACTTTGCAGTTTGAAGACCATGGGTGTTATACACTACGCGCCAGTGTTTCCCGGCATTACAAAAACTGGCTGAAATCATCAGTATTGAAGAGACATGTTGGCACTTCTCAAAACATAATAAGGAAAAGCTTTACAGTGCAACCTTTCCTTTTGCTGTTTGAATTATAGATTTGAGATTTCTCAGAACTATAGTACCTGCCATTTTAGCCAGAATTTACAGCGACAACAAACACTGGTGCTTTTTGCATAACCCCCATTTTTCCTTTCTTTTAATACCCACTTTCTGTATGGTAATTGCCTTTTAGGCCACTAGTATTAAGTAGGGATGCAACGAAACTAGTATCGATATCGGTGTCGATACCACTATTTGTTAGAGGATTTTGTACTCCTGCAAATGCCCCGATACCGCTCCTGATGCCCATAAGGCAGCGCTGGGCCGGCATGCTGGTATCCAAGGGGCTGGGGCAGCTGGCCGAATGCATTAAAAGCATTTAGCCAGCGTTCCCCTGTGGCCGGCCGTGTTACAGAGCAGCAGCAGGGCTATGTAGGCCGACCTTGCCTTCTGTCGACATCTCGCAGGTCTGAGGTCTGTATACGTGTATCTGGTCTGAGGTCTGTGTACGTGTATCTGAGTGGTTATACATATATATATATGAGATGAGGTGTGTGTGTGTGTGTGTGTGTGTGTGTTGTGTGTGTGGGCAGTGCTGTGGGTAAATGGGGTTTCTGGCCATACATTTCAATATAAACATAAACTGGACAGGCTTTCAGCAAAATCCTAAATTATTTAATATTATGCTGAATGAAGAAGGTGGCTTAACTTTCTTCCCACCCTGAATTTTTTCCTAAACTTTAAAAAAATTTAAAAAGCACAATTTAGACAAAGACTGGGTGTGATCGCCTAATATTCTGGTTCTGTTGGAAAAGTACCATTTGTTTGCAATTTCACCTCACATCAAAATATATGTAGCTTTCATAACCATTTTGCTGTACTACTGCAAAATAAGGAATGATGAGTAGTGATGTGCCGAATTCGCATTCGTTTGATTCGCATTCGAACTTGAACACCCGAAAAAGTTTGACCGCGAACTCTAACACAATTCGAACACCATGCAAATCAATGGGGCTCGGACGTTTGAAAATTAATGTCCCCTTCAAGAGGGCATATATGCAAGATATTGGCCATAAAAGGTGTATGGGGGTCTGGGTACTGCACTGGGGGTCAGGAAACAATGTAAAAAAAGAAGGGGAAAAAACGTTTTTAACCCTTTCACTGCTGAGTGCTGAGCCATTTCACCGCTGTGCACGGAGCTAATTTTTACCGCTTTTGCTCATGTTTAAGCACGATTTGAAGCCATGGGAAATGTTTGACCAACAATGAGTGGGAAATGTTTGACCAACAATGAGTGGGAAATGTTTATGCATCCCATAGGCTTCAATGTTAAAAATATTCCCGTTTTAATTCAATATCTAATACACCGTTTATTATTATATTCTGCAGTAAAGAGTCTCTTTATTCTTAGATTTTTTTAGGATCTTTTAAGCATTTTTTGGAATCTTTTTGCAAACTTTTTTTTCCTCAAACTTTACGCAAACGTTACGAAATGTTCGAAGTTCACGAAGTTTCAAACAGCCGATGTTTGAATCGAACTTCGAACTGGCAGCCCATCCCTAATGATGAGTACCAAAGGCAATGGTGCTTTTCTTATTTGACTTTTATCAACCTGAGTCACAAAATTGGCTTCTGAATACTGTTTTTTTGTTGTTTTTTTTTGGGGGGGGGGATATTATTCAATCCTTTTATATGCATGATTAGTCAGATATTGTGTCTGGAAAATAGAGTCCCAGCAACTAATGTTTTAGTAGTTTTGTCACTTCCTAATCCCCACATGTATTCATTCTGAATTATGAACTAATTGCAATGTATAAAAATACATTTGTAAATACAGAAATCTAGTCTCTGCATGCAAACGTGAATTTATAAACCTTTATTTATAAATACAATAACATAAGTAGCACTGTGTAAAAGCATACATTTATAAACCCAAAAGAAAATAAATGTAATAAAACTCAGAATGGATAATAGATGCAATTTATCCATAAAATGCAATATTCATTTTTTATACTTTTACATTTATCTACATTCATATATATATTTTTTTCACGTTTATCTTTTACATTTATTATCTGTGATAAGGGTATATTGCAATTTTTCAAGTGGTGTAACCCTTTTATGTAGATATAATCAGTAGTGACCACACTTTCTGTGGGCAGTAGTGAGCGAACAGGTTGCATTGTTTGTTCTTATGTGTTGTGGTGACCTGAACTCCATAAATCAACATGTTTTGTATGATACAGGTTTTTATTTAATTCAGTCAGTTCTCTCATTAAGAGAATCTGTGACTTTTTAACCCTTTCACTGCTGAGGACGAGTGGGGAACGTCCTCATTGAAGGAAAGATAGGTGGTTCCTTTGAACCCCGATATCTCCCGACTGTTGGCAGCTAGCAGGGTCATGTTTGGTATCGTTAGAAAGGACAGAGCATGGCCTTTCCAATGATACCAAACATGACCATGTTTTAAGTAAAAAAAAAATATATTCTTTTTTTAAGACTTGAAACGGCTCAGCAGTGAAGGGGTTAATCTTACGGTCAATTCTCTTACACACTCGTTTAACATCTTTGTAGTAACCGCCAGTATGAAATGACATATTTTTGTTTTGATTTTAGGAGTCTCTTTGTGCATGTTTGGCTTTGGGGACAATAGCAATACAATATTAAAATAATGGCATCCTCCAGCCGGTCCCAAGTGTTGTCGTTGTACAAGACCATGTTAAGGGAGAGCGGAAGGTTTAGTTCATACAATTACAGGTAAGTTAAACTACAGTATATTCTCTGCATTGTTATTGCTATATTGTCTGCAATCCTAGTTTGTAAACGTGACTGAGCCTAAAACATCTTTTGTTTGTCTTCCAAATTTGTTTTTTCTTGCTGATTTAGAGATTTTACTTTTTCACTTTTTATTGCTGGTATTCTGTAAAGTTATAAAGAATAAATCCATTGTATTTAATTCCTCATATGCTGGCAAATTGACTCATACTTTTTGAATATGTTATATAAGACTGGGGTCAGACAAGCACACTATGTGCGCCCGTACTGACGTGCCTTCCGGTGTCCGTCGCAGCGTTCTAACATTTCGCTCTTCCTTAACTCTCGTCTAACCCCAGCCTTAGTGATGCTGATTTAAAAAAAAGAATAAAAACGTCATATTCAGTTGATTTACTTGTTGATTTACTTGGAAATGCAAATTGTGCAATGCAGTGGGACTTGCGAACTTTATGTATGCAAGTTCTATAGCGTATGAGCAGAACGATGGATCGGAGCTGCGCGCATGCTCGGCTTCTCTGATACCGATCACTAATGCGAATGGTTTCAGAGATAGTGACGTCGGCATGCTATTGACTGGGTGGGTTTGAGCCAGAATCAGTACTCCTTTTGGATGCTGAAGGCAAGAGGAGCCTTTCTGCACGTGGGTACGTGATCACATGTTGGGATATTCTGTAATCCCAGTTGTAATGAATCCCAAAAAGAAATTTCCCTCCGGGGGTGGGTTGTTCTACACATTTTATGCCATTTTGTTCAGAAATTGTATCCAACACTTTTGTAATTATTGCATTTTTCTTATATAATATAAAAATATGCATTGATTTCTATTGCAAGTGAATTTATATAGTGATGTCCTGATCTGATCTCTAGAATTGGTATCAGGAGTCGACAGAGTTTTTCACAAATTGGCTTTTTCAAGCAGATCAGACCCCCAAGTCTGAGACATGCCAGGCAGTGAGATTCTCCTCCTTGGCATTGAGTCATGGCATGTTCCTGGCAGCTCACGAGTCATAGAGGAGGGAAGACACTGGAAGCCTTCCAGCTGGAGTCCAGGTGCCTTAGTGTCTTCTCTGACTGCTCTATGACCTGTGAGTAGGCAGAGAAGACGCTGTGAGTGAATGCTGAGGCTCCGAGATTACCTGACGCGAGGGAGACACAGGTATCAGCCAATCCCGAATACAGCACAAATCAGATCACTGACTTGAAAATCACGATTGGGGACTGCCCTAGAATTTATTACATCCTGAATGCTAATGAGTTAAAAAATCCTTTAGCGCATCAGTAATAGCGCTTTCTAGTGCCATCTTACTGTACTTTGCACTCACTACTGTATACTTAACATGTAGAGCAAAAAAGAGTAATTAGCGTTAGGATCTCAAAGTCCAAAAGCTAATTACGAAACGCTGCGGCTAACCGAAAAGTTAGCACCAGCTTTGAGCCTTAGCTAACTAATACAGCTTCTGCAGAATCAATCAGCACCAGCTGGAACCCCCCCCCCTCCGAAAGCAGATACTCACCTCTCATCCTGCGGTGCGAAAAGCGATCTGATCCGACGCGCCTGTCCCCAGTCTCCCTCCACGAATCACTCCGCGGTCCTGCACGATCTTGTGAGATCGTGCAGGTCACTTGGCCCAGGAAGCACAACTCTCCATGGAGTCCTACGGACTCCAGCAGGTGTCACGGTTAGGGATGGCACCGGGGTGGCACCAGGGGTGAGGAGAGTATGAGCCCAGCGTGCAGTGGTCTGCACAAATAAACAGAGGATAAGGGTAGAGGAGGGTGGATGAAATATGATGACTGACCAGGTTGATTGCAGAGGATGATGGGGATGATGGTAGTAATTTGTAGGAACCAGAAATGGGGAATCCGTATCAGGTAGCAGGTGTAGCAACGTAGCAAGGATGTTCACTCTTGGTGAGCATGAGCCGTAATGAACCAGCAGTGTGTGTGTGCGGGGCTGAGCCCTTTATTTCGAGAGTCACGTGTGTATTGGTGTTTAACTCATACAATGCTGGATGCTGGTTGCAGGCCAGGAACAGGATGGAAGTGAACCACCAGGGGGGTTTCAGGATGGTGGCAGCCATGGGGCATGACAGTACCTCCCACTTCAGGTCACGCTCCGAGTGACCAAGGATGGCAGCAGGACTGCCCATGACCAGGCACGGGTCACTCTGGTGGGTGCTGGGACCAGTACCCGTCACACCATTGGAGGGCAGAACGGTGGTCAGGAGTGGTGGTACAGGGTTGGGCACATGCCTTCCTCTGACGCCGCCGTGCCTTGGTCTTGGTCTTCTTGTGGACAGCAGATACCTCAGGAAGGAGAGTGCCCATGTACCCAGATGGCAGTCTCTCTTCATCGTCTTCAGTCGCAATGGGTGAAAAGCAATCACGAGATAAGATAAAGTCTGCATCAGATTCTTTAGGGATCTTGGGGTTTCTAGTTAATGTATCAGGAATGCGGGTGCCCATGTAACCAGATGGCATCCTCTCTTCGATCTCCCTACGCCGGAGTAACCCCTTTTCGAAGATGTCAAGGTCTTTGCGACGCACCACAGTCCCATTCGAAGCAGTGACTCGGTCCTCCGGTGATGGGTCAGCTGATGTGTCAGGAATGAGGGTGCCCACATAATCGGATGGCACAAAGGTGGGTATAGCATAGATGCCTTGCACCGTATAAGGAGCTGGATCCTCAGGTAAGGAATCTGGAGCAACAGGAATGTCCCTGGAACGTCTGGCGTTGGCGACAGAGGGCGAGAGATAGGAGGTAGTAGAGTCACCATTGAACCTTGTGCCCACATAAGAAGAAGGCATCGGGGTAGGCATCTCTTCCATGTCTCCCGGATCCACTTCTGATTCATAATCAAGGGAAGGATAGTTGAACAGCCAGGACTCACTGTCCTCACCCTCCTCTTCTACCACCTCCTCGCCATAACCCCACTCAAGGTCATCGCTGGATGAGGAGCAGACATTACGCCACCCCTTGATGGAAGTATCGAACCCCAAAGACCCCGTATATTGACCTGGAGGTCCTTTGGAGCGTCGGGCTGTCTGACGTGGTACATTCTCTTCAGAGGTAACCATGTTCTCTGGGTCATATTCAGATAGGGAGGAAGCACAGGAAGACAGCGGTGGATCGTGCTGGCTGGGAGCGATGGGAGTTGTAATCGCCATGAGGGAGCGCTTAATCTTCTGGGCTTTCTTCAGCCTGGCCTTCATTAACTGTTTGAAAGGGATCTGAGTCATATTTGAAACTGGCATGGACATGATCTCCATAGGGGTTGGCAGATCTGACTCCACAGGTACTGTGGTCTCCAGATCCATGGGAAGGACAGGTTCCATGGACACAGTGCAATCAGTCTCCATAGGCATTACTGGATTCTCAGACTCCTCTTCTGAACTAATCTCCAGAGACGTCACATGCCTGGATACAGCTCGTCGGGGGGCAGGTGTAGGTACATGAGTTCGTCGGGGTGCAGGTTTGGGTGCACGCACTCGTGCAGTAGCTCCCCTGGGGGCCGGTTTGGGCGAGGGTACCGGTTTAGGTGCCGCAGGTCTCTCTGAAGCAGGCGTGGACACAGTGGCTGTAGCAGGCCTGGAAGCCAGAGGCCTGTTCAATACCTCAGCAGCTGCTGAATTGCTGCAGCGCAGCAATTCAGTTTGCTGCAGCAGTGTCGTTGAACCCTTTGGATGCGAATTTTGAATCCAAAATGGCCGACAATTTCTTAATGAAAAATTCAGATTGTTTTTCGGATCATTCGGACAAAAAATAATAAAGAGAAGCAGTCAGCACAATTCCGTTTTGTATGCACACACCACAAATGATAGTTTTTAATGAATAAACGTTATGTTTACTTCTGAAACAATATATAAATTGAACTGTAATATATGTCTATGTGCAGGGGGAAATAATAAATAAATATTTTGTGCTTTGGTGAACAAAAACCTCAAAATTAACATTGCTGTAGGGAATTATTACTTGCTTCGAGGCGGCGGCCATCTTGCTGTAGGGCATTGTTACTGGCTTCATGCGGCGGCCATCTTTAATACGTCACACGAAGCATCTCCTCGGGTCGCTGCAAGTGCTAGGTTAGCACTGCTGAGCGGTTGAACGGCGTTCAATGCAAGTTGCTAACTTAGCACTTGCAGCGGCTGAGGTATTGAACAGAGGCCTGTTCAATACCTCAGCCGCTGCAAGTGCTAAGTTAGCAACTTGCATTGAACGCCGTTCAACCGCTCAGCGCTCAGCAGTGCTAACCTAGCACTTGCAGCGACCCGAGGAGATGCTTCGTGTGACGTATTAAAGATGGCCGCCGCATGAAGCCAGTAACAATGCCCTACAGCAAGATGGCCGCCGCCTCGAAGCAAGTAATAATTCCCTACAGCAATGTTAATTTTGAGGTTTTTGTTCACCAAAGCACAAAATATTTATTTATTATTTCCCCCTGCACATAGACATATATTACAGTTCAATTTATATATTGTTTCAGAAGTAAACCTAACGTTTATTCATTAAAAACTATCATTTGTGGTGTGTGCATACAAAACGGAATTGTGCCGACTGCTTCTCTTTATTATTTTTTGTCCGAGTGATCCGAAAAACAATCGGAATTTTTCATTAAGAAATCGTCGGCCATTTTGGATTCAAAATTCGCATCCAAAGGGTTCAACGACACTGCTGCAGCAAACTGAATTGCTGCGCTGCAGCAATTCAGCAGCTGCTGAGGTATTGAACAGGCCTCTGGCCTCTGGAGTTGCTTCAGAGGTCTACGCACCTGAGCGTGCTTGGGAGTTGTAGCTGGCTTAGAAACCGGTGCTGGTTTGACAACCGCTGATCTGGGGTTTTTTTCTGGGCAATTCGATATCCAATGTGATCCTGCCCCGCAGTACAGGCACAAATTGCTATTTTGTCTCCTGACACGCTCTTCAGGAGACAGGGGATCATGGCGTTTATTTGGAGGAGCGCACACCTTAGTTGAGGTGCCCAGAATAGTTTGCAGCATTTGCACCAGGGAATCAGCCAGCTTTTTAAATAGTTCCTGGAAGGTCGTCTTCAGTAACTCCACCATAAAGTGCAGCACTGCGGGCTCATTTGTATTAGGCTGGTTCATTCTGTCATGGTTAGGGATGGCACCGGGGTGGCACCAGAGGTGAGGAGAGTATGAGCCCAGCGTGCAGTGGTCTGCTCAAATAAACGGAGGGTGGATGAAATATGATGACTGACCAGGTTGATTGCAGAGGATGATGGGGATGATGGTAGTAATATGCAGGAACCAGAAATGGAGAATCAGGATCAGGTAGCAGAGTAGCAAGGATGTTCACTCTTGGTGAGCATGAGCCGTAATGAACCAGCAGTGTGTGTGTGCGGGGCTGAGCCCTTTATTTCATGAGTCACGTGTGTATTGGTGTTTAACTCATACAATGCTGGATGCTGGTTTTGCAGGCAGGAACAGGATGGAAGTGAACCACCGGGGGGGTTTCAGGATGGTGGCAGCCATGGGGCATGACAGCAGGTGATACTCTCGGCGGCGAGTTAGGCTGGCGGCACACTAGCAAACATTTTGCGTCCGTCTGACCGTACTGTTTGACGTTCGTCGTAGCTTTAAAAAAGGAGTCACTGAAACCCACCACACAAAGCACCTGCGCACTTTTTCACGGACGGGCAACACATATAGCTACAGACGCGAAAACAACATCGACGTGAAAATTCTAAACGGACGCAGAAACGCTGCCATGTATTTTCCTAGGGTGTGGAAACGTCAGACGTTACAGACGCACTTTATGCAGTACTCACACTATCTTCTGTAACGGGTACAGTATGCTCGTGTGCCGCCTCCCTTAGTGCTGCCGCTAGTATTCTGGAGGGTAGCGCTCGTTACGGGGCAGGCTTCTGAATTCAGCACCTGCCTCATAACCTGTTGTTAAACGGGGACGCTAAGGGGAAACCTGCTGCGGGTGCAGGTTTTTCCCGTTAGGGTCCCTGTTTCAGCTCATACCAGATGATAGGAACCTTACTATATTGGTTAGAATAGTGTAATTTTATTTTTTATTTTATTCTAACCATTTTATATTTTACTCTTTATTATGTCAGTGATGTAAGAACACACTTTGTAGCACAAAATATTATACTTGCATAGAACTAACATAAGAGTTCATAAACATTTGTATCCTGTGTTAATTATGTCACTAAATGTTTTTTGATGGACCATTATTATGTAAAACCTATGGATTTGTGTAAATGCACTTCTATACCTGACGTAGATCTGGAATAGGTCAAAGTGTCTTTTTCACTTGGAGGAATAAACCCAGCTATTTTGTCTTCTATTATCATTCCAATCTTTATGTAACAGAAAACAGGTTGCGTATCCCTTCACTGTATTTCTGAAATCTGGATTTTTCTGGAGAGCCGATATAATACCACAAGTGAAAGATTCCGTAATATTTCCCGAATTCTGCGTAATATTTCCCGAATTCGGCCATTTCTTACCGCTGTCACCACAAAACATCTCATACACGCCCTGGTAATCTCCCGACTCGACTATTGCAATAATCTCTTATCTGGCCTCCCTCTGTCCCGGCTCTCCCCCCTACAATCCATCCTGAACGCCTCCGCCAGGCTAATTCACCTCACCCGCTGCTCTGTCTCTGCCGCTCCCCTCTGCGAGTCCCTTCACTGGCTCCCCATCCACTGCAGAATTAAGTTCAAAATCCTTATCCTTACCTACAAAACCCTCACTAACTCGGCTCCCCACTACCTGTCCTCACTAATCACCAAATACACCCCGGCCCGCTCCCTAAGGTCAAACAGTGACCTGCGCCTAGCTTCTCCCCGCATCACCTCTTCCCATGATAGACTGCAGGACTTCACACGCGCAGCCCCCACTCTCTGGAACGCTCTCCCTCGTACTGTCAGACTTTCACCTAACTTCTCTTCCTTCAAACGCTCCCTTAAAACTTTCCTATTTAGGGAAGCCTACCACCCAACTCACTGACGCAACCATCAATCACTCTCACCTTACAGTCCTCTCCTCCGGTTTCCAACCCCAACCCTCCTAGATTGTGAGTTCCTACGGGAATAGGGCCCTCATCTCCTCCTGTACTGTTTGTCAAATGTTGTTCAATGTATTGTAACCCTGTCTATACTGTGCTTATTGTACAGCGCTGCGGAATATGCTGGCGCTTTATAAATAAAGAATAATAATAATTCCACACCTTACCTCTGGTGATGGGGGGGGGGCAAAATTATTTAAAAAATTGTATAGAAATTTCCTTCAGGCTGTGTGTATAAATTCTGAAACCTAAATTAATTTATTGATTTAGGCATCTCGTTTTGTTTGAAAACATCTCAAAATCTGAAAAATACCCAAAGCACTCCTGGTCCCAAGCATCTTGGATAAGGGATGCTCGACCCGTGTGTCTGTTCGTCAAATGAAACCTTATGACACAATTTTTTTTATGTAATTAATGGTTCTGTTGCTGTATTTCAGTTGTCCAATCGGCTTTCCATTCATGACCAGATGCAATGTCTGGAGGTAGTCTGTACTAATAAAAATGAGGGGCTCTATATGCAATGCGTGCTTTTCCTACACAGGCATGGGTCTATTGCAAGTGTAGTTGGCTCATTATTCCTATGACTTTTATCCAGGGGTTGGTCTTGAGACGATCCTGCCATTGCGGAGGTAAACATTAGAGCCCATACATACAGCAAATACAAAATGTGGTTAACTTGATGCTTTTGTGTAGAAATTATTGATGTTTTAAAAATACGTACATTAATTCACAATCCCCAATTTACTAAGGTTGCAGTCACACGAGTGCACTTTTCGCTTCCGTCTGACCGCACGGTTTGCGGTCTGTCATAGCTTTTCAAATAGAGAACAACACACGAAGCACGCGCGCACGTTTTCACGCACATGCAACACATGTTGCAATGGACACCAAAATGACATTGATGTGAAAAAGCTACAACGGAGGTAGAGAAACCCCTGCATACAGTCTTTTTTCTCTATAACTAACAAAGTGCATCCGTTTCAATGGACACACTGTGCGCAATCAGTGCACTCGTGTTACCACAGCCTAAGGTTGGGGGTCAGACGAGCATTTTTAAAAGCCGAAGGAACGTCCGTGAGAGTGGACGTTCCTTCCACTCTGATGCCCATCTAGCCACCTCGCTGAGCGCAGTTAGTTCTCTCAGCACTGCAAGGCTCGATCCTCCTATGAAGGATCGCGCTTTGCAGCCCCGTTGAACGCGTGTCGTAGCACTTCGACGGGGAGGCTTTCAGCACATCTGCTGAAGCACGCACAGTTCGTGCATACACTACAGCGTGTGGCCGGCCCCGTCGAAGCGTCACAACATTGCGACGTACGCCAGGACGTGCGTCAGTGCGGGTGCACGTAGTGTGCTCGTCTGACCCAGGCCTAAAGCTAGAAATATCAATTGATTTGTGGAATAACATGACAGAGCAATTGTATTACAGAATATTCTTTATATTTTGAAACCATGGTTTATCACTTCTAATTGTCCTTTCCGTGTTTGCTCACTGATACAATTTTTATTCATTAGGAAACCGGCCATATAACCCCTCCCCAACATCTCCAGCTATCTCCAAGTAATTGAAAGCCAAGCGTTTCTTCTCTACCCCAGAACAATAAAAATGGAGAAAAAAAATTCTCAATGGCTACCAGCTGTTAAATGAGTGAGCTTCCATATTTAATAAATTCTATTAACAATGCACCCCCCATGTCACATTGTAGGTGAACAGGCCCTAATTAAAAGCACACACCATCTGTTGGTGCATGACAGCAGGGTGGCACACCACAGCCAGCACGTTCCCTTGGACCTTGTATGTATTATGTATGAGCTGTGTCTGGGAAATGTCATTGAGCTCGAACATAGCGGCCAAGAAACTGTTTAGCACCATCTAATGGGCACATCTGTGATGAAGCCTTTCTCTTAAAGTTTTCTGAAAAAATACTGTTCCTTTTATTACTTTAATGCTTTCTAAATTAAATTGTAATATTCCCTAGATGAAAGAAATTGAGAGCATAGATTCAATAGTAAGTTGTTTGTTTTTATCGTGTGTTTGTGTGTGTGTGCGCACGCTTAAAGTAATGAAACCAGCATGATAGCACAAGTAAACCTTTCCCATAATTCTTAGCCCATTTTGATGTAACCATATTGTATTATTAATGATCATGTAAAAACATTGTATCCATCTGTTTTGAAACGTAATGTAATATTGAGAGAATATTATATATACAGTGTTTATTCTGTATATATAATGAAAGCGGAATCAATCGTTATTTACTTCGTTATCGTTCCTTCCCCCAGCTGTTTCTAACTATAACACCCATGATTCTCCAGCTATCTATGGCATTCAAAGAATTCTGGGATTCATAAGCCATCAACATCTGGGTGGCAGAGATCCCTGCTATAAAGGCTTTTCTAAGTATTTCAATATCATAATACAGGTTGAGTAGACCTGCTCCAAAATGCTTGGGACCAGCAGTGTTTTGAATTTCGCAATATTTGCATATAATAATTAAAACTCTTGCAGATGGGTCAAGTTTAAACTGTTATACAATATGTTATGCAATATTTTTAATAAATGTGTCCTTCGTCACAAGAGGTCAGGAGGGAACATTTTGACATTTGATGTCATGTCGGTGCTCAAAACCATTCCAGATTTTGGAACATTTTTGGTTTCGGATAAAGGATACTCACATTAAAACTGCAAAAGAGGGGGGCGTGGCTGGCTCTGCAGGGGAGCAGACGTGCCTAGAAGGAGCTCTGCCACACTCGTCTGATATTGAAGTTTTTAGCTGGAGCCTTTCATTGAATTACCCATTATTAGGGTCCCTGCACGGCTGGCCATAACGGGGATTGCTCCGGGGCCCGTTCCAGTCCCCCCCTCTGGAGCACAGCTGAGTTTTTGCCTGGCGGGTCTGAACGACAGTCGGCCATCTTGCGGCCTACCCTTCTGCTCTCGGACTGTCCTCTCTCCTCCTGCTTCCCCTGTGGAGAGCCCAACCCGGGTGTTTGGTGGCTGCGGTCTGAGGGGATGGAGGGCCCCCATCTTCTGGCCGTATCTGCGGTGCCCACAGAGAAGTCGAGGGAATGGGTGGAGTGGCGCAGTCTGGAGTGGCCCCCCCCACCAGTGGCATGGAGGCTGCTTTCGTGGCTCTCGAGGCCTGTTTGGCGCAGATGCCGGGGGTGGATGAGAGCCCGCTCTCCAGGGGCTCATGGGGGTGGCTGATGGCCGCGTGGAGGACTGGCCGGGCGACCGCAGATCTGAGGGTGGATGCTACAGAAGCCGTTTCACATGCTGATCATGGAGAGGGAGCTGATGACCAGAGGAGTTTTGGAGGCGGACCAGGGTCTGCTGCACCGGAGGATGCGGTGGTGGCCTCGGAGTTGCCTGCTGTTGGCCCACAGGAGCACACGGTGGAGGATGGCGGGCTCCTCCCTGAGGATGTTGCGGACTGTGGGGTTGAAGCTGGTGGCCCGGATGGAGTGCCGTCCCTGGATCCCTTGCACGAGGAGGAGCTTTGGGTTCCATGCAGCGGCACGGTTCCCGCCACCTGCGGAGTATATGTGGCTGTGGGAGTCGCCAGGCCAGCGGTATTATCTTCGATAAGCTTGGCGTTGGTGGAGGCATCTGTCCTGCCGTTTGACGAGGAGAGCAACAGAGTTCTGCAGGAGCGACCAGGTTACCGAGGAGACGGGACCGTGGAAGAGGGCCAAGCTGCTTTTTGGCTCGATACGGGCTGAGGTGGACTGCCCCACGGGGTTTTTCTCCTTGGTCTGCTTCAGCAGAGGCAACCCCCCAAACTGAGATATTTTTTTCTGCCCATCCCCTTAAATTTTTTAACCCCTTAATTCTTGAGACACCTGCCACAGCTTTTCCTTTCTTTTATTGAGACTTCCCCCCCCCCCGAGATGCCTTTTGTGCCGTCCCTGCGTCGACTTTTCTAATGACTTTTTCAATTTTACTGCCGAGTTTTTTCTTCCCAGCTAACTGTATTTTTCCTTAGCCATTTTACTTCGAGGACTCTGATTTCTGCTGTCCCCCCCCTTTTTGCGATGTTTTGCAGTTGTCTTATGAGACTCCCCCATATTTTAGCCCCCCCTCCATTCCCTGTACGCATTACTGATACTGATGTAACTTTGTTTCCATCTATCTTGCTGTTTGATGTACTGATGTCATATTTTCAAAATAAAAACCTTAAATTTAAGAAAAAAAAAATGCAAAAGAGAGCTAATCAAGCAATTCATTTTGCAGGTTACGCACTTTCCTTTTTTCCATTTCAGATTCAGGTTCTCAATGCCTCTACATGTTGGTGCTCCATTTATTTATCCAACTATATATTCATCTACTCTATTTTGCAGCATTCTGGTCACCTGTTACAAAGTATTTCCATCCGTTTCATAAAATGCAGAACATGCTGATTCCTGGTCTTATTTTGCTTTCCTATGTGAGACAACGTGATGTGAAAAGTGCGAATGTTGTAATGTTTATTTTGCCATTCTATGCTGTCACTTTAACAAACACATTCTTTCTGGGGGTGGGAAAGCTTTTTAGATGTTACCAGTTTCTGTCGGTTTGTAATTTATATACAGTAAGACATCTTATTTGAACGTGTAAATATTTTGTCTTTAGGTCATATGCTATCAGAAGAATAAAAGATGCTTTCAGAGAAAAGAAAAATGTTCATGATTCTCATGAAATACAGAGTTTGGTTCAACGTGCCAAAGAAAACTTGGAAGTCATTAAGCGGCAGGTAAGACTCACCATTTAAACCAGGGATGTCAACCTCTGGTACTTCCAGATGTGTCTGGATTACAGCTCACATGCTTCTCCGGCCATCCACTACATTCAAAGGTTATAGACCACCAACATCTGGGAGCAGAGTTTGACATCCTTGACTTGAACCATACTGAGATAATAGTTTATTTTCGGCACTTAGCAACAAAGGTAAACAAGGAATGCCAAATCTATCTTTTTTGAGGTTGGTTGAAATGCACAGAACATGTTTTTAAGATGATGGTACATGGTGGCAGTTTTCAATTATTTATATTTTATTGTATAATTCAGGTGCTATAATTACTTTATAATTCTTGCATGTGAAATGATGGCCCCTAAAGCAGGCAGGATTCTAGATGCTCATTTGAGCGTACAGCCAATCCAATGGCTCTCATTGTGACCTTTGACTAGTTAGGTCAGAAATGTACAACTGTACATTCCGAAGTACAAGAAAGGTAATTGGTTGATTGTCAGCTTTCAGTGGGTGGAGACCTGAGATCACTCATTTCACCAAAACCATTTAAATTACATAGAATGGTCATGGTGCCTATAGTGTCCCTTTGAGTATTTCCTCTGCTCGTCTATTTGCAAAATGAAGCTGGGTAATGTTATTGCTGTGCCGCAGTGTGTAAGAAATGTGCAGTGATCAGCTTTTCTTGCTCATTCTCACATCTGTTCAGTGCACTGCCATTTTTAAATGTTAGTACTTTCTAGAGGGATTTTCTTCATTTCACTGAATGCCTTCTCTTTTATATACCAGAAAATGAATTCACTTCCAGGGGTCACCATTTAATTAATAATCCACATGGCATTTATCCTCTTTAGTCGCGGCTGCATGAGTTTGGTTTACTTGTGCTGAAGCCAGTAGCTACGTGGATAGAAAACGTTTCCTAGCAAATGCATTCCCAGTATCTAATATAACATGCTAGCCATAATTACTAATCATTACATTTCAAGTAAAATCTGGAGGTAATTACTTAAAAGTATGGATGTACCGATACCATATTTTAGTACAAGTAATAGTAGTATTTGACCGCTTACCAATAAATAATTTAGGATTTTGCTGTATTGAAATGTGTGTCCAGACACCCCATTTACCCACTGCACAGGCCTGCACACACCCTGACCCCGCACACAGACACCAGACCTCAGATATATATTTATATATATATATATATATATATACACACACACACACACACACACACACACACACACACACACACACACACACACACACACCTCAGAAACATACATACCCATTTCAGACTTCAGATGTATATGTGTGTGTGTAATATATATCTATATCCAAAATAGTTCAGCTCAACGCTCTGGTTATCCAAAAATCAAGCCGAGGTGGTGCTAAGTCCCAGTGTAAATCAATATGGTGACAAAAATGGGAGCACTCGCGGACTTAAAATAAAATAACAAAAGTTTATTGGGAAAGCATTAAAATCCAACGTTTCTGCTCACACAGGAGCATTCATCCCTGATGAAATGTCACTTTCAATCGGTTTTTTTTTCCCCGTCTGGTAGCTTGCCGACTTTTTTCTGCGGTTGGTCAGCGCTGTGTTCAGGTGCATTCGTCAGGTGCATTTGGCAGCTGTCCGGCAGATTTGTGGCAGTGATCGGTGGGTTGGCGGCGGTTTTTCGATTCGTTTGGCGGCTGATTCCCTGCACTTTGGGGACCCTGCAGTGTATGCTGAATTCACCACAGGGTCAGCGAATCAGACTTGCCGAAGTGTGGCGAATGAGAGAGCACTGAAATGTCTGTAACCTTAATAGAGTAAAATACTCAGGGTTACTCAAAGAGATTCGAAAATTCACTGCACATTCGGTGACTTTTCGTTCTCTTCAATTCGGTGTGATTTGGCGATCCCATTTCGGTGACCCTGCGGTGTATTCAGCAAGCACCACAGGGTCCCCGAATTGCAGGGAAAAGCTGCCGCAAACCCGACGAAAACTAACCGCAAAACCCAGCGAATGCACGCTGAAAACCCCCAAAAACATCTGGATTAACCTGCCGAAAACCACGGAAAAAGCCCGAGCAGGAGCCGATCGCACACAGCCGAAGCCGCCGAAGCAGCTGAGACCGCAGATGAGGGAGGTGAATAAATTAGCAAAATAGTTTGTGTGAATCTGTGAAAATGAAACTCTGTTTGCAAAGAAACTACTGAGCGAAAATGTCTGAAATTTACACAGGAGGTCCAGGCAATGATAATAAAAATGTCTGTTACAGAAAAAATAAGTAAACTTTAAAAAAGAAAAAATCGGACTTTTAACCCTTTCGCTGCTGAGGCTTTTCCCGCCTCTGTGCTGAGCTCATTTTTACGATTTTGCTCATCATGTTTAAATGTGTTTTGAAGGCTTATTTTAGTATATGATCCAGACCTATTATATATCGTTCTTTCTGTCAGACTCGGCAGATTCATATTATGTCATTATTATATGTATACGTCATGACCTGTCTGTATATTATAACAAAAAATGCAATAAAATATGAATTTTCAATAATTTACAACGTGTAAAGTGTTTTTTTTTCACATTTTAACATACGAGCAATTGCGGTTATATTTTGTATGGGGTGCGCTTGTTAAAAAAATTTGAGATGGGGTCTCGTTACATTTTTTTGGGGGAAAATTACGCGATTTTTAACAAACGCACCGCATACAAAAATCGTTAGTGCAGCATCATTGTTCACATTATAATTGAAATGGGAACAATATTGCTGCATTAACGAACAAAAAAAACGAAAAAAAAACTTGTTTATTTTTTTTATAATTGTTTTTAAAAAAAACTTTTTTCATACTCATGTTTGGTATTGTTGGAACGGCCATGCTCTGGCCGATCCAACAATATCAAACATTAACCCCTAACTGCCACGGATCGTTCATTGGAACCCCCTATCTACACCGTTGGTGGCAGTTAGGGGTTAACTCCTAGACTGGCGTCATTGTGCTATGCACGATGACGCCAGTCCTTAGGGGGCATTCCCGGAAGCTTGGCCTTTTCGGCGCCGATTCGTGATCCAGCCCCCATGGGGTTAATTCCAGGTACCGTTAGGAAGGGCAGACTGCCCTTCCAAACGGTGCCTGGATTAACCCCCGCAACGCCGGCGATCGGGAGGGAGAGAGGTCCGAAGGACCTTCTCCCCCCCCCCTCCCTTTCAGGCGCCTCCTCCGCACATGCGGGGGGGGGGCGCCTGAATTAGGTGTCATTGCGCCGCCGCGATGACACCTAATTAGGCCAGCGGCGGTTCCGGAACCCGGCCGAACGCTGGCCCCAAAGAGAGGACGCGCTCAGCGCGTCCACCGCAAGGAACGTTACCTGCGGGTGGACGCGCTGAGCGCGTCCTCCGCAGCGAAGGGGTTAAAAAAAAATTAAGAAAAATGCTTAAAGTATCCTAAAAAATCTATAAATAAAGAGACTCTTTACTGCAGAATTTTATAATGAACGGTTTATTAGATATTGAATTAAAACGGGAATATTTTTAACATTGAAGCCTATGGGATTCTCCTGAATTAACTTGCCGAATTAAACCACCGAATGGCAGGGCATTAGGGGAACCTTTCACTGCTGGTTTGTGTTCTCTGAATAGCCGAAGCGGTGCTTTTTTATGGGGATTTCACTGCCCTCGAACAGGCACCGAACAGGCACCGTATGTGCAGGCAATTCGCCAGGATTTGGTGAATTGCCTGCTCTCTGGATAGCCGAATGGCCAGGAAAGGTAACCAAACGCTGATTTTCAGCGTTCGGTTACCTTTCTCAAGCAATTCGGATCTCTTTGGATAACCCTGACTGTATATACTTAACTAAACATACAGTCATGACCAAAAATATTATAACCCCCGCATTACTGTCAAATAATGCACCACTTTGCCCAGAAAATTGTTTCAATTACAAATGTTTAGTCGTTCTCATGTTTATTATTCTCATGTTCCATGCAAAACTCCAAAGTGTTTATGGTACAAACGATAGGGTAACCTGGTCTTCAGACAGTAATCTGCAGCTATAATCCATTTCTTTTGACTTTGAACATACATACAGTTGTGTTCAAAATTATTCAACCCCCACTGAAATTGAGTGTTTTGGCCAGTTTGACATTGATTTTGATCATTCAGTCATCTTGCTTACAATTAAATCAAAGAGGCACGTGTAGGTCAGACAAATATAACATAACATTTATAATGAGATAACCACAAATGTCTTTTCTGTGCTCACATCATTATCAGTTTTATTCAACCCCCAAGTGACATTCAATCTTAGTACTTAGTACAACATCCTTTTACAGTTATAACCGCTTTTAAACGTGAAGCATAGCTTGACACAAGTGTCTTGCAGCGATCTACGGGTATCTTCGCCCATTCGTCATGGGCAAAAGCCTCCAGTTCAGTCACATTCTTAGGCTTGCGCACTGCAACTGCTTTCTTTAAGTCCCACCAGAGGTTCTCAATCAGATTTAAGTCAGGTGACTGCGATGGCCACTCCAAAATGTTCCAGCCTTTTAATCTGCAACCATGCTCTAGTGGACTTGGAGGTATGCTTGGGATCATTGTCCTGTTGAAAGGTCCAACGTCTCCCAAGCCTCAGGTTTGTGACGGACTGCATCACATTGTCATCCAATATCTCCTGGTACTGAAGATAATTCATGGTATCTTGCACACGCTGAAGCTTCCCTGTACCTGCAGAAGCAAAACAGCCCCAAAGCATGATTGACCCCCCCCCCCCGCGATGCTTCACAGTAGGCAAGGTGTTCTTTTCTTCATAGGCCTTGTTCTTCCTCCTCCAAACATAGCGTTGATCCAAGGGCCCAAACAGTTCTAATTTTGTTTCATCAGTCCACAGAACACTATCCCAAAACTTCTGTGGTTTGTCCACATGACTTTTGGCATACTGCAGTCGACTCTTCTTATTCTTTGGAGACAGCAAGGGGGTGCGCCTGGGAGTTCTGGCATGGAGGCCTTCATTACGCAGTGTGCGCGGTATTGTCTGAGCTGAAACTTCAGTACCCACATCTGACAAATCTTTTCTCAGTTCCTCAGCAGTCACACGGGGACTTTTCTCCACTCTACGCTTCAGGTAGCGCACAGCAGTCGAAGTCAGCATCTTCTTTCTGCCACGACCAGGTAGCGTTTCAACAGTGCCCTTTGCCTTGAATTTGCGAATGATGCTTCCTATGGTATCTCTTGGTATGTTTAACATCTTTGCAATCTTCTTATAGCCATTGCCCTTCCTGTGGAGAGTAATCACCTCTTCTCTTGTCTTCCTGGACCATTCTCTTGACTTCACCATGTTTGTAACCACACCAGTAAATGTCTAGAAGGAGCTGAGTATCAGTCATTTTAAAGCTGCCTAATTGGTGCTTATTATGCTTTACTGCTGCTCCGTGACATCCACAGGTGTTTTCAATACCTGATTGAAAACACTTGAATGAACCTCTGTTCTTCAGAGTGGTATTCTTTAAGGGGTTGAATAATTGTGTCAATGAAGAATTCACAAAAGAAACATTTACTACTGTATTACAAAACCAATTGATGTCATTTTAGTTGCATATGATTCTTTAAAAAGTCCTTGCAGGATTTCATTCTGAATACAATTACAAATGTACACTAAATTCCCTAAAACCCTTTACAGCATTGGGGGTTGAATAATTTTGAACACAACTGTAGGGCTGATGGCTTCCTAAGACAGACAAGGAGACCGAACAGGGCGATCGTGCAAGGATGTCCATTTTTCCAGCACTGTAGAGCAGTGGTTCCCAATCGCAGCCCTCAAGTACCCCCAACATGTCTGATTTTCCAGATAGCTGAAGCACAGCACATGTGATATAATTTGCTGCTCAGTGATTGCAGGATTCAGTCTGCATTTCCCCAAAGAGATCTGCAAAATCTGGCCTGGTTGGGAACCACTGCTGTAGAGCATCAATGTTACATTCCCTTTTGATGAGAAGCCCTTCATGCTCTAGAAACCACCCTATTTCACAGAGCAACAGGAACAGGAAAGCCTATTACCCTGTGCAGTGCAAGCCGCTGCCATTGCACAGGACTTCCCTCATAACACCAGCGACACCACAGCCAGGTCTTGTTGTAATGGAAAGAAAAAGGGAATGTATAACACCCTTTGTGGGACAGTGAAGTGAAGCATAAGAAGAGCGTGTGCAGATGTATCAAATAAAACATAACTCAATCATTTTCAGATTTCAATCTGTCACACGGTGGCAAATAGAAATGGGGTTGGACGTCAAATGGGGCAAAGCAGGAGATACAAAGTGACACAAAAGGGATATTGCTGACCAGCTGTAACGGCTGCCTACTGTATATTAAGGATTCCTGTATGGATGCAGAGTGATAATAAGGATTTATTCTACATTACTTCTGATTGAATGTAATAGTCCCAGTAATGGTAATTCAATAATCGTTAACGGCTTGCTGTCGTTTGCCACTTGCAGCTCCCTATTACTGAGACCATTTGAGTAGGGCCCTTAAAGAGGGAAGTATGGCCTAAATGGGACGGTGTGGGAAGATGGAATAGAGGTTTTTATTATTTTTTTATGACGACTATTTTTTTATGACGACCCTTCTGATGATGCTCCACTAGTCTATCTTGGGAGCGGTAGTTATAAAGCATCTGGTTTGCTAAGGTTAGTCAACAAGGCATCTGAGGGTGAGAGGAGAGAGAAGTATGGAAGGGAACAAAAAATGTGGGAGGTGTGGATTTGGAGTATAGGAGAGATTTTACGGGTGGGATAGAAGTACTATGTGGGAAGGGGAACATTAAAAGTCATGCGCCACACATTTACACTCTGCTCCAGTACACACTTTGCATTCCCAAATGCACACGAATGAATATCCTCTTTATTATACAAATTGACATTCCATCAGGGGCGGACAGACAACTAATGGGGCCCCTTGTGCCACGCCCACAGTAGGCCTCCCCCATACAAAACACCACCCATACAACGCACAACCTATATGCACATTGTTGTATTAAGGAATTTATTTATTCACACAGTCTTTAAAATAATAATCTTAAAGAGTTAATAAAATCCACTCTGGCCCCCAACGAATTGGAAAATCCATTGTGCCCATGGGCGTCCGCAGCATGGGGCAAGGTGGGCACTTACCCCCCATCAACCGCCTTAAATTCTGATAATTTATTCACTGCACGGCTGGCTGCAGTTCCAGGGTTCTCCACTAGGCTGCACATTCCCACTTCACCTCCAATCCACCACATGCTCCCACTCACTTTGCATGCTGGGAGAGGCAGGGCTGAGGTGCAGCTGCTCCTATGGGCCACAGGCTGGGGTGCTGGACACAGGAAAAAAGGTAATGATTGTCAAATAAATACATTTTTATTAAGCTTGATGCCAGTGTCTTTATTAATAAGCGTCCCCTGATCTGAGGTCTAGTTTATCTATCTGTCTGGGGAGGAGGGACACAAAATGATTAGTAGTGATCTGGTGGGGGCCTGTGTTAAGCTCCCAGAGCTTGCATGAGGTCCAGACCAAGGCAATATTGGCAGTATACAGGCACTCTTGCCTGGGCAGTGGGGATGAGGGCCCTGCTCCAGAGCTTACAATCTAAGAGGAGAGGGGACCCTGCTCCAGAGCTTACAGTCTAAGAGGAGAAAGATTGTAAGCCCTAGAGCAGGGTCCTTTCTCCTCTTAGATTGTAAGCTGGGGAGCAAGGTCTTTTCTCTTAGATTGTAAGCTCTGGAGCCGGGTCCCCTCTCCTTTTAGATTGTAAGCTCTGGAGCAGGGTCCTTTCTCTTAAATTGTAAGCTCTGGAGCAGGGTCCCCTATCCTCTTAGATTGTAAGCTCTGAAACCGGGTCCTTTCTCTTAGATTGTAAGCTCTGCAGCAGGATCCCCTCTCCTCTTAGATTGTAAGCTCTGGAGCAGGGTGCCTCTGTATTACTACGCTTTATTTTAGGACTGTCCCCTTCATGAAAATGTCAAAAGGGCAGAAACTGGATGCCATTAAAATTCCCCCCCCCCCGGTAAAATTACTGCGGACTCCCATGATTGTGCCCCCTCCAGACATACAAACTGCCACTGCTCTGCTGCGTTAGCCATCACACACTCATGGCAGCTTCGGCCGGTGCACAGTGGGTCCCTGTGGCACACGATTCCAGGATTATAAAATACTGTACATTACTGACACGTTTTGTACACACTACACATTACAGAGCTCCACAGCAATACAACCCACAGTAATGTGCAGTGTGTATGAGCTTATAACCGTACACCACAGCAATAAAACTCACAGAAATGTGCGGTGTGTATGAGCGTATCACAGAGCACCACAGCAATAACACTCACAGAAATGTGCTGTTTGTATGAGCGTATCACAGTCACCACAGCAATAAAACTCACAGAATGTGTTGTTTGTATGAGCTTCTCAGTCACCACAGCACTAATACTCACAGAAATGTGCATTGTGTATGAGCGTATTACAGAGCTCCACAGCAATAAAACTCTCAATAATGTGCTGTTTGTATGAGCGTATCACAGTCACCAAAGCAATAACACTCTCAGAAATGTGCAGTGTGTATGAGCGTATTAGAGCTCCACAGCAATAAAACTCACAGAATGTGCATTGTGTATATGCATATCAGTCACTATAGCAATAAAATTCACAATCATGTGCTCTTTGTATGAGCGTATCAGTCACCACAGCAATAACACACACAGAAATGTGCAGTGTATATGACCGTATTACAGAGCTCCACAGCAATAAAACTCACAGAATGTGCAGTGTGTATGGGCGTATCACAGTCACCACAGCAATAACACTCATAATAATGTGCTGTTTGTATGCGCATATCACAGTCCCCACAGCAATAAAACTCACAATAATATGCTGTTTGTATGAGCGTATCAGTCACCACAGCAATAAAACTCACAGAAATGTGCAGTGTGTATGAGCATATTACAGAGCTCCACAGCTATAAAACTCACAGTAAACGCTGGTGTGTGCAGGCCCAGAATCCACAGCAATATATCTCACAGTAAACGCTGGAGTGTATGAGCAGGCACAGAATCCACATCAATATAACTCGCAGTAAACATTGGGGTCTATGGTATGAGCAGGCACAGAATCCACAGCAATATAACTCACAGTAAACACAGTGGTGTATGAGCAGGCACAGAATCCATAGCATTTTGTTTATATATTTACCACAATCTATGCAAAAGTTTGGGGCCCGACCTGGGTATCCTAGGTGTCCTCCTCCAGTCTACCAGTGTAGAGTGGACACAGGCTGGGCTGGCTGCACTATGAACATGTGCTTGCCCTCCTCTTCTGGTGCTGCGTGCAGTGCACTATACGCAGCACGTGATGAAGGGGGCGGCGCCATATCAGGGTTTAAGGTTCTTTTGAATGTGGGAGGCCGAGTCACGCTGTGTGAGTGACTGCGGCTGCACTAATGCACGCCGCAGCTGCTCTGCCTCACTGAGGGACAACACAGCAGAGTTCAGTGTGCCACTACACTGGGCAGACAGCTCCGGATTCAGACTCTGAGAGTCTGAATCCGGAGCTGCGGGATTGTGAAACTGGTGGCAGGGCACACTGGGGCCCACTAAGCCAGCCAAAACCAGGCCCCCACTGACCTGCGTGCTTTCGGGCAGTGCCCGAGAGCCCGACGGGTCAGTCCGCCCCTGCATTCCATACATATATACGTCTTTGTACTCCTACCTGCACTGTATTCCAAGAGCTTCCAGATTTCACACAATAAAAATCATCCAGTTATTCATGTACAACAGTCTACATTATTCATGGACAAAAATATACCGTACATTTATTCAAATACATACCATAATACCACACTATAATTCCAATAATAACGTACCGAAAACTGTACCGGTACTATAATATCAGTAGATGACTTACAAGACAGGAGTGAGTGGTAAAGTTAATAGGGTGATCAGGGCAATCGGTGGTACTGTACCTTTTCAAGAGCAAATTGGTAACCAATCGCTGGCCAGAATGAGCGAAGCGCGCTTTCACTATCGATTCCTCACAGGCTGTGTACATCTGGTATCACTCTGCCTGTGACTGGAGCCAGCGTGTAAGAGGAAGCATCGGCTTATGTGGCTCTGCTCTCTCCGGTGCCGCCTCGCTTCCTCGGATGCCGGCATCACCGATTCTCTCCCGCAGCTCTTCAAGTTGCCCTTTATGCCACCACCAGCCCTGGGAATGATCACAGCTAGGTCTTATTTTTGGGCTGAGTCTTATACTTTAGCAATTATCAAAAATAGTACTAGGCCTTTTTTTCCTGGTAGGTCTTCTTTTCGGTGAAACACGGTCCACACTGTTCCTCTGCTTCTGAGCTTCTCTGCTTTCACATACACACACTGACGTGTAAAATGCATTCTTCTACTCACACGCACACTTCTGCTCTTCTACACTTATTCTCACATACAACCTCTCCTCAGAAGTAAAACTCTACAGTCATACACTCACCCAGGGCCGGGCCAAGCCACTGTGCTGCCTGGAGCGAAAGATGAAATGCTGCCCCCCCCCCAAAAAAAAAACAACACCTGACATGTATGAGTGTATCAGAGCCCCACAGCAATAAAACTCACAGTAATGTGCGGTGCGTATGAGCGTATCCCAGAGCTCCAAAGCAATAAAACTCGCACTCATACACACTGCACATTACTGTGAGTTTTATTGCTGTGGAGCTCTGTGATACTCATACACATGGCACTTTACTGTGAGTTTTATTGCTGTGGAGCTCAGTGATACAGTAATGCGTAGTGTGTATGAGTGTATCACAGAGCTCCACGGCAATAAAACTCAGAGTAATGTGCTGTGTGCATGAGCGTATCACAGAATCCACAGCAATAAAACTCACAGTAATGTGCGCTGTGTATCACAGAGCTCCACATATCCCGGCCCACTGTCACACACAGCTACATACAGTCACACACATCCACACACCCACCTACATACAGTCACACACACCTACATAGTCACCCACACCTACATACAGTCACACACACCTACATACAGTCACTCCCACCCACACCTAGTCACACACCCACACAAAGTCACACCCACACAAATCCACACACATCCACACAGTCACACCCACACAAATCCACACACAGTCACACATCCACATAGTCACACACGCCCACTCACACAAATCCACACACAGTCACACATCCACACAGTCACACACACATAAACTTACCCACACAGCGGAGGGTTTGCTGGACACCGCCGGGCCTAGTCGTGCTCCAGCACACTTGTGACTTCACTTGCAAACCTGGTTGAGGGCTTGCTCCGCGCATGGCACTGGGGCTGGCTCCGGGCCTGGCACTGGGCCAGGCCGAGGCCTTGCTCTGTGCCTAGTCGAGGCCTGGGCCCCGTGGCTGTCTCTGGGCCTGGCCCCCGTGGCCTTGCTCCTGGCCTGGTCGAGGGCTGGCTCTGGCCGAGGCTTTGCTCCGGGGCTGGCTCTGGCTGAGGAGAGGACCCCCGCGCTGGAGGACCGGCTGAAAAAGGCGGGCTCCATCTTCCTGCAATGAAGGGTGCAGGCGTTGGCCCGCACGTGTGTAGGGGGTGGGCGCCGCTCATCTCTTGTGAGGAGGGCGGGCGCTGGTCCACCGAGAGGGGCGGGCGCAGCCTGGCTTCGCGGCATGCTGGAGGGCTGTGCCTTGTCCAGGACGGGTACTCCGCCGCTGCCCTTGAGAGCGGCATTTTGCCACCCCTGACAAAGGGCCGCCTGGAGCCGCTGCTCCACCCCGCTCCATGGACGGGCCGGCCCTGCACTCACTGACGCTCCATGCTTGTGTGTCACATTCATACACTGATATAGAAACACAAACACCATACTAATCAAAGTCTATCCCTGCATTCACTCTGGCATTTGGATACTTTTTTTATTACTACGTTTTTTGGAGACTGTTACATAAAGTGACAGTCAAGCCTAGCACAATTTGGACTAATTGGAAGGGGAATCACTTCTTTTATATAGGACAACATGTTTTTGCTAACACATGTAATTGTTAAAAGGGAGTTATTCCCTGTTAAATTTTTCCTGACGTTCATGTCACTGCGGCCTGCAATGGGGGAAGTGAGAGCTTTGAGCAGAGAGCCATCCTACAGGATGGCTATCCGCTCAGTCCGTGCCCACCACTGAATGTCAGCATGTCGACATCTCTGCTGACGGTCAATCGCACTTCACTACCTGACAGCTTCTAGCCAGTTCCACCCACAGAGATGGCAACATCTTGGCGCCCATTGCTGGATTGGGGTTAGTACAAACTGCGATATGTCATCAGGGGAGGAGACATCCTGTTGATCTTTAAGTTCAATGTGAGATCTATCCCTTGATGGGGGAAGTGAAACAGGGTAGAAAAGGTGCACTTTAAGGTAGCAATATTGTTACTGCATTAACTGCACTGTCTTCTGCCCACCGTCCTGATTTATTTAATTACATTAATTGGGGGATGCTCTGAAATGCTATTTCACTGTGTAGCCAAAAATCCTTGCACCAGCCTTAAACGTACACACTGATGCCAAAGGCAAATACACCCCTGCGTCTATGTGCCTTGACTGTATATTTAGAGACAATGCTATAAACTAATATATAGTTCTATTTTGGTGTTTTAGTGCATTTGTGGCGGTGAATACATTTTAATCCTCCTTTTCAGGTTTTAAATGTTAGACCCCGTATTATTATAATATTGCTATTGATAAATATATTGAATTAAACTGTGCTTTTAAAATCTCTAATTTCCCCTGTTACCTTTGCAATGTTGGTAGATTCAAGTTCGTTTATGGCCACACATATTTTAAAAAGAATTTGAAACCAATGAAATTATTGTAGGAAAATCCATGTAATAGCCCCTTGATAATTTAATATAAAGCTAAGCAATAATAAAATTAATAGAAAATAGGCAATTGCAATTATTTGTTGCCGGAGACATTTTTTCTAGCTCTGTGTAATCTGTTTAAAATTATATCAAGTGTTATTTGTTTATATACACATTCATAAGTAAATTATTAACCGTTGCATTTTAAATAATGCTCTATAAAGCAGATGTATTATGAAATTAAAGTTTGAAGCATGGATGAGATTACTTTCTTAAAGTTTTAACTTTTATGTGTTTGTTCCCGTGTAGATCATTTCCTGGCAAAAGTTTGTTTTCTAAGTTTCCATACAGCTTGCATTAGTGTGGAAACCCTTTTTAAATGCAGTGAAAATTATGGACAAATCAATATATGGGCTCTGGTCCAGTAGGGCCATGAACATGATCTTGTGCAAGTATCCAAGTAGACTGCAGAAGAAAACACAAAAGGCTCTATTCCAAAGTTGGTGCTAACATAACCAGAGCTGTTGTAAACTTCCCAGAGCCATTATAGTCTATGGAGTTGATAAGTTTACAACATAGTTACATAGTTGTATAGGCTGAAAAAAGACATGCGTCCATCGGGTTCAGCCTCTCCCACATAACCTACTGCTGTTGATCCAAAAGAAGGCAAAAAACCCAGTCTGAATGCTTGCCAATATGCAACATACTGGGAAAAAATTCCTTCTTGACCCCAGAATGGCAGTCAGATTTCTCCTTGGATCAAGAAGCTTTTACCCACATATTAAATATTATAACCCTTAATATTCTGTGTCTGCAGGAAGTCATCCAGTCGTTTTTTACCACCTCAACAGGCAGAGAATTCCACAGCTTTATTGTTCTCACCGTAAAATAACCCTTCCTATGCTTTAAGCTAAATTTTCTTTCTTCCAGTCTAAATGGATGACCCCTTGTCCTATGTATAGTCCTGTTAATGAATAGGTTATCAGACAATGGTTGATAATGGCCCCGTATATATTTATATAAGGTTATCAGATCCCCTCTAAGGCGCCTTTTCTCTAAACTAAACAGGTTTAAGCTTGTTAGTCTTTCCTCATAACTTAACCCTTCCATCCCCCTTATTAATTTAGTTGCCCGTCTCTGCACTTTTTCTAACGATATAATATCTTTTTTTAAGACAGGTGCCCAAAATTGCACGGCATATTCAAGGTGCGGCCTGACCATTGATTTATACAGAGGCAAAATTATGTTTTCATCCCGTGAGTGAACTCCCCTTTTAATGCATGCCAGTACTTTGCTGGCCTTGGCGGCTGTTGTTTGACATTGCACATTGTTACTTAGTTTGAAGTCTATGATTATTCCCAAATCCTTCTCCTGCTTGGATTTCCCTAACGCCGTACCATTTAGGGTATAAATTGCTTGTGTGTTCTTCACTCCAAAGTGCATAACTTTACATTTATCTAGATTAAATTTCATCTGCCATTTAAGTGCCCAGTCCCCCAATCTATCTAAATCCCTCTGCAGCGAAGTAACATCCTGCTCACATTGTATTACTTTTCCTAGCTTTGTGTCATCTGCAAACACTGATACATGACTTTCAATGCCTATTTCAAGGTCATTTATAAATAAATTGAATAGTATTGGTCCTATAACAGACCCCTGAGGGACACCACTTACCACTGGTAAGTGGTAACAGCTCTGGTTACGTTAGCACCAACTTTGGTATATTGCCCATGGTGAGCATTCTTTATCTGGAATGCTTGGGACCTGGAGTATTCCAGATATCGGAATCTTTTGGATTTTGAAAGAGCTATGTGCCTAGAGAGCCACGATACCTTTCCTGCTGCATCAGCAGCATGTACACACGCTGGGAGAGATGTGTAGCCCTTTTCGAGGGACATGCTGCACAGAGCCAGTCACACAAACTGGGGCCGCACAGATTTTCCCAGTGTTGCCATACTGCGCTGCAGCCCTCAGAGCCAGGTCGCAAAGCAGCAGGGCCTGTCCGGAGCACTAGGGAAGTGTAACTAAAATCCAGATGATTCAGAAATTTCCGGATTTTAGAATTCTGAGTACATATTGCCCAACCTGTACCAGCATTAGCGCATGGCACCGCTGCAGGTATTCAATTGAGGCTCCTAAAAGTGCATTCACACGCATACTCCATCGCTCTTCCCAATAGTAGTTGTATTGTGAAGACCTTGCACAGGTGAAAGGATAGTCAGGGATTGCTGTATCTCTTGTGCAGAGAGGACTGCCTTGTCATTTCAGTACTGGCCACCCTTTTTGGATGATAGCAGTCTGATTTGCTTATGGTTTAGTCTTCTCTGTAATGGTATCATCATACTAAAACCTTGTGAGACCTGAGCGGGGACCCACCATAGGGCAGGACACTCCTCAGTAGGGCTTTTCTGTTCTCAGGACCCTCACATAACTTAGTTTTGAAAACCCAAAATGCTGTCACGCAGTAGCCCTTCTACTTGAATGACTGTAGCAGCCTATGTGGACAGCCATAGATGGCAGGGCACTCAGCACAATGTGCTCATAGTGGATAGATTACTTTTTTTTATATATATATATATATATATATATAATTATTATAGGGGATTTTCAGAGAGCACCAAAATGTCAACAACATTTTGGTGCTCACTCGTTCGCCGCACTTCGGCGAGTTAAATTTGCCGACCCTGATTGAATTTAACATTCGCCGCAGTGTCTCAGAAGTGCTGCAGATCGACCTGTCGAACGCATCCTCAAACTGCTGAATCGATATGAAAAACCGCTGAGCGCAGCTGCAAATATGCTGAAAAAAGCTGACGATCGGCCAAACAGACCGTCGAATCTATCCTCAAGCAGCCAACGACCCGCTGGAAAAAGCTGATAAGCCGCCGAACAGGGGTAGAATTTTTTTTTTTTTAACACGCAACTTTTAAAACGCGTTTTAAAAAAAAATAGTGCATGAAAATGCCTGGAAATAATATGAAAGATCCTATGAATAATAATAAAAAGGTCTGTTACAGAATAAGAAAAAAACGCAATGTAAAAAAAAAAGTTGGAATTAAAAATTCACCGAAAAAAATCCAAATGAAAAGAATAAACGGTTGAATAAATATTTAAGAAAAATAAAGACTTTCTTTTACATTGAAACCTATGGGATTCACCTGTTAAAACCTGGTGAATGAAACCACCTAAAATCAAGGGATTCAATGACATTTCGGTGCTGTTTAGTGTTCTCTGAATCGATTTGATCATTACTTCTCTATGGGTATTTCACTGCTGCCGAAGATCACCGTATGTCAGTGGCAATTTGCCAATATTTAGCGAATTGCCAGCTTTTCGAACGGCTCTGAATCTGCACTGTACAGAGAAATTCACTGTTCAGTGCAATTCCGTGGCCAATTTGGTGTTCTTTGAATAACCCCTTATGTGTTTTCTAGACCAATTCCTTCAAAATAAACCAGGGAAAAGTTAACTATGTCACGTATTGTAAGGCCTGGTTCCCACCTGGGCATTTTACAGCGCGTTCCTACACTGAAATCTCATTATTTCCTATGGGCATGGTTCACACCTGGGCGTTTAACAGCGCTTAGGAAGGCGCTGTAAAATGCCCTATGCCCAAAGTACAGGAGCTTCTTTGGGGCATAAGGCTATCCTAAACAAAAGATAAATCCAGGTAAAGTATCCATGTAATTGGGCAGACTAGATGGGCCAAAAGGTTCTTACCTACCGACATTTTCTATGTTTCTATTACAGCGCGTTTGTGGCCATAGACTTCAAAAAATGCGTGTACAACGCATGTTTTTAATTGTAAAAGACGCTTATAAAACGCCCAACAAAAACGCTCGTAAGGCCGGGTGCACACTAAGCATTTTCTTCTGCGCACTAGCGTGCATTAAAAAAGGACACCCTTTATGACAGAAGAGATTGGTAGACGCCAGACGATGCGTTAATTTTGACGCACATCGTAAAAACTGAATTTGAGTTGAATGGAGAAAAAAAAAAAGCTGGGCTTTTGACATTTGATGTTCAGCACGCGGCCAACGTCGCGTCAATCCTAGCGCAACAACCTTGGCGTTTCCATGACTGACGTCTTCGGCGCGCTCTCTTTGTTGCGCGCGTACTACGTGTGTACTTCTCCGCGTAATTATATGCTACAACGCACGTCATAAAGAGTGTCATAACGCGCGCTAGTGCGCAGAAAAAACGCCTAGTGTGCACCCGGCCTAAAACGCCCATATATGAGATACGCTCAGGTGTGAACCCAGCCTAATAGTGGCTCAATTGTGCTGAAGGAGGTGAGACAGAGGCCCAATCAGGGGTGAGAGGAACGAAGCAGGGAGATATGTCAGAAGCACAATGAAGGTAATTGCGATGGAACTGTGGGTCCCCAAAATCGAACTTTGATTTCATAGCTCCAACATTTTGGTTTCAGGCAAACCGATTGTTTTTGCATCATTAATGAATGCTTAAAACATAAAGCGTTATTCACAATGAGCTGGCGTTGCAGCACTGATGTTCACTGTCATTTCAAGAATGTAAAATCCGAAGACTAACAGGATATGCTTCAACGTGTAGTTTGTCTTGTTCTTCAGATTTTAATCTTGTGAAATGTCTGCATTTGTCGGCACTTCAACATCGGAGTTTGTTGAATAATACCTTTAATGGAGCAGTTTGTAATAAATGTGGAGAATGTAAGTGAACTGTAAACCCGGATAATTCATTTCTATCACTTTTCTAATGATTTCTCCATTAAAATGATCAATCACATAGATATAAAATGGTAAATGCACACTCTCTCATCTAAGGTTTTGAAAATCGAAACCCATATATTGTAGTACATTTCAAGCTTGTTTTTTTGTGCTGGCTTGCGTCTATTCCTTCACAGGCCAGCTGAAAGGTGATACAACACCTCTATTTTTGGCTTGTACACAACACATTTTTGAATTGGATTCTCCATCACGTGCTTTTTTGTTATTCTCTCCGTGATCTGCACAGTCTGCTCATAGGTTGTTACTGCACATAGCTAATGTGATAGCCCGGCACTTTAGAGGATTGTTCATTAAAAAAATCTAGCATTTGATATTTAATGGGATATAGTCTTTGGTGAATTGTGTCCAACATAGTCACCAAGTTTAACCTCTCACTGCAAAAGGAGAGTATGACACGGACTGATAGCCTAAACAAAATGTGTCTTTTAACCAACATGTCATATTCTGGATATAGCTGTTGTGTATTGCCTACATCTGCCTACATCTCCTCCCTTATTAGCAGGTACATCCCATCCCGCCCAATTCACTCTGCCAATGATCTGATGCTATCAGTTCCTCGTACCCGCACTCCCAACTCTCGCCTTCAGGACTCATCCCAAGCTGCCCGTTTTTGTGGAACTCCCTCCCCCGCAACATTAGACTCTACCCGTCTCTCCAGTCCTTCAAGAAGTCTCTGAAAATGCATTTCTTTCGAGAAGCCTATCGGCTCACTCCATGATCTCCCCACTGTCATTTCCTGCTCCTCTTCCCATTCAGCCCTCCTGCAACCTGCCACTTCGCCTACCCTATTCACCCTCACCTAATGGGTCACCCCTCTCCTCTTAGATTGTAAGCTCTCGTGCAGGCTCCTCCCTCCATCTGTTCCGTGTATGTATATTTGTTATTCTGTCTCTCCCATTGTACAGCACTACAGAATTTGTTGGCGCTTTATTAATACTTGTAACTGTAATGTGTTTAATTGTGCACCCCATTTTTATAGTAGAAACACAAGTAACCTCCCCATTTAATATGGCCAGGTGTGTAGTTTCTAAAAATGTTATTTACCGTAATTCTATTTCTCAGGCAGGAAAAAATTTTTAAATACAGACATGCCTTCTATCAAAAAAAAAGCAAGAAAATGATTTTTTTATATTGAGGTTGTGCAAGCTGCACATTAGGGGTTTCTTATATTACCTAGGATGACTTAGTCCATGACCACTTACATATGCTTAAGTGGTCTGGCTGAATAGAGTATGAACTCAAATAAATGGACAAGAAAGCATCTTAGAATTTATCTTGGAAGCTTTATTGGGTAATGGTGACTAGTCACCAGTTTATTTTTTTATAAAATTCCCAGGGAATTCTTGGTAGCCCAGCTACACCTTAAAATGCATTATCGTCCATATTTTCCAGTTCCGAGCTCAGTACAACATTGCAATGCTTTACATTGTATAGTAAAACTGTACAAGCTCAATACTTTCAGGGTTATTCAAAGAGAGCCGATCTGGCCCCGAAATGTAACCAGACACTGAAATTCAGCTTACGGCTACATTTCCTGGCCATTCGGCTATTCAGAGAGCAGACCGTTGGCCAAATGTTGCCGAATTGCCTGCACGTACAGTGCCTGTTCGAGGGCAGTGAACTCCCCCATAGAGAAGCAATGGTTCGTCTATTCAGAGAACACCGAACAGCTGTAAAAGTTGCCAAATTCCCTGCTGTTCGGTGGTTTCATTCGACAGGTTTAATCAGGAGAATCCCATAGGCTTCAGTGTTAAAATTCTTCCTGTTTTTTATCCAATATCTAATAAACCATTTATTCTTTTAATCTGCAGTAAAAAGTCTCTTTATTTATAGATTATATTTTTTTGGATCCCTTTTTTTTCAGTTTTCTTTTTGTAAATAGTTTTTTCATTTTTCTGTAACAGACCTTTTTATTGTCATTCATTGAATATTCTATATAAATTTCAGACATTTTCGTTCAATAGTTTTTTTGCAAACAGAGTTTAAAATTTCAAACCTTCAAGCATACTTTTTTTTCTTCCAACTCGTTCGTCTTCATGTCGACTTTTTCCGGCGGCTGCTCTGTGCTGTGATCGTTAGCTAGTCGGGTTTTTCCGGCGTGTTCGGCGGAGTTATTCCAGCTGTTTCGTGAGTGTTCCGCAGGTTTGCGGCGAGTATTCCCTGCACAACGGGGGCCCTGCAGTGCTTGCTGAATACACCGCAGGGTCGGCGAACTAGGAATCGCCGAATCCCCCGAAGTGCGATGCCTTTTTGGATCTCTTTGAAAAACCCTGTATGTCCTGGGCTTCTCATACTTTTGGGACTTTTCCCCATACGCTCCACATGTTTGTATCCAATATTTGTCCTGTAGAATCTGGGCACTGATGCTGCATTGGGGAGTGACAGCCAAGCATGGATACTGATGGTCCTCGATGCATCTCTGAGAGAAGCATCTGATTGGATGATGAGCGATGGCCATCTCGAAAGTAATCCTTGCTTTTAACTAATCCGAGTTTCCAGTCTAATCCTTCTAATCGTGGCAGCCACATGGTTCTCATCCCCATCAGGATCGGTTCCAGTAGACGCAGTGCCATGGAGGAAGCGGAGTACGGTAAACATTGTTGATATGAATTATTCAGAAAATCTGTGAGCATCTTTATAGCAGGGTTCAACACCGTTTGTTTGTACAATACTGCTCTATGTATTTTCTTCCTCTTTTTTTTTTTGAGTGATCCCTGTATATTTGTATTGATCATCTAGACAGCAAGTCTGGGAAAAGGGGAGGAGCTTCAGTAACTATATCAAGAAGAAATGCAGCATCCACAATGTTATACTTAACCGTTTAGTCACCAGTGCTACTAGTGGTAATTGTAGGATATTGGGTGTTGTTTGGTTTTATCCTGAAGTGGATTCCGGAATCTCTGAAAAATCTCAAATTGTTTTCCTGTGTCTATTACGAAGCATGCAATGGCATTTAACTCTCCGGTGCTGGTGGTTAGCAGAGAGTAAACAAGGTTTTATATGAGAAGCTTCTCTGTGATTGAGATCCTGATGTAATGAAGCAAATAATTTTTTTTCACTTATCCCACAAAAGCAAATGTTTTGATAAAGCGCTGCCCCTTTAACTTGTCCGCGGAAATCACTTCGATTTTAATTGAATGGGTTTCCTTTCCAGAGCAGGTGTTTCACTGTGTGTTTGTCAGCAGTGAATTGTTATTGATGGTCATTGTTTATGCCATCGCTGCTCTGGATGGCTAATCAATCTTCTGGTTTTTCTAATTGGCATCAATAATGCGTTTAGATTTATCAATACCTCGTAATTGCTGGGCTTTAACTATGGTCATTCAATGATAAATCATTTTCACAAATCTCTTTGGAGGCCAGAACTTCACGTTGCTCGAGGAGCACTGCGATACACTGTACATACATTATTATTATTATGGTATTAGCCACACATGGCTTGAAGGTGAGCCAATGAATAATTAAAATGTTTTTATTTTATTGCACATTCATTTTTACTACCATAGATACTCGAGTATAGCGCGACCCGAATATAACGAGATGGATAGAGATTTATTATGAAAATGAGAGAATACTCAAAACTCAAATATAACGCGAGGAGCAAAATTATAAAAGTATACTGTACCGGTAAACAAAATCCTTCCAGGTTTTCTTAACACAGTCAGGCTCCCCCTCAGGCCAGGGTGTTCTGCTCTAGAATGATTGCAGTTGTTACGAAGTATGATGCCGCCGGCCACGTCTTCTTTACTTGCAATAAGATGGCGAGCGGAGCGTGGTGACCAACGCAGTGAATCATTCACCGATAGCCAGCACGCCGGGAGTTGTAGTTTTCTGACCTCCAGCAGGCAGGCTCATCCACCGCATCGTCCGCAGATAGCCAGCCCCCCGAACGTGCTCCTGACGGTACTGCGGAGGCACCGCGCAATTCTCACATTCATAATGTGAGAAAAATCACACAGCGCGTCTGCAGTGACATCAGGACGGGGCCACAACTAGCTGGGGCTGGCTATTGGCAGACTACGCGGTGGATGAGCTTGCCTGCTGGAGCCGGGAGAGCAGAAAACTACACTTCCCGGTGTGCTGCGCAGAGTGCGGGCGCATGCTCGGATTTACGCCAATCTTGAATGATTGGCTTAAACCGAGCGTGCCCTCCTACCATGACAGATCCCACCTCTCCTGAATCTGGGACTTCCTTAGGGCCCCATTCACACCTGGGCATTTTACTGCGCATTCCTATGCGCTGTAAAACGCCTAAACACGGAAATCCCATGATTTCCTATGGTGCCCGAATCACACCTGGGCGTTTTACAGCGCGTAGGAACGCGCTGTAAAACGTCCTACGCCCAAAGAAGTACAGGAGCTTCTTTGGGGCGTATTGCAGCGCGTTCACAGCCATAGACTGCAGTGTGAACGCGCTGCAATGCACGTTTTTCACGTTTGCACGATAGGCGCCTCAAAATACGTGTGTATTATGCGTGTCAAAAACCGCTTAAGTGTGAACCCAGCCTAAGTGTTTGCTGGCGTCAGGGAGACTCGGGATCCCTGAACAAGTCAAGTTGTTGTTTTTTTGTTTTGTTTCACGCAATGCAGATGTCTTGCATATATACCACGACCCCTCCAATTTTAAGGTAAATTTTTGTCACTAAAATCTAGCGGTACACTCAAGTATCTCCAGTACTTGGTTCACTTGAGACTGAGCAATTCTGTATAGGGTTGCATTTTTGCCTGCGCCTAGGGCAGCAGATAGAGGTCCAATATATTTAGGTTGTGCAACAGAGCTGCAACGCAATAAAACTCCCAACGATGAGTCTCTAAACTACAATAAATACTTTTATAAATCATAAAAATCACTTAGTGTCGATAAGATACTTTGCTTTTTTTTGGTTTATTTTCTAAATTGCATTTTTGTTTTTATAAATAGTCCATATATACTGTAAATATTTGTCCCAGCCTCATATTTATGCTCATGTTCGTATTTATATGGAGGAAAAGGCAATGGATTTTGGAACGCCTTGGGCCGCACCAAGCCTATAAACACTCCTTATCCTCTACATAGGTGAATTGTGAATTCGGGCATCATATTTTAGAATTCTTGGTCTGTGCTATTGATATTTAGAGGAATAAATAAGCATTAAATGTAAAATTAACGCTGAAAAATGTGCATGTTGTCTTTTTTTTTTTTTTTTTTAAACCTTTAAAAATGTTTTGTATTTATTAGTAGGGTTTGCTTAAATGATACTTTTTATTGGTTGAATGAATTACATTGAGATTCAACCTTTTAAGACCATGTAGCGCTCGCTACCAAGCATGTTATACAATTAAAGACATTATAAATCTTCACTCTTTCATACACCGGTACATACAAGAGATCAATAGAGTCTGCTGAGATTGTCAATTAAGATCGAATTAGCCCACTATTGCGATTTCTTTTCATTAAAATACATCCTCAAGTCCATTTGCTAAACTCTTAATAGAAAAAGGGATTTGCACACTCGAGGCCAAAACAGGGGAGGCTCTGTAATTTGTTATAAACATGAGGGCAGCCAGAGCTCTATGTATTTTGGGTGCTGCAAAGATAATCTATCAGAAATATACAGTGAGATATTTTTTTAAAACCTTAGCAAGACGGAAAGTGCAAGTGAATCCTAATATTTGCATTTCCTCTAATGATGTATAGATAATCTTCCTAATACGATGGTGTCTATTCACTAAACAGGTAGTTGACTCCAAGAATGAGAATGAATGGTTAGTAATTCAACCCCTTCACTGCTGAGCCATTTCACCTCTCTGTGTGCTGAGCTCATTTTTACCGGTTTTGCTCATAATGTTTAAACGCAATTTGAAGTTATGTTTTATTATATGACCCAGACAAATTATATATCCTTTTTTACAGCAGATTCATAATATTATCATCATTATATGTATACATCTGTCCTGTCAGCGTGCTATAACAAAAAATGAAAAAAAAAGTGAATTACCATTAAGGCTGGGGTCAGACGAGTCACACGATGCAGGGGGGCGGGACCAGGCAGCAAACTGAAAAAAGAAATAAGAATATTCCAATGTAAAATTTTGAGCAGCATGACCTGCTCATGAACGGCTTATTAAAAAAAAATGAAATGGGAATCCGTTAATGTATTTTTTAAAGAAAATACACAATTTTAGCTAAAAGTGGGGAAAACCCCAAAAAATTATTAGTGCAGCATCATTGTTCACATTATAATTTAAAAGTGCACATTAGTGCAGCATTAATAAATTTAAAAAAGAAATAAAAATGTTATTTTTAAAATTTTTTACACTTTAATTTTACACCAAACCTGGTTATGTTTGGTATCATTGGAAAGGCCATGCTCAGGTATTTCCTATTATACCAAACATGAACCTCTAGCTACCACAGATCGGGAGATAGAGGGTCCTTTGGACCCCCTATCTCCACCATAGGTGGCAGCTAGGGATTAACTCACTCACTGGCGTCATTGCATCCATGCGCGATCAGGTCAGTAAGCAGGGTGAGACCCCGGAAGCTTGGCCGACATGCAAGATGTCAGTCACATCTGGGAGAGGACCGCGATCTGGCACCGAATTGCGATCCAGCCACTATGGGGTTAAAGAGAGACACTGCTGGAAAGGGTAGACTGCCCTTTCCAGTGGTGCTTCTTTCTTCTGTGGCCGTTAGTGATGGGGAGAGATGGGTCCAAAGGACCAGCCCTCCCCTTCAGGCACTATCCCTGCCATGGTAGGGGGGGGGGTCTGAAACAGATGACATCAGTATGCTGGCCAGGGTCCTGGAGGTGGGGCTGACATCTAAGATGTCAGCCCGCACCGGGAGACCACAGTGATTGGCCGTAATAATAATGTGCACGATCGAGTCCTCCACAGCCAAGTGCTTAACAGATCGTTTTCTGTCTCATTTTAGCAAAATTAGCAGTTTATTCATGTCACAGAACGCCAACAATGGGATCGATGCTCCATTTAATGTTTTTAATGTTTTGTGAAATGCATTTGTCGGCGCTGCAATAATAGTGATTATCTCTGTTATTTGCAGCACCGGCGCTTTGCGATTAACCTTTTATTGAAATTTCCAATGTAGAGATAGTACTCTTCTTTTAAGATTAGTTTTGCAGCATCCGTTACTGTAACCATGTCATGTCACTTTGGGGCAACTAGCTCTATCATTCATTGTACCAGAAGAATTGTTTGTAAATGTGTAGCTTTTCTTAAAAATGGTTTCTTCTACGGCCTTTCAGTTAGAGCTTTGGCATATTTGTCCATGGGGACAGCAGAGTACTCCGTGAGGAAGATTGAGTGACAGCAGAGACTAAGAGGATTCTGTTTCAATAATTAGTTCTAGTGTTTCTTCTGTCCACTCATAGCGATGACATAAGTCATTGTAATTACCATGCAGCATCACCAAACCGGTACTTAACTGTGGTTGAACATTTGTGTATTTTTGCTCTAACGTGAGAATATCAAGTGATTCCTAGTTGCTCTTTGCTTATTTTGCGACACGCAGAGATACCCAAAGAATATCTGTCAAAAAACAAATCACTAATGGTCACTAATATAAAATCACTTAAAAAGCGAAACATTTATTTACCCCAATTCTCTGTTTAAAAGGACAGCAAGATCCACAGGAACTTTCAGCTGTTACAAGGACACAGAAATCAAACACCCTTTCCATTATAACTAATAGATTTTATTTATGAGATCACATTATAATCTCGCAGAAACACTCAGCAGAGCAGTATATGCCAGTAACGGTGATCATAACCACTTGTGCTGAGGTCAGAGCTTGGATGCTGAGCTTGGATGGCTCTGTCTATTGGGCTCCCAACTGCTGACTGCCTGCACGCAGCTGGAGGGAGTGTCGGACCCCCTGAGAGGCCACCCTGCAGCTTCACACATTGCACGCACACACACAAACACCCCCCCAGCCATTATACACCACAGCCATTATACCCCCAGTCATTACACAAACACACCCTCAATCATTACACCCCCCTCAGTCATTACACACACACAGCATCAGTCGTTACACACACACAGCATCAGTCATTACACACACACAGCATCAGTCGTTACACATGTAGCGCTGTGTTAAAAATCTTGCTGTGGCAGTACCTATTTTTGGCCACAAGATGGAGACTATCGCGATCAGAGATACTGGACATTGGGACTACAATGCCCGGCATGCTTTGCAAGAAGACAGGAAGTGGGTGGGGACTGGAGACTTACATCCTCTGCCTCGTGGAGAAAGTTCCAGGGCGCGCCAGGGAACAGGAGAAAGCAGACGCACTGAGGAGATCGCGGGAGAACCTAGGCCCAAAAGCCCGAGGGAGACCTGTTATTCCTGTTTGGGTCACTCAACCTGAGGAGAAGGAGACTTGCCAGAGCCCAGACATTGCTGCAGACCGGCGGAATCTAACGGAGAGCAGGCGGTGAGCTGGACAAGCTGCATGAAGTCAGACATCGGATCCGGCCGCTAGTATCCCCAGTCAAAATCCGGAGGAGAGACGTCCTGGGTCAGCGGAGCCTAAAGCAATCGTCGGATGGGTGAGAGGCCTCCAAGGCTGTTTTATGATTAAAGGACGCTATGCTGTTTTCTCTTTAAAGTCCACAGGGCCCCAACTGACTAGTCGAAGACCTTCCTTTAATAAACTCACTGGCCAGTTGAACAGTACCCGGGTACCACACACACATATACACCTTTCACATTCTGGGACTTAACTTGTGCAGGACTCATTTCCTTTTACGAATCGGAACAGGGGTTACAGATAAAGATACGTTCCGAATATATTTTTCCTCTTTTTCCGCTGCGCGTTTACCGTAATACGAAGGGATTGTATGCTTGGGTTTTTGCTACGTGTCCCCTTTTCTGAACTATCGGGAAATTGCATTGCTTTTATGTTCGGTTGCAAATATTTTATTTTCCGAAATACGAAGCCTCGTGTTTCGTTTCTTTTCCCTGCGCGTTTTACCGAAATACGAAAATACTGTAATAATACTTGTGAATACCGTGCTTCAACATCTGCTCAAGATTTTAGTAAACTATTTATATTATAAAAAACTCACAACTGTGTTGGAGTATATTTATTCCCTAGTGCGGGGAGACTGACCCGTGGTTCATTTTCAGCGGCTCCTCCGGGAGTGAGCGCTACACACACACACACAGCCTCAGTCGTTACACACACACAGCCTCAGTCGTTACACACACACAGCCTCAGTCGTTACACACACACAGCCTCAGTCGTTACACACACACACACAGCCTCAGTCATTACACACACACACAGCCTCAGTCGTTACACACACACAGCCTCAGTCGTTACACACACACACACAGCCTCAGTCGTTACACACACCGCCTCAGTCGTTACACGGCCTCAGTGGTTACACACACACAGGCTCAGTGGTTGCACACACACCGCCTCAGTCGTTATACACACACACACAGCCTCAGTCGATACACACAGCCTCAGTCGCTACACACACACTCAGCCTCAGTTGTTACACACACACACACCCACCCACCCTCAGTCGTTACACACACACACACACACATTATGCCTCATTACACACACACAAGAGAAGGGTGAGACTGGGGACTATTTCCAAGTCTCCCTCTGTGATTCCTCTGTAGCGCTGCACTATCTCATGGCTGGGATATGCAGTACTCCATGGAGTCCTAATGGTCTCCATGAGCTGATAAAGCAGTGGCGCGCTGCACTGGTGATGGTTTCTGGCAGCCTTGCACTTCGTTCTGGGGCTCGGTGCTAGTTATGCATCTACCCTGGAATGTGCTCAGTAAAATGGAGACGGTCAGGAAAATCTGCAAGCGCACATTAAAATGGAGACGGTAGGCAGGATAATGTGCGCTTGCAGATTTTCCTGACTGTCTCCATTTTGCCGACAAGTGGAGTGTATTATGTGTAATGCAGATGTATCATTGAATCCCAGACTCTCTGTATTGTGTCCCCTCTGTGTATTCTTTGTAACGCAGCAGTTATCTGTAAATCTGGAGGGGGCCCAAACGCTTTCTAAGCTTGTTGGCTGAGCTGCACTAAGTGGATTATGGCCACTGTAGCATATCAGAAGCCAACTTTAAACCCAGGAAGTGCCTGCCTGCTTCCCATGTGCTGCACAGACCATTCTGTCCTGACGCTGAGCTGCAGAATGGGCGATGACTGCTGCAGTATAGCCGACAGCTTCCCCAGTTTACCTGCGCGCCCCTTGTACCGCGGAGATTCATTACGTGGAGTTTCTTAGCAAGTTTGATCATTAACACGAGGATGCACTTGTGGGTGTTGTATGTATGTTACCGGTGCTTTATGTGGGTGTGACTTGTGTATGTTAGGGGCACAAGGGGGCCCCATGCTCTCCTTTTGCCCAGAGCCCCAATCAGTTGTCCGCCCGCCCCTGGTGCCATCCTGTTTGTGCACTCAAAATGCTACCCGTTGAAGGGGAAAAAATTATTTAAAGTAACCTAGCCTTTCAGTCATTTAGGGATGTAATGGCACTTTACATGTGACAGCTCTGCTTCAGAGTGTACCTCTTGTGTCCAACATAAGTTGGGTTCTTTTGACAGGAAATTACAAACTAGTATTATTTTGCTGACCCAATACATTTTGAGTAGTCCCCTACTAAAGAAAATAAAAAAATTTGGCTAGCACTCATTTCCAGTAACATGCTGATAGACTTAATGGTGGCAAACAGCGGAAGAGCATTCTCTAAAGCCATCCCTTCGCTCCTTTTGGCAGTGCGTCAACATCACAGCAGAAAGCCAGGTGCACAAAGTTATACAGTTGCAAGAAAAAGTATGTGAACCCTTTGGGATTACGTGGAGTTTTGCATGAATTGGTCATAAAATGTGCTCTGATCTTCATCTAAGTCACAACAATTTGAAAAACACAGTCTGCTTAAAATAATACAACACAAACATTATATGTTTTCATGGGTTTATTGAACAGAACATGTAAACATTCACAGTGCAGGTTGGAAAAAGTATGTGAACCTTTGGACTTAATAACTGGTTGGCCCTCATTTGGCAGCAATAACCTCAACCAAACGTTTCCTGTAGTTGCAGATCAGACCTGCACAACGATCTGGAGTAAATTTGGACCACTCCTCTTTACAAAACTGTTTCAGTGTAGCAATATTCTTGGGATGTCTGGTGTGAATCGCTCTCTTAAGGTCATGCCACAGCATTTCAATCGGGTTGAGGTCAGGACTCTGGGTCACTCCAGAAGGCGTATTTTGTTTTGTTGAAGCCATTCTTTTGTTGAATTACTTGTATGCTTTGGGTCATTGTCCTGTTGCATCACCCATCCTCTGCGGAGCTTCAGTTGGTGGACAAATGGTCTTACATTTTCCTGCAAAATGTCTTGATAAACTCTGGAATTCATTTTTCCATCAATGACAACAATCCGTCCAGGGCCTGAGGCAGCAAAGCAGCCCCAAACCATGATGCTCCCTCCGCCATGTTTTACAGTGGGGATGAGGTTTTGATGCTGGTGTGCTGTTCCTTTTTTTTTCTCCACACATAGGGCTCTATTACAATCTGTGCGTTAAAACGCGGGTGCAAGGGAGGAAAAACTGCGCCAGGAGTTTTCCCCCTTGCGCCTGCGTTTTAACGCCAGATTACAATGCAGGCGCAAAAAAAATGCTGCCTGCATTGTTTTCGGCCGTTAAAACTTCGGATGCTCGCGGCAGCGCTGAGCGCAGCCGCGAGCATCCACTCGCTGGAGTCAATAGGACTCCACTGAGTTTCTCGCTGCCGGTCGGTGTAGTGATACGCAGGGAGAGACGGTGGACTTTTTCCCCCTGTCTTTCCCTGCTCCCGCCGGCCGGAGGAGCCGACCAAAGCTGCGGTCCTCGCCGCGGGACAGAGGGTGAGTATCTGGTTGTTTTTTTTTTATTTTTAAAGCTGGTGTTAACCAATTCTGCAGAAGCGGAATCCGTTAACACCAGGTCCTGGCTCTGGTTAACTTTTCATTGACCAGAGCCAGGCGTTAATCAGCGCTGGGACATTGTAATCCAGCGGTGATTAATGCTTTGCACTCCCCATGTTAAGTATAGGGAGCGCAAAGTGCAGTGACCTCGCGCTGAGAAGCGCAAGGTACCAAACGCAAATGGGTTTTTTAACCCGTTTGGATCATAATAGCCTGCTAATACCGCAGCTAACGGTAGTGCTCACGCAGGTGAGCGCTACCGTTAGCTATGTAATAGGGGCCATAGTGTTGTGTGTTTTTTCCAAACAACTCAATTTTGGTTTCATCTGTCCACAGAATATTTTGCCAGTAGTGCTGTGGAACATCCAGGTGCTCTTTTGCAAACTTTAAACGTGCTGCAATATTCTTTTTGGACAGCAATGGCTTCCTCCGTGGTGTCCTCCCATGTACTCCATTCTTGTTTAATGTTTTCCTTATTGTAGATGTGTCAACAAAAATGTTAGCACGTGCCAGAGATTTCTGTAAGTCTTTAGCTGACACTCTAGGATTCTTCTTTATCTCATTAAGCATTCTGCGCTGTGCTCTTGCAGTCATCTTTACCTGACGACCACGCCTAGGGAGAGTAGCAACAGTGCTGAACTTTCTCCATTTGTAGACAGTCTTTCTTACCGTGAACACATGAACATCAAGGCTTTTGGAAAAATACTTTTGTAACCCTTTCCAGCTTCATGCAAGTCAACAATTCTTGATCATAGGTCTTCTGAGAGCTCTTTTCTGCGAGGCATGGTTCACATCAGGCAGTGCTTCTTGAAACCAGTAAACCCAAAACTGGTGTGTGTTTTTAAAGGGCAGGACAGCTTTCAGCAACACATCCAGTAATATCACACTGATTGGACTCAAGGTTGTCTCACTCCTGGCTCCAATTAGTTCTTGGAGAAGTCATTAGGCTAGGGGTTCACATACTTTTTCCACCCTGCACTGTGAATGTTTACATGTTATGTTCAATAAACACATGAAAACATAAAATGTTTGTGTTGTATTATTTTAAGCAGACTGTGTTTTTCAAATTGTTGTGACTTAGATGAAGATCAGAGCACATTTTATGACCAATTCATGCAAAACTCCACGTAATCTCAAAGGGTTCACATACTTTTTCTTGCAACTGTATGGTTTACCTTGTGAAATGTCCACAAACAAGGGACATGGTGGCACCTGGCACTGGAAGCAAATAAGTAGTGATTTGCAATATCTTATCAAGAAAATGGATATGACACTGACCTTTATGATCAATGTGCGGTTTTTTCTAATTGATCAGATATCACTGCACGGAAAAGGGAACATGTCAATCAAAGGTTTACTGTAGGAGGGGGAGTAGAAACAATTACAGAGACTTTTTCCCTCCTGCATCAATTCTAGTTTTCTTTGCAGGACTGAAACATTAAAAATTCTGTTTACATTTACTACTTAAATGTTTTGTTTTCTAGTGGCCTCTGCAGTGGGCAGTAATGTATTTGCATTCCAAACAAGGCTTAGGTTTGTAATTCACTTTTCTAGCCATCAAATCACTTATTTGTTTTGCATTTATTTCCGTATATCCCAGTTAAATGTTATACGAAGTAAAATCTCTAATGCTTAGTAATGGAAGGAAAAAAAGATATGCATTGTTTTGTGTTTCTCCTGTTACACTTGTGCGTTCTAGATTTTTTTTTTTTGTCAGACACATCCGCCTTATGAAAATAGCTGCAATGCAGAGAGAATTGAAGCATTCCTACCCAGGTAACTTTCAGTCCGCAATAAGGCTGTTTACTCTGACCATGGTACCTGTCCCACTAAATTATCAGATCATTTATTTTATGTAGCACAGTCAAAAACAAAATACTGAACATAATGAAATATGGTGGTGAAATTACTCCCCCAAAGTTATATAATGCCCATCCATAAGACCGTAAAATGATGCACTTAATTGCAAAGAATCCGTAGACACATTTTTAAAATATATGTAAGCTGGCTTTTTCCCGTCTCTATTTTTTTCATGTATTTATAAAAGGATTTATCTGTGGTTGGCATATCATTTTTTAATTTTATTTTTTGCGCAGTGTGTGTGCGCTTGCTGCGCTGCACCAAAGATGTATTCAGGACCATCAATTTTATGCCTCATCTGCAAATATTGTAATGGAAAAGGTTACAAAAGCAGTTTTGCAGCTGAAAATATTTTTTTAACCATAGTCTGTGGTCTGCCCTGATGTATAGATTATTTTTAGAATTGATGGTGACTTTAGAACGCAGAAAAAAAGGCAAATGCAGACTTGCAGTAACCAGCTGAGATAATGGAAAGGGTAGTTGAGACATAGAAGGAACACTGGCACTATTGTTACCAGGGATCATTAAAAGTACTCTCAGAGACCTGCCTAGTGGTAATGAGTATAATGAGGATATATTAACCAAACAAAAACACAAGTAAGACCACTCACTGGAAAAAATATTCTGTGCTATGGAAGTCACATAAAAACCTCATCATCCCCATCCTATATCCATCAAATCCGTTAAAAACACACAGGTATTTTTGGATTTGAAGCCATTCGGCCTCTTAACTCTGCCCTTTTTGCCTTTTGACATGATTGGCATATATATATGTTTTCAAGGCAGTATTAATATGCAAAAAAAGTAAACTTTGATGTTCGTTAGACCGGGGTCAGATGAGCACACTATGTGTGCTTGTACTGACGTGCCTTCTGGCGTCTGTTACACCGTTTTGACGCTTCGTCGGGGCCAGCCACACGTTGTAGCGCTCGTACGAATTGTGCACGCTACAAGTGGACGTGCTAAAAGCCTCCCATCGAGACACGAGTTTGATGGGGCTGCAAAGCGCGATCCTCCATAGGAGGATCGAGCCTCGCAGCGATGAGCGCACAAACTGCACTCAGTGAGGTGGCCAGATGGTGGTCAGAGTGGAAGGAACGTCCACTCTCACGTACGTTCCTTCTGCTCTCAAAAACGCTCGTCTGACCCCGGCCTAAATAAAATAATTGGGTTTAAAAATCTATTTCACTGCAAAACCACCAGACTGGCCTACCCACTCTGACACCACCCAGTATCCCTGCTTATATACAATCAAAGACTTCTTGTAGTGAACCACTGAAGACATGCATATAAAAAAGCACATTTTTTTTATAAAAAAAGTTCTATAGCGTGGCTTCTGCAACAGGGTTGACGTTCCTGGAGGGATCAGCCAAATGTCAAATGATTTAGGTAAACTAAAAAAATGGTCGGAGCTGTGGCAATTGAGTTTTAATGTGGATAAGTGCAAGATAATGCACCTGGGACGTAAAAACCCAAGGGCTGAATATAGAATATTTGATACAGTCCTAACCTCAACATCTGAGGAAAGGGATTTAGGGGTTATTATTTCAGAGGATCTAAGGGTAAGTAGTCAATGTAATAGAGCAGCAGGAAATGCTGGCAGAATGCTTGGTTGTGTAGGGAGAGGTATTAGCAGTAGGAAAAGGGAAGTGCTCATGCCACTGTACAGAGCACTGGTGAGACCTCACTTGGAGTACTGTGTGCAGTACTGGAGACCGTATCTCCAGAAGGATATAGACATCTTAGAGAGAGTTCAGAGAAGGGCTACTAAAATGGTGTACGGCTTGAAGGAGAAAAGTTACCAGGAAAGGCTTAATGATCTTAACATGTACAGCTTGGAAAAAAGACGAGACAGAGGAGATATGATAGAAACATTTAAATACGTAAAGGGAATCCACAAGGTAGAGGAAGGGAGTATATTTAAAAGGAAACAAAATAGCAAAACAAGAGGACATAGTCTTAGATTAGAGGGGCAAAGGTTTAAAAGTAACATCAGGAAGCATTATTTTACTGAGAGGGTGGTGGATACATGGAACAGTCTTCCAGTAGAAGTGGTAGAGGCCAAAACAGTGATTGAATTTAAGCAGGCATGGGATAGGCATAAGGCTATCCTAAACAAAAGATAAATCCAGGTAAAGTATCCATGTAATTGGGCAGACTAGATGGGCGAAAGGTTCTTATCTGCCGACATTTTCTATGTTTCTATGTGTAAGAGGAGTGTTCAGTAGCGAGTAGCTGGGAATCTTCTTAGTTAGGTATAACATGAGACCGCGTCCAGTAGCATCTGATTAGTGGACATCCAGTAAAGGCAAAGCATATAGCAAGGATCTGCAGGAGTGAAAGGTGTTTGAGATGTTCCTAGTTGGAGTTCTTCTGACATTTACTTCCCTCACAGCCACAGAGTTTTCTAGTGTTTTGAGGTTGTTCGACGTTTCTAGAGCTGAACCCTGGCACATTGCAAATATATTGGGTTGCCAGATGGGCAATGTTATTCTGACATGCATACTTCCCAGGAGGAGCACATGTTCAGAAAAAAACATGGAGAATCTGGCAAGCTTACTAGTCACACACTTAAATAAACCATCTGATTAAAAATAGAATATTACAATGCTTAAAGTGCGCCTATACGGGCCAGGTGCACTTACAGGTCTATTCACTAAGGAGAAACTCAGGAGAATGACTGGAGAAGTGAAAATTCTAGGTCAAAATAGCCAAACCAGAAAAATTCTCCCATTTATCTCACTTTCCAAATCGACTATTTGGTCTAGATTCTCTTCTGCCAATTCTCCTTTAGTGAATAGACCTGTACGTCTGCGATATCCCATAACTGAATGAGTATCTCATTGGTTTTACAGCTCACTGCAATATCGCATCACTTGATGAGATTTCACAGCTAGTACTTACCCGGTTCCAGCTCCAGATGCCACTATGTTATTCCCTCCATGGCCGGAGCATGCTGAGAGCCGTCGTGTATCACTGTGTGGATTGTCCTTCTGCAGTGAGATCTATGCAGCCGTCAGTTATTTGTGCGCACCAAGTGAGCGGAGGGGTGTCCTGCGGACCAGTTCTCTACTCAGACCATGCAGTATGGAAGAGAGTGACAGACAAAATGTAATAGTTAAATCCAACTTTTTTTCAATTAAATGCATTAGGGAAAAAAATGCTAACATATACATGTATATTTAGAGTAATTCCCTATCAAACAAGTAACCTTCGGGGTGCACATTAACTGACTAACTGATGTATGAGATGGATAGCCCTTTCAGAGACGCCTTCAGAATGACCTCAGTGCTAATCTTTTACACTTTCATTATCAGAAGCTTCTCTAATGTTCCTACTTCAATGCACCTATTTTTTTTATTTGTCTATACAGAAAGTATTAAATATATATAAAATGTTAAAAATGTAATTAACCTTCTCTAAAGACCGCATAACTCTTAGACTGGTGTCAGACAAGCATTTTTAAGAGCGTTAAGGAATGTCCGTGAGAGTGAACATTCCATCCACTCTGACGCCCGTCTGGCCACCTCGTTAAGCGCAGTTAGTGCGCTCAGCGTTGCAAGGCTCGATCCTCGTATGGAGGATCGCGCTCTGCAGCCCCGTCAAACACGTGTCGTACTGCTTCGACTAGCAGGCTTTCTGAACGGACTCAGCACACCTGCTGTAGCATGCGCAATTTGTGTGCGCAGTGCGCTACAGATTGTGGCTGGTCCCGTGGAATCGTCACAACTCTGAGACGGACGCCGGGAGTCACATCAGTATGGGTGCACATAGTCCGCTCATCTAACCCCGGCCTTAGTACTCTTTACGCGGAACAACTGACTGCAATAAATGACAGGTCCATCTAAATTAACATATTTCACATGTTTATCCTTTTGCCATTTTTGAATATGTATATCTAAATATATTCATAACAAGCAAATAGCTCATTATTAGGGAAAAAATATATAAATATATTCATAACTAGCAAATAGCTCATTATTAGGGAAAAAATATATAAATATATTCATAACTACCAAATAGCTCATTATTAGGGAAAATTATATAAATATATTCATAACTACCAAATAGCTCATTATTAGGGAAAAATATATAAATATATTCATAACTAGCAAATAGCTCATTATTAGGGAAAAAATATATAAATATATTCATAACTACCAAAGAGCTCATTATTAAGAAAAATAATCTATATATATTTAACTGTATTCATAACTACCAAATAGCTTATTAGAAATATATATATTTATTTTTTAGCTGTTTGTGAAGTTAACCTGCAGTGACTAAATTTTACTTAATGCATTGCCCGCTAACACAAACAAGTTTTTTTTACCACTCTCTATTCAACAATGCTCAATAAAACCACTGATTTCTTTGCCATAGTAATTGCTCTCAGCAGGCTGGTATTATTACAGCACAGAAGTGCCAGCTATTGTGCTTTTATTCTTTTCTCCTTTCCACTGTCTACGCCATAATGTCAGAAGCCTTAAGCCTTTCCAAACAGCAATTGCTTTTCACTTCAAATCCTTTTACAGTAATGGATCCTTCCAATATATGGAATGGGCTCACAGGTAGAATGTTAGAAACCCATCATTATTCAATAATCAACAAACCTGACTCTACACTTGACTTTGCAATAACCTATTTGTGAGCCCATTATACTGTTAAAAAAATGTTTAAACCTCTTCTGAGAATACAGAAAATAGGACTTTGGTGTTTCTTTAAGTAAAAGCGTGCACTGCTAAAAAAGGTTATATTTGAGATCAGCTAATGCATGTAATGTTGATCATCGGCAGAGATGTTATATCTGCAGTGCAATAAGCCAGCCTAACTTAAAGCTAGTTTATAGTAACATTATACATACTATTTTTATTATATTTTCTCTAATATATAAAAAGGTGTGTGTACATATATGTACAGTAGCAAGAAAAAGTATGTGAACCCTTTGGGATTACGCAGAGTTTTGCATGAATTGGTCATAAAATGTGCTCTGATCTTCATCTAAGTCACAACAATTTGAAAAACACAGTTTGCTTAAAATAATACAACACAAACATATGTTTTCATGTTTTTATTGAACAGAACATGTAAACATTCACAGTGCAGAGTGGAAAACGTATGTGAACCTTTGGACTTAATAACTGGTTGACCCTCCTTTGGCAGCAATAACCTCAACCAAACGTTTCCTGTAGTTGCAGATCAGACCTGCACAACGATCTGGAGTAATTTTGGACCACTCCTCTTCACAAAACTGTTTCAGTGTAGCAATATTCTTGGGATGTCTGGTGTGCATCGCTCTCTTAAGGTCATGCCACAGCATTTCAATCGGGTTGAGGTCAGGACTCTGACTGGGCCACTCCAGAAGGAGTATTTTGTTTTGTTGAAGCCATTCTTTTGTTGAATTACTTGTATGCTTTGGGTCATTGTCCTGTTGCATCACCCATCCTCTGCGGAGCTTCAGTTGGCAGACAGATGGTCTTACGTTTTCCTGCAAAATGTCTTGATAAACTCTGGAATTCATTTTTCCATCAATGACAACAATCCGTCCAGGCCCTGAGACAGCAAAGTAGCCCCAAACCATGATGCTCCCTCCGCCATGTTTTACAGTGGGGATGAGGTTTTGATGTTGGTGTGCTGTGCCTTTTTTTTCTCCACACATAGTGTTTTGTGTTTTTTCCAAACAACTCAATTTTGGTTTCATCTGTCCACAGAATATTTTGCCAGTAGTGCTGCGGAACATCCAGGTGCTCTTTTGCAAACTTCAAACGTGCTGCAATATTCTTTTTGGACAGCAATGGCTTCCTCCATGGTGTCCTCCCATGTACTCCATTCTTGTTTAATGTTTTCCTTATTGTAGATGTGTCAACAAAAATGTTAGCATGTGCCAGAGATTTCTGTAAGTCTTTAGCTGACACTCTAGGATTCTTCTTTACCTCATTAAGCATTCTGCGCTGTGCTCTTGCAGTCATCTTTACAGGACGACCATGCCTAGGGAGAGTAGCAACAGTGCTGAACTTTCTCCATTTGTAGACAGTCTGTCTTACCGTGGACACATGCACATCAAGACTTATGGAGATACTTTTCTAACCCTTTCCAGCTTCATGCAAGTCAACAATTCTTGATGGTAGGTCTTCTGAGAGCACTTTTCTGCGAGGCATGGTTCACATCAGGCAGTGCTTCTTGAAACCAGTAAACCCAAAACTGGTGTGTGTTTTTAAAGGGCAGGACAGCTTTCAGCAACACATCCAGTAATATCACACTGATTGGACTCAAGGTTGTCTCACTCCTGGCTCCAATTAGCTCTTGGAGAAGTCATTAGGCTAGGGGTTCACATACTTTTTCCACCCTGCACTGTGAATGTTTACATGTTCTGTTCAATAAACACATGAAAACATATAATGTTTGTGTTGTATTATTTTAAGCAGACTGTGTTTTTCAAATTGTTGTGACTTAGGCTAGGGTCAGACTAACGCATTTTTCACGTTGTCCGTGAAAATGTGCGTTCGAAGAATGGACGTATTTTTTCACGGAATACGCAATAGCGGTCATACTATGCGCAGTTTCATCCGTGATTTTGTACGGATCATCAATAAAACACTTCTTGCATCTGGACGTTATGTTGGCCGGACATTAGCAGCGTCTGATGTCTCCAATTCACGCACACACGCCGCTAGCGGACGCAGCGCACTCTGTACGTCAGTAGTAGCGGTTTACGTTCTCGAAAAAATGCGTTCATTTTCCACTTGCGTTGCGCAGCCGGACTTTTGTGCGACCGTACTTCGTATATTGGCCGTCATTGCCCGGCATCTGCTGCTAGCACGGCCGTGATTAAGTGCGCCAGAACGCGCGTTCGCACTGCCTCAGTCTGACCCTAGCCTTAGATGAAGATCAGAGCACATTTTATGACCAATTCATGCAAAACTCCACGTAATCCCAAAGGGTTCACATACTTTTTCTTGCCACTGTATATATAATAAATATATATAACCTTGATTTATTTGTACTTAAGATTATCATGCAGCTCCAGGTAAAATATTGTACATATGGGTTCTTGTTGTATCACTGCAGCATTTTCTTGGACTTGATGCTGACATGAGGAAAAACAACATCACTCCAATCCTTTTTGCATCATATAACAAGCAATCACTGTAGAAACTGGTGCTGTTGCTATTTACGCAAATGAATGATCCTGCACCATTATCACATAGAAAGGTTATGATGTATGGAACGCATTACTCTTTTCTTTCATAGACTGAGAAAAAAATACTACAGCTATTTTTGTGTATTTGAATGGATAACTGCACACTGATACAGACAAAAATTTGGGAAAGTACTTCACTGGTTTATTACAGCATAAAAATAAAACCCAGAGACCTACAGACAAGAGACACTAACCACACATAAGAACAAATGCACACATTTACTATGCTGCCATCTGCTGGATGGAGGACAACATAATACCTCAATACATAACAGCTATAATCCTATCGTACCCAAACCATGCTCTGACACGTCATATGGGAATCCTGTGGTAATGACCAGATTCTATAACAGGTACATGTAGGATCTTTCATATGTTGGTTTTAGAGATCTCTTGTTGGAATCATAGACAAAATCTGTAACAGGGTACATTGGGGTTGCTTCATATTTTGCGTTAGGTTTACACAAGCATTTTCAACATGCACAAATGAGATGAGTCCACACATTGAAAGAAGCTGAAGCTATCCACCATTCACTGCGATGGCTGGATTACATATCCTATACATTCCTGAGTTTATTGGATCTGCACAGCTTGCTCGCCTATAAAACTATAACGGAAGAAATGGTGTAGCTGAGAATTCCTAGACTTGTACAGGTCTCAACAGGTCACAAATGGGTAGCATTCCGAGATGCATCACTCATACAACAGAAAATACTGATTCCAATTCTGCTGCTCAGATGGAAATTACTATTTCTTTACTTTGGTCTGTTGTACATATTTAGTACTAAAACAGAGGCTGTCAAATCAAAACATAAGTAAAATAAAAAAGGAATCGATTTTTATTTGTCAAAGAGCAAAAACCTAGCTTTCTGAAGCCATGAACTGTTTCAACATAAAATTTCTCATTCAGAATTAATCAGAATTGTAATTAATACAACTGTAAGTTTTAGAAAAGTAATAGTTTGTTCTGGACTCAAATAATTAAAAGTGTTTCAAAAATCTATATACATGTGTAATATTTACACATAATTATGTATGCGCCATAATGTTTTACCGAGAAAACTCTCTTGAAAGGCACACACCTCTAATTTGGTTGCAGTTTTGTTCCACACAGCCACGGACAACCACAGATCCAGCATTACAAGGTAAATACAAACTGGAGGCCAAACGGACAGGATCAAAATTAAAAAAAAAAAAAACCTGGTTTAATCAGATTGAAGTAACTTCCAAGTTTCAGGTATTGAGCCTCAATTCTAGAGCTGAAACCTTTTAAGTTACAGTGATGGAATTAAGGCCCGTGTCAGACGAGCGCACTGATCACGTCCATGTTGCCGCACATTTGTACGTCCGTTATAGCATATAATTATTACCAATGGAGCCCCACACACGAAGTACGTTCGCACGGAACTGCGGACGCACAACTGCCGCGGCAAACTGCCGCAGGTTAGGCAAGAACGTAAATCCGCTAGAATGGACGCACAAAGTGCGTTGCGTCCGCAACGTCCGCATAGCTTTGTGTGTGAGTGATGGAACGAAGTCACACGGACTGCATTTTTGACGGACAAAATGTTTTTCATATTAATTTATTTTCCCCTCTACATCCGTCAAAAAAAACATCCATCACAAAAACTGACTGTGTGGCCACTACCTTGTCGCCAGTCAGAAAGTACGTCCGTTGTGCATGGACGCACAGTCCGCACAGAATGCGCTCCTCTGACCCTAGCCTAAATCGGCTCATCCTTATCCGATCAATGTATTTGTAATCAATAATTTTTATTTACCTAAATATATTATTGTCCATGCCAAATTCCATGAAGCTGAGTTGATGAGATTTTATATTTTATTTCTGATTAGTCAACAGTTCAGAAACATTATCCAGAGCCAGTTTTTAAGTAAACATGAGCATGTGATCAGTACTCATGGACACAAATGTTCCTACCCTGGCAATGGGATTTGATTTATATGCCCATTTTTGTAAACCCCATCTGATGCCCTAAACTAGTGACTACTGACCAATAGGTGATTTTACAAGTACTTTGTACAATGGTATTTTTATTTTAAACACTGTTTAAGAATATATCATTATTGTTTGCTACACTGCAACCCCTATTTCAAGGGACACTCTTCTTATCCTGACCACTTTATAGTTTTAAAGTGGTCAGGCTGTGAGGAGTGCCCCCCTTCTCACAGTTGCACCAATTTGACAGAATCGCTGGGTGAAAAGGGGAGTTTCCTCCACCCCACCCAGCATCACCGGCAGTCAGGAATTTTGAATTTCCCAGCTGCCGGGCACCAGATCGGTCACTAGTGACATTAGCATGCAGAGAATGTGCCAATGTCACCCTCTCTGAGACTAATCGCTGCACAAGTGGTCTCAGAGAGGCAGCCGATTGAATCAGATCTGCCTATGCGCGTGGCTCAAACCTTTCTGTGCAGGCACTGATAAACTTAAAGTTTTGCATAACAGTGTGCAATTTGCAGATCCTACGCAAAATAGCACAGAAAAGCTTCCAGGTTGGGAGTCCAGAGCTGTACACAGCGAAGGACAAAAGGTGTGTAAAACAACTAAAAAGATAAATAAATAATTGTGCAGAGGCTAACAGTAGCCTCTGCCGAATTATTTGGGGGCAAAAAAAAGGGAAGTCTCTTTTTTTTAACCTCCCTGGCGGTCTAATTTTTTCAAAATTTCTTGTCTAAAAGCGTCTCAATTTTTTTTTTTTTTTTAAATGAAACGTGTTTTTGTACATAGTTAGCCTGTAATAATTAGGAATCACGCACTGAAATCCGTGCAATCAAGAATCCTTACTGGTAAAATCCTTTATAAATAAATAAAAAGTAAATACACTGAGTACGATAAAGTTTGAAACACGACATAATAATTTATTATCCCAAAAATAATTATCCAGAATAATGCAAATAAATGATATTCAATAAAATACAACAAAAAACACTGAAATCTGTCTGAAAACAAGGATGAGCAGATGTATGGTGTTTCGTTTTGGGCATTAAATCCATCATTAATTATTGAATTAATAAGCAATAATTAAAGCCCTAAGTTGCAACAATAACATTTATATCTTGTGGGTAATATGGTCGAATATATATATATATAAGGAAAACACACAGAAACCGGTGCAATATGAATGACAATTTACTTGGCAATCTATATTCACAGTTTATATCATTTGCTTTATAGTAACTACAGAAAAACTAACATATACACACAGTCATGGCACAGTACGTTAAACTAAACAACAATACTTCACAGTACATTAAGCTAAACAACAATACTTAAACAATACAGCAATGAACTAAAAGCATGCTTACTACGCCCCAAGCTGGGGCTGCAGAAAACTTCACATGGTCTGGTCAGTCTCAGGTATCAGGCCAAAGAGCCTAGAGACCTAACTCTTGGTGGAAGTCCCCCTTTTATTCCCAGTGGGAGTCACCAGTAGACAACCCTCTCTACCAATAGGAAAAGACCTCTCTAAAGTAGGCTGGCTTAATGATATCACAGCTAGCCCCACAGTGCTAACAGCCTACACACTGCCCCTAGTGGTCCTTCTTTGGTATGTCAATCAGTTAGTATTAAAATATGATAATTTATGGCAGAAATCATCCATGATCATAACATATGGTCTATTTCTTATCCTGTACTGCCACCTAGTGGCCGTTCATAAACATTACACTGTATAATCCAAAGTGTAAACTGTAAAAAGATTTATTTTATGCTGGTCCCGCCCCCGCTGCATCGTGTGACTTGCAGAGAGCCTTCCAGGAAGCAGCTCGCCTTGATCACACTGTGGGGGACAGCGAGGGAGCCAGGAGGAGGTGAGTAAACATCCAGCCCGAGTGTGGCTCGAGGTTACTGTTCGCGGTAGCGAAATTTAACCCCGAGTCACACTCGGGAATACTGCCAGGGAGGTTAATAGAGTATCCCTTTAACCTTGTGCTGGAGGAGTCAACTTGTAGCAGTAATTGGGTTAATTGCATAAGGGCAGGCATTAACATGTACATGATATAGACCCACTGTGATGGAGTACATTGACATTGTGGTGGGCTTGAACATCTTATGATCGCCATTTGTGCCTAAATCTCCATCACTATAAATATATCCTCAGCTAGGTGTGTTTTAAAATCTCTTCTAGTACAATAAGTAAAATCTCTTATATCAGAGTGCATAGCATATTTTTGCTTTTTCAGGCATACTATTAGATACATTTGTGATTGAAATGTTAACTTGGTAACAGATCTCCCAATTTTCTCCCTTTCCCCTCAAATTATCAATTAGTTGTTAAACTGTCATGTGTTTCATAAATTCTAGAGTACATAAGTCTACCCATCTCTGGTCCACTCTGAACAGCAATAAAACAATGTTGTACTATAGAGATGTCTGAAGAAACTAATTTCCCGAAAACTACCATTTCGATATCCCTGCCACTTAAAAATCCTGCTTTCTTGATAGGTGCTTAGTCTTTGTTTACTTAGAAATCACACAATTCAGGAATACTATATTTTGTTGTGTAATTATACACTTATTTTCTTGGCTTTGCTTCCATCATATTCCCCACTGTTCAGTGCGATCACTTTTTTTCACATTTCACTCTGTATTCTATACTTGACATCTTGCCTGGTATTTTCTCTGTTGGAAAGAAGAAAAAAAAAGAGGTTTGAAGTGCATATCAAGATGACATTTCTATCCATGTTTATTAGATTTTGTTTTAGCCAGTGTAGCAGCTGTTACTGTAGCCAATTCCAGCCATTATTGCCAACTTCAAACATAAAGAATATGCTGCCGACCTCTTCTCTTCCTGAGAGACACAGAGGCACGGCTGCAACATAAAATCACTTTATCTGTAGCCAATTTCCACTGGGCCTGCAACACAATTAACTACTATTTATGCCAACTTGTTTTTCTGTTTACATACACTATGATAAACTAGCCTATATGGAAGGGCCAGGATTTTACTTGGCCACAGTGTACCATAGAAATAGACATGCATACAAATTGTAGCAATAAGACATTTTTGAACATTTGCAAACCAGCCACTGTCAGGTTTGTAGTAAACGCTTGGCTGCTGATCCTTGGATTAAGCCATGCTCGTAATGTAAAGTTCAAAAGCAAACTTGCTGTAGGATCAGTAGAGTGGTTCCACTACTAAAACCGTTAGAAAATAGTTCTTCCTACTAATTCAGGCTCACAGAGTATTTAAAATAAATAAAAACCAAACCCATATTTATTTTTTTTAAATTAATTTTACACAGTCCGTGGTTATCAAATGCGGCTGTTATTATTGTGGTTGCTACAATACAAGATCTCACTTAAGAGGGGGCGTGCAGAGGCCACAGAAGAACACTGGGAACTATTTCTTCCCATTCTTCCACTGTTGTTTGCCATAGGAAGTGAAATTTTTGGGGCAGTGATACTTAGATATTAATTGATTTTGTAAACACAAAATCACTAAACACTGGGGGACTAAAACGTGGACAGTAAGGAGGAAAACCTGCAGGTTTCTATTTAGCGTCCTCTTTTTAGCTCTGTATTACGGAGCAGGCACTGATTCAGCAGTGCTAAGCGCAGCCACGAGCATCCCCTCCATGGAGTCCATAGGACTCCATTGAGGCTTCAACTGGCAGGTCACATGACCTGCAGGATCTCGCCTCTCGCGAGATCCTGCAGGTCAGCAGAGGGAGACTGGTAATTTTTCCCCCTAGTCTCTCTCTGCGCTCCTGGCAGCCAGAAGCAGCGGATTGAGCCGCCGTTCTCACCGGGGGATGAGACGTGAGTATAAGATATTTTTTTCAGGGTGGGCGGGGATTTTAACCCTTTCGCTGCTGAGGCGTTTCACGCCTCTGTGCTGAGCTAATTTTTACCTGTTTCGCTCATCTTGTTTAAACGTGTTTTGAAGGCTAATTTTAGTATATGACCCAGACATATTATATATCGTTCTTTCCGTCAGACTCGGCAGATTCATAATAGGTCATTATTATATGTATACGTCATGTCCTGTCTGTATATTATAACTAAAAATGCAATAAAATATAAATTTTTAATAATTTACAACGTGTAAAGTGTTTTTTTTAACATGCGAGCAATTGCGGTTATATTTTGTATGGGGTGCGCTTGTTAAAAAAATTTGAAATGGGGACTCGTTACATTTTTTTTGGGGGGAAATTACGTGATTTTTAACAAACGCACCGCATACAAATATCGTTAGTGCAGCATCATTGTTCACATAATTGAAATGGGAACAATATTGCTGCATTAACGAACCAAAAAAAAAAGAAAAAAAACTTGTTTGTTTATATATATTTAAATTTTTTTTTATAAAAAATAGTTTTTTATTTTTAATTTAAATTTTTTAAAAAAAAAAATTTTCATTGTCATGTTTGGTATCGTTGGAAAGGCCGTGCTCTCCAACCCCTAGCTGCCACGGATCGGGAGATAGGGGGTTCCAATGAACCCCCTATCTCCACCATTGGTGGCAGTTAGGGGTTAACTCCAGGACTGGCATCATCGTGCTACGCACGATGACGCCAGTCCTCAGGAGGCATTCCCGGAAGCTTGGCCGACATCCAAGATGTCAGCCAGCTCCGGGAGAGGATCACGATTTGGCGCTTTTTGGCACCGAATCGTGATCCGGCACCCAAGGGGTTAAAGGCATGCACGGTTTGGAAGGGCAGGCTGTGCCCTTCCAAACCGTGCCTGCCTTAACCCTGTGACAGCCGGCGATCGGGAGGAAGAGAGGTCCGACCTCCCCCCCTCCCTTTCAGGCGCTTCCTCCGCACACGCGGGGGGGGCGCCTGAATTAGATGTCATTGCGCCGCCGCAATGACATCTAATGGTGCCGGGAGCGGTCCCGGGTGCTGGGCTGACAGCGAGGATGTCAGCCCGCACCAGGGGGGCACAGCGATCGGCCGGAATCCGGCCGATCGCTGGCCGCAAAGGGAGGACGCGCTCAGCAGGCAATGCTACCTGCGGGTGGACGCGCTGAGCGCGTTCTCCGCAGTGAAAGGGTTAAACTGGTGCTGACTGATTCTGCAGAAGCAGAGTTAGCTAGCATCCGCTCCAAGCTGTGGTTAACTTTTGAGTTAACTGCAGCGGGACGTCATTAGCGTTAGGACTTTGTAATCCTAACGCTAATTAACTCTTTGCACTCCCCTTGTTAAGCATAGGAAGCGCAAAGTACAGTAAACTCGCGCTGAAAAGAGCAAGCTCAGAATCGCTAATGGGTTTTTTAACCCGTCAGCGGCTCGGAATGTAATATGGTGCGCCTGTGCTAGGGCAACCAGAGCTAACATTAACACTCACACAGCTGTACGCTAATGTTAGCGTTACGTATGTAATAGGACCCTAGGGTTTTTAGAGCCAGTAATCATTTCTTACTATCGTCTAGTATAGAGGAGAGTGAGCTGGCTTGGGGGTCTTAATACGTTCTCAATGCACTATATGTGCAAGACCTCTCCTGTGTAAGTAAGGATTCATAGAAAATGCATTTTGAACATAGAATGTCAAATTTTATAATCTCATCAGGGTTATTCAGAGAAAGGGGAAAACCAGGAGAACTGGCAGGAGAAGAGAACAATCTATACCAAATAGCCGATTTGGAAAGTGACATAAATGGGCGAATTTTTCTGGTTTGGCCATTTTGACCACTTCTCCAGTCATTCTCGTGGTTTTCACCTTTCTTTGAATAACCCTGTAAGTGATTACTTTATTTCACTCTGTGGATCCAGGTTATATACACATACAGGTTTATTCAGAGAGAGGTGAAAACCAGGAGAATGACTGGAGAAGTGAAAATTCTAGGTCAAAATAGCCAATTTGGAAAGTGCGATAAATGGGAGAATTTTTCTGGTTTGGCTATTTTGACCCAGAATTTTCACTTCTCCAGTCATTCTCCTGGTTTTCACTTCTCTCTCTATTTTAACAAGATAATGAAGTTGATGTAGTAGTTAAATAAACGAATGTCGAGTTGAAGTGTTTAAAGCATTTATTATTGTGATGAAAATACGTAAAATAGAAGTGAGTTGTTGCCTTAGCCTCTTCACATGTTTTCATTTCGTTTTGTTTTGCTCGAGAGCTGTGTTTTTGTACTGTGAAGTGCTGTCATTCAGTACAGCCTGTTTTATGCAGAAGCACTGATCAATGCTGCTGGGGTTAGTGTTTACATGTGTCTCATACAGAGCCTTGACCTGTGAAGTGTTTTTAAAACAAGCCAAGGTTTTTTTTGTTTTTTTTGACAGGTCTGTCTTCCTTTCATGTAATCTCTGAGATTTAACTGCAGATTCTGACACAAAATGATGATTACCAGATTTATACGGTTTAACAAAATATAAATGAAGAAGAAGAGTTCGTCCTCTCATCTTGTACTAATTTGGAATAAGCTTACCATACTCAAGAAACTGCAGTATTCGCCCCTGTAACTTGCCTGGTTGTACATATTAAAGTTTTTTTTCCATGTCACTATAAATACTATACGCAGAGATAGCTCACCAGTAGGGTTGAGCTGTTCGGTTCGATCAGTTCGGAGTTCGATTCGTACATCGGCAGGTAGAAAGTTCGCGAACTTCAAACTTTTTGTCGTGTTCCGTTTGAGTTTGAAAATTTTTTTTTGGAAAAGAGTATAAAAAATGCTTAAATACTAAAAAATCTCTTTACTGCAGAATATTTTAAGCAACGGTTTATTAGATATTGAATTAAAAACTAATGTCTAGGATCAAAGATTCTCACCTCTAAAATGACCTGTGCTCTCAAACGGCGTAAACAACAGGTGTTTAGTGTTTGGAAATAACATGTGCTTCTAATTAGTCCGGTCTCATGAATTTGATACATTGTATGCAGACTGGGAGTGCCAGGTGTCGTGTGTGGGTTTTATAAAGGATTTTACCAGGAAGGACACATTGAGATTTCTCTCGTTTTTAAGTATTTGTCAAGGTTTGTGATGGCGATGTTTCCATACATCCTACAAATCCGACACTTCACGGGCAGGTTATGGGGACCTCCTAGGCACGATATTTGAAGGAATTTTTCGTTTTTATTTTTAACCCTTATTTTATTGAAAACTCACTGTTCCTTTAACCCTTTCACTGCTGAGGCATTTCACCGCTGTGTGCTGAGCTAATTTTTACCGCTTTCGCTCATCATGTTTAAACGCGATTTGAAGCCACATTTTATTATACGACCCAAACATACTATATATCGTTCTTTCCGGCAGACTCGGCAGATTCATAATATATCATTTTTAGATGTATACGTCATGTTCTGCCTGTATATTATAACAAAAAATGTTAGAAAACATAAAAAACGGAAGAGAAACCTTCTTGTGCAGGTCTGCCAGTAAGTATGTAAAATGGTGAAGGTAGAGTATCAACTCACATTTGATGGAGCTTATGGCCAAGCTCTAGGTGGTAGTGCCAGTGGATTTGTTTAGTGGGTCAAATCCACGAAAACCTCTAGCAGATTCAGGACAAAAGGGACCAAGTTCCTTTTTTAAAAAAAGAGCCTTTAATTAAAACATAAAATGATAAAATAATATTAAATGAAGCTCTGCCAGAACGCGTTTCGCCACGTAGTGCGGCTTCTTCAGCTTGGCCATAAGCTCCATCAAATGTGAGTTGATACTCTACCTGCACCATTTTACATACTTACTGGCAGACCTGCACAAGAAGGTTTCTCTTCCGTTTTTTATGTTTTCTTTCATGTTTGATGAATGAGAGGAGCCACCAACAGTGAAAGGTGTGGGTCTCCTTCAAAACAACAAGAGAAAGGACCCAGATGCACTCAACCACTCAGAGCCAGTGACAGGGCTCTATATTTGTGAGTGGAATAGTCTACTAGTGTTATATCCCATTACTATTTGTACACCCTGCACGATTATATGTATTTTGTGTTTTGCTTCTTTTTTATATAACCCATTTGGATGACATATATCCTGAGAACCACCTGAATACCAAGAAGCGATTGCCATCGCGCCACCAGATATGTATATCTATGCATATCCATGAGAGCTCCTGGGGCATATCCATGAGAGCTCCTGAGGCATATCCATGAGAGCTGGAGCAGTATCCATGTGTGCTGGGGGCAGTATCCATGTGTGCTGGGGGCATATCCATGAGAGCTGGGGAAATATCCATGTGTGAGCTGGTCTGGGGGCAATATATCCATGTGTGAGCTGGTCTGGGGCAATATATCCATATGTGAGCTGGGGCAATATATATCCATGGGTGAGCTGCTGGGGGCAATATACAATTGTGAACTGGGGCAATATATCCATATGTGAGCTGGGGGCAATATATATCCATGGGTGAGCTGCTGGGGGCAATATATATCCATGTGTGCTTTCACTGCCTTCGAACAGGCACCGTACTTGCTGGCAGTTGGCAAAAATTTGTGTGAGCATATGAGAGAGCTCCACAGCAATAAACCTCACAGTAATGTGCGCTGTGTGTATGAGCATTCAGTGTTATATGGGAGTACTGATTTAGGAGTAAGAGTTGTTAAAAAAAATCCGTAAAACTCGGGGGGGTGACACCAACCCTAGTGACGCCTCTGTCGGTGCCTCCCTATTATCATAACAAAAGTTGAAAAAAAATAAAGAATTTAAAAACAACAATTGATGAATCTACCCTCCTCCCCACTGTCCTCCTTTTATATAAAAAAATAAGTCAGTTGTCAACAGTCTTCAATTGTCCAAAAATTTTAATAATTTAAACCAAGAAGCCAGCTCACCCATGGTACATTTCTAAATGCCCATTATCCTCTCTACTGCTTTTATTAAAAAAATACATGTACTTAATATTTCTTAAAATTGAGGCTTCATTATTTGCCTGCGGCTTCTGCTATTAAAGTGTTAACCTGTCTCCTTCAGACCTCATCTCCTCCCACAGCTGGATTTTCCTGGCTATTGGCACATGATAGAAAAATAAGATTAAAACTCTGAAATAACAAGGATGCTGCCTAATAATTAAAACACTTGAAAACCCTTATTTTAATGTCTCTCTGTTGGGCTTTGGGATTAGGTATTGTCCTGGTTTGGATTAACATACAAATTGAATTGCCTATCCACCCGGACATAAAAAAAAAAAATGAAATGTCCCTGTATACCTTGCCTTTGTGATTTGTAAAATTCTTTTTTCCTCTTTCAACCTACAACCATTCAATATCATTGTGTCCTCCACAAGAAGCTTTAAATTATATAGAAAATCATCTTTTTGGATTGTAGCCTGCGATAGAAAAAGCCGTTACATATTCCTGCGGAAGGCTACAAGCCTGCCCATTGCAGACCATAAAACAGTGGTGTCTGCTGATAGGTTAAATTGATATGTTGGTATTCGTAAACGTGCGCTGGCATACAACACAATGTATTACTTTACAAGTCTGGCAAATTCATAACGCAGCAGAGAGAGGGTGGGGGGAAGCACAGATGGCTGAAAATAGCTGTAAAATATTCTGCTGCATGTCTCTGAAATTCATTAGACAGACATTTAAGGGGGTCTCATTAATGTATTGGATTCACTTTAGTAGCTGGGATTCTAGGACAGGCATTAATACAATGATTGCTTTAGCATTTTAATGCTACTTTTAATGTCCTTCTATGCTAATTCACGCAGACCTTCTAAACGTTCTTCAGCTCATTTTTTTGGACGCTGTTTTTAATCAGAATTTACTGCAAAAACAAATGTAATGGCTCGATGTGTTCTTCTAAAACAAAAAAAGCATGACATTTCTATTGTCTTTCTGGGTTTTTTCTTTGTTATATCCGTTGTGTACATTAACCTCTCTCTGCATTACTCTGGCGGGGTGAACACTAACATCGCTAGTGATGACCAGCACATAACTTGAGGCAGAATCCCTTACAAAGTTATATGTCTGGAATTACCTTTTCATCAGACTTGAAATGCTATAATACAGTGGTACATTTCATAAAGAGTCTCAGTTCTTTTGAGATGTAACCTGGCTACTATTCCTTACATCTTCAAAGTCTAGTGACACATACCAGGCTTCTCTCCCTTGCACTGGTAACCATAGATCCGGGTTTTTAAGTGGATGCTTCAGTTGGTTGGCTGACTTTCTGTTTCTTCATTGCCTGAAGTCTTATACAGGTCTATTCACTAAAGGTGAAACTCCAGAGAATTGGCAGAATTGAAAAATCCAGGTCAAAATAACCAAGCCAAAAACATTCTCCCATCTATCTCACTGTCCAAATCGGTTATTTGGACTAGATTGTTCTCTTCTCCAGCCACTTCTCCTGAGTTTCACCTTTTAGTGAATAGACCTTATAGTCTCCTTGAATAACGATTGGAGCCAATGATTGTAGTGCGCACCAAAACGCTCAGCTAGACATTTAAAGGATCATCCTATGAAGAAATGCGCATCGTGTGGCACATGATGAAATCTTGAAGTGTTCTAAATAGCATAGATATATATTTACACGTACTGTTTACAAATACAATTATTTCTAAAGTGCTGACATATTTCAAATAGCTCTACAATGAGTAGGACTAAAACAAAATTAACTAAGTTTGACAAATGGAGACCAGTAGGAAAAGCGGTCCCAGCTCCAGTCAGTTTACAAGCGTGAGAAGTAATGAGATACATGGGGGCTGTGTGGGAGATAGAACAGGAAAGGATCAATGGGGGGATTATAGAGTGAACTAATAGGCTTCTCTAAAGTATCGTGTTTACATCTTCTGTGTCTTTACTCTACTTGTGTACATAGATTATATAGTAAGATTACTGCTTCTAAATTGGCCAGCTATAACTGTTTATTTCAACCTTACTCATTCCTCACCACTTGCCAGATTTATGATGTCGTCTATTAAGTGCTCGTCCATTAAGTGCACCACAAACGCGTATTATTATTATAGAACTCTATACCAGCTACTGGTACAGGCACCTTTTATTAGGCCTCACTCAGACTGACCATTGCTTTCCTACATGTCTTGATCAAAAAGATGTAGTGCTGCAAGAAGAAGAACAGAACAGCTATAAAATCAAGAGATAAATCAGCTTGAAAGTAAATAGCGTCACAAAGCTCGGGGCAGCTCTTGTTCTTTGGAAGTATCAAAGTTAATTGTAAAAAAAAAAAAAAAAAAAGCAGAGAAAAGGCAATTGATTTTACTGCTGACAACTGTTCTCTTGTACAAAAGTCCATTTATGAGAATTTCATTAAGTGAAATGCCCCTACGCATTTTTGTAAACCCCCACCCCCCCCCCCCCCACCCATGCCTGTTTACACCAGAAAACACGATAGCTAATTGTATTGGACATATTTTCCTTTAAAGAAAAAAAGGATAAAGTGATAAGTTATTGAAAACAATATTTATCTCTGGATTCAGTTTGTATATTCTTTATTGTATAGTGTTAGCTTTAGGGATAAGAATAAATTCATTTAGACAGATGGATTTTCATTGAGTTAGTGGAACAGAGCCCAGCTACTGAGATAGATAGGCTATCTTAGTCTCCTTACACAATAAAGGAGTTGAAGATCACCTAACTTCTTAACCAAATGAGTACCCCGTCCCTTTACTATCAAAGGGACAGTCTAGGGGACATGTGCAGCGCTGAAAAATTCAGCTTGGTTTGGTTGGGATTGTTTCAGAATCCGAAAATATCTGATTTGGAAATAGTCTGAATTGTCTAATTCTGATTGGAGCGTCCAATATTCCAGTTTCGAACCAATTCGGAATATCAAAAACGTCCATTTGGTCATTTCTGATATTCAGAGCTTTTATGTGTATTGCACTTAAAAAACTGCTATTGGGGGTTAGGGCTAGGCTTAGGGTGACCATTTCAGTTTGTCATATGATATGGGTCAGTACTTGGGTTAGGGCTAGGCTTAGGGCTACAGTTTCTGTGTGTCATATGATTAGGGTTAGGCTTGGGGCGACATTTTCTTTGTGTCATATGATTTAGGGTCAGGGCTAAAGTTATGTTTGGGTTAGAGGTAGGGCTAGGCTTAGAATGACACTTTCTGTGTGTCATATGATTAAGGTTAGGTGTAGGGTGACAGTTTCTGTGTGTCATGATTAGGGTTAGTGCTAGGGTCAGGACTTGGGCTAGGCTTAGGGCGACAGTTTCTGTGTGTCTTATGGTAGGTTAGGGTTACAGAGTCTGGGTGTCATATGATTAGAGTTCGGGTTGGGTGTACGATTAGGGTTGTACGATTTTATTATTTTTATAACCTTTTTGATTATACAGACAATTGACCCTGCCGGGACATAAAGGCGTGATCCCCTCAGACCAAAACCGGGACGCGTTGCCCCCAATAGGATTGAACCTGCTATTAACCGTGAACTGGAAAACCAACCCACTGGAAAAAAGGTGGGAACTGGGAAAGGTCCAATATCTTTTATTAAGAAAGAAATCTGACAAAACCAGGAACGTTTAAAACCAATCATCGCCAGACATGCAAACCCTGGTGTCCAACAACTGTATCAACACTGACCGTTCCTAATATCTGTGAATTTCTGCTCTTGCCCTATTGCTGCCACGCGAGTATAACCACCTCACGACCTAATGATCAATAACCAGTGGCAAGGTTTACATCCAACCCAGAGGGGTCAGTATATACATGTACTAGACGGGGTCAAAACATCAATGCATTGGTTGCCCGTATTTCAAATCATATAAATACCAGATTGGCAAGAATTGGTTCACCAGGTTGGAACACAAAGACAACCATCAACAAAATAAAATCCTGCTCAACACGTGTTTCACTGGTCAAGCCAGCTTCATCAGGAGCCTACAAAAGCTATGATTTCTATTTTTCTGCTGGCTAGCACATTGCTTCTAAAACTGCTCCTGAGGACACATCACAGGGAAACACGTAGAGCAGAGCATGGAATGCTATCTATGACTTTATGATTTCTGTATCTGCTATCTTCTGCCTGTTGTCCTTTAGGGTCAGCACCATGAGATATTTATTAAGATGGATCGCTCCTGTTTTTTAACTGCCTGATGATCTGAACCGCTGGGTTTACTCTCAAATACCCTGCATAGCTCATTATAGAGATTATATTTCTTTCTTACTTCTTACCACTGTCTTACTTTCCTATATATAGCGAATCCACAGAGGCACGCGTTCCTACTTTCTCTCGCGATTACTAGACAGATTTTTATATACTAGCTAGGATATTTTTCCAAACGAAGCACCCAGAAAGGACTCTTATTTCGTCTGTTAGCAACAGATCCATTGGTTTACTTAAGTAGCTCCGCAGTGAGCCCTCCAAGCTACACATATTTGCTTTCTGTAGATTTTTTTCTTTGTGTGTTTTTCTGTGATTTTTGTATTTGTTCGTTCGAATCCTTTGATTCTCTATCAATTTTATGGTTTTATACGGGATTAAACGTTAAGTTTTATTTTCTTTCAATATCTCCTGATCTCTTGATACTCTAACACACAATTTATTTACATTCCTCCAGAATATGTCCAGATCGAGGTAACTTGATCTTCAGCTCCTGATGGTGATTTTGGACACTTATAGTAGCAGTACAGGGATTAACTGAATTAAAGGGATACTATGAGGTTAAAATTGGAGTGGGGACTGAGGGATTAAACCTTTAACTACTCCTGACCCTTTCCGCATCCTCGCATTTTAGCCCTTTAATTTCCTTTAAAACCTCACCTGAATCCAGCGTTGGTCTCCAGCTAAACTCTGTTGGATATGAGAAGCTGGCAGATGCAGCATTTCACATGACTGATAGGACACAGGACCTGAAGGCATTGAAAGCTATAGGTGACGCTTGATTCCCAAAGATACTTGAACCCGAGTGCACCGTTCAGATCCTGTATGGGAATCAGCCCAACGTGAGCTCCAGAAGGGGGTAGAGAGTTCAGGGTGGTCACACTGCATAGTGTGTCCCATTAACTTTAGGGATGTGCGTTCCGGACCCACACTTTCTTGTCTCTCCCTCTTTGTTGGCTTCTTCATAATAATAGTAATAACAAGAAAAAATTAAACTGCCATTTGCCACGCAAGATGCAGCTCATGGGGATGAGGATTTTTCCCTGATCACTCAGTGGGTATCTGCAGTAATACAGGGAGTGAATTTTATGGTGCTCATACCCCTCTAAAAGAGGAATGTGAATATCAGGAATTTACTTTCCAATTCCTGGAGCCTTCAGTCTCTCTTTATCCAGGAACCTGCTATGGACAATGTTGGTAGTGCCCATTTATGTGTTGCTTCTTGAAATTGGACATAGGTGTATGGATTCATGGATTAGCATTTGTATTGGTTTGAGGAGAGGACTTTTGTTTTTTTTTCTTCTGTGGCCTAGTTAGTTACTGGCTGCAGGAAGTGGGGAGTCCATTTACTGGTCCATATACTGTAGATCAGGGAATGCATCCCACTTCATCTGCCTGCTGCCAACCATCTGCACAGTCCGTGATCATGGTACCCTTTCAGGTAGGTTTGGGTGCCCTCAACAATCTTATATTGTTTTTTGCATAAAATTCCAAAGGCGGCCCTGCAGTGACTCTGTTTTTCCCAGATTTCACATAACATGCCAGATTTGTGGCCATGCCTAGGGTAAGTTGTTTATAATTTTATTTCTTTGCCTTTCGATATGTAGATTCTTTGCTGCTGATATCATTGTGGAAATAAAGACACAACACGTTCTGTAGAAACAGATTTGTGATTTGGACCATCCAACTTTTGAAGGATAAGTTGTTGCCAGACAGAAATAAACTTTATTGATTCAAATGATTGTCTTTCAGGGTTTATAGCTTTTTTTAATGTTCCCATTTCACAATATTTTATTTGACTTTGAAGAAGATTGAAAGATCAGAATATTTTCATGCACTTGTAGTTTAAAATGTTGCTCTTTCAAGAGTGTGTAGTGTTTAAAGCAGGAATATTTACTTGTATAGCACAAAATACTTTAAAATCACAGGTAATTTGTGGTGTATATAATATGTTATCTTCGAATAATATGTTTAAATGATGTCTGCTTTTTTAGGAAATCCTATTATAGCAGCCAGACTGAAGTTTTGCATCTCAAACATTATAAAAATTATCATAGTGCTACAAATTCACATTCCCATAAGCAGGGCAGAAAACGTCAAGACTTGTATGTGTCAAAGATAATTAATTAATACCTCAACTACAAATTAATAAGTGACAATGTTTTAGTATTGCAAAACTATACTGAGGCATTTTCACAGCTGATGGCGTCCAGCCAATCCAGTGGCTTCATGTGAGTACACGGAGATCCATTGCTGGGCAAAAGGCCCAATCATCAGGAAGCTGAGAGCAGCACATGCGGATATCCGCGTCTGGGCGGGGCTACTCCTCAGCACTTGGAGGACTGAACCCATCTTTTCCCCTAGAGCAGGGGTGGGCAACTACGGCCCTCCAGATGTTTTGAAACTACATTTCCCTTGAGGCTCAACAAACCTAATGAGCAGTCGAGCATCACGGGAAATGTAGTTTCAAAACATCTGGAGGGCCGTAATTGCCCATCCACCCCTGCCCTAGAGGGAGGAGAGGTGTGACGCACTCGGGTCACTTTGACCACTCAAAATAAAGAGGCTACAGTGCTTAGAGGGTTCCTCTAAATTTGCGGTTACTTTTGCTAGAGAAAACAGCACACGTCCATTGAGGTCACTGGATGATTTACATATGAGGTTTTTCGCAGTATTATTGTTCAGAACCTATTCATCACAGATTGAATTTTAATATCTTGAACTCCAAATTAGGGATGTTGGTGACATGCTGGAGATTAAATTTTGTTTCTCATACCCTGATATTTTGAATGTTTTTTTCTTTAAATCAAATCTACAATATACCTTCAGAAAACCGTCAAACTAGTAGCCACCAATATAGCCTAATAACTAGGCTTAAAATCAACAGACGGTATTAATTACTATCATCTGGGGCACAAAAACTCTCTCTCTGCTGAAGAAAAAAAATATATATAAGTTTAACTTTGCTATCGCCCTTCTCCATTTAAAATATTTACATTGTACTATGCAGAATAAGCTGCTTATCATTTGATTTTTGGCTCTTTTTTTTCAGTTTTATATGTGTCGCAAGTATAAATTCTAAAATGCCTTTATGTTTTCCCTCAAGCCATGATTACACTGATTATCTTGAATTTGGAATGAGCTGTGAAATAGCTTCCTGCTCGCCTTTTTTCTGTACAAGGGCAATCCTTTATATGACTAGAGCAAATTGTGCTGACCTAAGATGAATTTTTTATGACCACTCGAAGACCTTTAAAAGCTATCATGTATTGCCTATGATTTGCCCCGCTAAAGTATGGAGAAACGTAGTATTTTCAGCAAACAAAGAAATTATTACAGTTTGTAATTCCACCGTAATGACTTTCCCCATGAAAAAAACACAAATCAACCTAGCAAGGCGCTTTTTACTATTGATGTTTCTGCAGTACTTTTATTATTATTAATATAAGAGGATGTGTACCTAATAAAGAGACTGAAGACATTTGAAAGTTATACGAAGTCCTTCAACCATCTATGTTTTCATTTATTTTTTTAAAACCGTCACAGTCCCCATTTGGAGGCTTTTATGTGTAGATTCTATTTAAAATATAAGAACGTAGGAACTACTTTACCTGACTATCAAGGCCAAGTGCTATGCAATCACACAGTTTCAATGTCTTTCACTTACATTTAGCTAAAATTACAAAAGCAGTTTTGTTATTGAATCTTTGGTTTTGAGAAATAAGTTTTAATGTTTTCCTGATCATAACTTTTGGATATATTCTGTGGTGTTCAAATGTATGTGTTTACATTTTTGGGGCTCTGTGTTTTGCAATACTCCTTTGATAATTGTAGTTTACAGATACATTTTATTATTTTATTTCTAAAGCTCCAAAACCTTCCACAGCAATGTTGATAAACAGGAGGTGAGGACTGCAAGGGTGAGATTAATGATATTCCAGATTGAAATGAGGGCAATAGTTTGTTAAGTGGAATCCATGAGGTAGTGAGTTGCATGGATGAAAGGCATCCTTGAACAGAAGTAGTGCATTCCACAGTTGAGGTGCAGCAAAAAAAAGTCCTGCAGTCTAGTATGGGAAGAAGTGATGCGGGAAGCAGCAAGGTGTACTGTACTGATCTTTGGGTGCAGGCTGGGGTGTATTTAGTGATTAGTGAGGATGGGTAGTTCAGTTTTTTTTTTCTTTTTTTTTCTTTTTGGGTGATTTGACTCCCCTTTTCTCCCTCACTGGCTGCAGTTCCTCCTCTTCAGCTCAGGGAATCACAAACGCAGAAGTCCCTGAAGCTTTTCCTTGCAAGTTGCACTCCTATGCAACTTATGTAGCGTAGCAACCGCAAATTGAGCACCGCAACGTGACTTGCACAGTTTTACGTAAGATCCATAGCGCCTGCGCCGAACAATGGTTCGTAGGTGCACAGATCCGATTCAGTCGAATCCCTCTCGGAGACTGCTCATGCAATGATTGGTCCCAGAAAGGTTGAAGTCGTCATTCTCCCTGTACCTGCATGCTGACGTCACTAGTGACCGATATGGTAACCGGCAGCTGGGAAGTTCAAATGTCCTGGCTGCTGGCGACGTTGGGTTGGGTGGGGTGGAGGAAACTCAACTTCAGAGTGTTCACCAGATCGGTGAAGCTGTAGGAAGGGGGGCACTCTTCACATTCTGACCACTTTATATCTGTAAAATGGTCAGGGTGAGTAGTGTTCCTTTAAATTTTATTCTGCAATGAATTGGGAGCCAGTAAAGGGACTCGCAGAGAGGAGCAGCAGAGACAGAGTGGTGGGTAAGTTTGATACACCTGTCAGAGGCATTTAGGATGCATATCAATATTTGTTTTTCGCACAGACTGTTCTAATGCGGTGTTCACAGTTTATATCTGGAGAATGTTTACTTGTCTTAGTATAGCTTTCATGATGTGTTCTGATATTGTGGGATTCCCACCAATGTTAACGGTCTAGGTGATGTCATCCTTTATCCTGGAGTAAAATTATATATCAGTGGTACATTGGAGTTGGTCCATCACATGTAGGGCATGACTTGACAAATCCATGAGCCAGGCAGCCCCTAGGGCTTCTAGAATTTTACGTTTTTGAGCTTCTACAGTATTGTATGTAAATAACAAGGCCCATGCGTTATACAGTGACAGTCCACTTGTGATACCGTATGGTTTAATGAAGAGAAAATTTAACAAAATGTTATGGTGCAGAAACCCCTTCCTTAGTGAACAGTGCCCTTCAGAAAGGTATTTTACAGCCAATATTATGCTGCAATATTTAAGGAGTGTTGTTTTGCTACATTCTGGGGACATCTTGTCAACATACCCCCCTTTATTTTTTTTTTGCTTTACCTTGGTACTAATATATATATATATATATATAACACATGGGGGGGGGGTGGCACTCAACCTAAACTAAGCTTTCAATGCGGGTGCGTCTCAAAAATAGAAAACAAAACCAGGGAGAGAGCACTCCAGTCAACACATTCAAAAACCAACAACCGCTTCATGCATGGGTACATTATACCAGATTTTACCACATGTTGAAAAATTCTTAAGCAAATATGTGTTCAGCAATGTATCCTTTCTCCAGGTATATTCTGATTGTTAGCACAAGGCTGCAGTCAATAGCACTGTGAAATTATCTTTCCAACCGTGATCAGATTATAGGGTAATACATTTGTGATTACTTGGAATGTCCCTGTAACGAACTGGAAGACTTATATAGCAAACGTACTAAAATATATTTAACAGTCAATTAAAATATACTTGAAATTCTAAGAAACTTTTTTTAATATTAAAGTGCACCTGTGCAAACCATGGACACCTCATTGGTCTTAAAGATCAATGTGATTTCTCATCCCTTGATGAGCTATCACAGCTGCTAGTTAACCAGTTCCAGGATTGCCGTGCATCCCCCTCTTTGGGCAGAGCTTGCTGTTGTGCTGCCAACGGACATTCAGGTTCACCAAATGAGCAGAGGGAGGTCCTCTGGGACTGATCTCTGCTCAGAGCTGTCACTCACCCCTGCATCATATCGCATGGAAGTAACAGCTAAACTTTGACAGCAAATTACTCTTTTAGCATATTTGTGCTTCTACATATAAATGATAACACATATATGTGGAGTAATTCCCTGGCAAATGAGCCCGCCGTCTCAAGGGCATGATGGGTGCACTTTTAAGAATAACTTTTCATGGTTAATATAAAATATCTATAATGTACCTGTAGGTACTGTGTTGATTTATGTTTTTATTTCGATACTTAATTTTTTTAATTAATTTTCTTTTCTATTTGTTTATACACTTATGAATTCCTGTTACTTTTCACTAATGTCCATGGAAACATTATCAATGTAATGGGTCACTAATGTGATTTGTGTACAATAAAGTGCGTTTTATTCCGCCTTTTGTTATGTTTAACAAGATATAAATACTGGGATTAAACTATTTAGAATAAATAAAAATGACCATATTTCTCAGCTAAAATAAAAGTTCTTTATTCTACAAACCTCTTTATTGAAATCTTTGCCTGCTGTCTAAAATTAAGTAATTGTTCCTAAGTAGTCTATTCACAAAGCATTAAAATTGAATTCAATTTTGGTGCTTTTCATTTCAACGCATTTCGACTCACTTCAGCGATTGTATTTCATCGAAAATTCAGTGAATTCATTATTCACCATAGCGGTAAGTGCCGATTTGTGCTGAAATTACCTCAGCGATTCCACTGAACTGAAAAAAGAAATGGAAATCTCCTATTCTCCTAATAATAGGAGGTTAAATCAGTAAAAATGCATCTAAATAATGAAAAGATCCTTAAAAAATAATGTAAAGTCTGTTAAAAAAATTAACAATCTTTTCTGGTTTTTTTTTAATAATAAAAACATTTCTTAAAAAAAAATCAAAATTCGTTTTGTAAAAAATAAGTAAAAAATAAATAAATAATAGTAAATGGTCTTTTAAAAAAAGATATTACTTTAAAACCTATTAGATTCACCTGCTTAAACCTCTGAAATTGTAATATCACTTGTAATAAATCTGGTCATTTCTCCACAATATCGGTGCAATTTGGTGAATAGACGAATCGTTAGTTGTCTATGGGACAATTTCGATGCAATTTGTTGGCAAATTAGGACATTAGTGAATGACCCTATTAGTTTCCTGACTGGCTTCTAAACTTGGTGTATATTTGCCAAGCCTTGGTCTAGTGAACAGTTTATGCATCCTTTAACACAGGTGAAAAATACATTAAAAAAATACTCTTCCAGTGAATGGCTTGCAGACTGTTGCACGGTACAGGAAATTTATAGCTTGTCAGGTAATTAATGTTTAGCTATAAGAAACAGACAAAACCTGTTCCCACAAGGTTCCAGCTTCTACTTTTTGCAGATGATACTATTGCCTACATATTAGGTTTCATAAATCAGCTTATAGAATGTCACATTCATATTCAGTGTGAGTGATATTACAAGCTTAGGGTCTCAGGGCTGCATGGCATGTCAAGTTAAATTTTTGACCAAAGAAGAGAAATGGACTGCTAAAAAATATACTGAATTCAATAACTGGTTGTATGACTTCATGTCCAGTACCGAGTCCCATTACATTCTAGAAAATCCAATTAATTACTTATACTTGAGACGAGCACCAAGATTCCTTCTCACTGCCTGTGTTTTCTGACAGTTGTCTTTGTGAGTTTGTCCTCCACTCTCATTGTACATACTAAACTAGACTATTATTACGTTTTCAAAATACCTGAGTTTATAGTGACACATAACATTTGTTTTTCATTGACCTGAATACAAATCTGTGTGGTTGATGAATAAAATCCTAAATACATTTTCAATATTAGCGCGGTTATTCACCAACCACTGTAGTTTACAGTTATTGCAAATAACCGCAATAAGCCTCGTCGATCCCGTGTGTGGAATTTCAAACCATGGCAGGAGAAGCTTCATCGATGACGCATTACCTGCTGCTGATTAAATTTCCCTTTTGAGGATCGGCAAAGTTTATTGACACTGCACCAATAGCGAACTACACTGAAGTGGATAACCCTGTACGTTCAGGAGTGTACTTAGGTTTGTTGCTTCCCTAAGCACCCCAAATTCTCCTGCCCATTCCCCATGTAAGAAATATATTTGTCAACAATATGGATCTGTGCCTAACTTATAGGAACACTTGTGTGTAAAGAAACCTGTTTGTGAGTGACAGAAGTTGTGGACAGGGTGCGTATATGGTGGGATGAATGTGGATGTTTACACAAGGGGGCTATTGTTAGGAGATTGGGGAAGAGCAGAATTGGGTTGTGGCACGAATTTGGGGGTGTTTTGTATGACTTTTTATTTGCATATACACTGTATATTTTAAAATTTCTCCCTCTAGCAGCAGTTTATCTCCCTGAATGATAAAAATAAAAAAATGCGGCCTCCCCATTCATCAGGTGTCCACCTTTTGGAGAAAATTGCACCAGTGAAAATGTTGCGGTTATAAAAATGTCACGAAAATGCAAATGACAAAAAAAACACTTTTGTAGAAAAAAAAAATCTTTGTCACTTTTTCTATGCAGGTTACCACCTTATTTGCATTTGGTGGTAATTGCATAGAAAAATTTATAAGATTGCGACAATTTTTCGGACGAAAGATATTTAAGTCGGAAAATTTCCACTACATTTTTTTTTTTTTTTGCCATGGCAATTTTTTTTCCATGGTGGTTAGATTGTGGTGGTAAAACCTCCTCTAATCTACCTAGTTGACCTATGCAAGGATACAGATCCGGTGAATTAGAGAAAGAAGTTAATCCGTATTATTATCATCATCAAACATAGGATAGAGACAAGAGATGTAGAAGGCCCTGCTCATAGGAGTTTACAATCTAGTGGGATTGGGGTGAAGAAGACCAGAGGAGTTTTGTTGGTTGTCAGGATCACTAATGCCAGTGGTTCAGGAATGGTGAGGCTATGGAAGTGGCCTTAATCATGATGCGTGAATAGGTGAGCAGGAGGAGGAGTTGCATCAGTAATGTGGTCCATTAACGTTAATCTCAGGAGATGGATTTTAAGGGATTGCTTGAAGGCCTGAAGATCATTGGACAGTTTGATAGGGCGAGGTAAGTCATTCCACAGGACCAGAGCTGCCCTTGAAAAGTCTTGGAGACAAGAGTTGGCAATGCGGGTGTAGACAGAGCACAGGCGGAGGTCTTCCGCTGACCGGAATTGTCTAGGCGGGACCTGCTTGTGGAGTAGCAAAGACATGTAAGGGGGAGGTCAAATTATTGAGCGATTAGAACGTGACCCTCAGTATTTTAGGCTGGGGTCAGACTAACGCATTTTTACCGTTAATCACGGCCGCAGTAGCAGCAAATGACGGCAAATATACGAAGTACGGCCACACGAAAGTCCAGCCGCGTAACGCAAGTGGAAAATGAACGCATTTTTTCGAGAACGCAGAACCGCTAGTACTGACATACTGAGTGCGCAGCTGCGGCATAGCGGCGTGTGTGCGTGATTAGGAGATGTCAGACGCTGCTAATGTCCAACCTACATAACGTCCAGATGCAAAAAGTGTTTTATTGATGATCCGTAAACAAATCACGCACAAAAAATGCGTGTCGCCTGACCGTTTTTGCGCATTCCGTGAAAAAATACATCAATGCGTTCGGACGCACTTTTTGACGGTCACTGCAAATAATGCTTTCATTTGACCCTAGCCTAAAACTGTATCTGGAGGTGTATAGGAAGCCAATGGAGGGACCAGCAAAGGGGGGAGGTATGCGAGGAGAAAGGGGCAGACGCTGCCAATGTTTTGAGTTGATAACTTGTTTTGGTCACTGTCTGGACATGAGGAGAAAATGTTAGGTCAGAATCGAAAGTGACACCAAGACAGCCAGTTTGAGACCTTGGGCTAATGAGCTTTCCATTTACTCGTTGAGCGATAAGTGGCGGGGGGTCTTTCTTAGATGTGGAATGATGAGAACTTCAGTTTTGGCAAGATTGAGTTTATGGAAACGAAAAGACATACATTTAGAGACGGCGGAGAGACATTCAGTGACACGATACAGGAGAGCAGAAGAGAGATCGGGGAGGAAAGGTATATTTGAGTGTCATCAGCATATTTGGTACAGGAATCCAAAGGAGCTGATCAGTTTGCCTAGAGAGGCAGTGTAGATCAAAAAAAGGAAGAGGCCCAGTACTGAACCTTGGGGCACCCCAACTGAGACAGGCTGATGGGAGGAGAGACACTAAATGATTGTTGGGACAGGTAGGAAGAGAACCATGAAAGAACTGTACATAGAAGGCCTATATCACGAAGAGTTTGAAGGAGGAGTGCATGGTCAACTGTATCAACGGCGGCAGAGAGGTCAAGAAGGATCAGTAGAGAGTGCGATCTGCTAGATTTGGCAGTTGCAAGGTTATTGGTTAGTTTCAAACGAGCTGTTTCTGTTGCGTACAGGAAACGCAATGTTTGAGGGGAGCAGGAAAAACTCCGGAGGATAAAACCATATTAAATGGTGTGGGTCAGTAGAAGAGCAACGGAAAGTGCTTTGGCAAGATGTGAGGGAATGGGGTTGATGGGGAAGGTAGCATTGTAATAGTGTAAAGATCTCTTGTTCAGGCAGGAGGGAATGAGTTAAATGTGTGAGGACAGCTATGATGAATATAAACCTATACTGGTACACATTGTCATTAATATACAGTACATCTATAAAAGCAAGTGTAGGTAAATGTATACACTGTATTGGAAAAAAAATCTATCACCAAAAATATCTGACTGCGAAGAGATGATTAATTCTTGAATGTAGCAGCCAACTTGTCTCCTAGCTTTCCTTAATATTCCTTGTGTACTTTTAGTACAGGGTTGCTCAACCTTGGCCCTCCAGATATTTTGGAACAAAGTCTCCCATGATACTTAGCCACTCATTAGATCGAAAGAGCCACGTGGGAAATGTAGTTCCAAAACATCTGTAGGGCTGAGGTTGAGCACTTCTGGTTTAGGATGATGGAACTTATAAGTATGAATGAACATCCACATACACTGTCTGACTGTCTGGTATCAGCTCCTGGATGGCCTCTCACTACCTGAAGATCAATATGTCCAAGTCCAAGCTCCTTCTAATTCCCTCCTCTAACTCTACTCCTATTTCTGACCTCTCCATAATTGTGGACAGCATAACCATTTTTCTCTTAGCCCAAGTCCGCTGCCTCAGAGTGACTCTCGACTCCAGCCTTTCCTTCAGCCCCTATGTCTAGTCACTCTCCTCATCTTGCCGCAATCACCTCCGCAATATTGTCAAAATTCATCCATTTCTGACTGTCAACATCACCAAGCAACTTATCCACTTGCCTATTATCTCCCTCCTGGACTACTGCAACAACCTCCTGACTGGTCTTCCTATCTCCCGCCTCTCCCCCCTGCAGTCCATCCTAAACACATCAGCCCGGCTTATCCATCTCACCGTTGCTCTGTCTCTGCCGCTCCTCTCTGTGAATCCCTGCACTGGCTCCCCATCCACAGCAGAATCAAATTCAAACTACTCACCCTGACCTACAAAACCCTCACTAACGCCGCTCCTCACTACCTGTCCTCACTAATAGAAACATAGAAAAATGTCGGCAGATAAGAACCTTTCGGCCCATCTAGTCTGCCCAATTACATGGATACTTTACCTGGATTTATTTTTTGTTTAGGATAGCCTTATGCCTATCCCATGCCTGCTTAAATTCAATTACTGTTTTGGCCTCTACCACTTAAACTGGAAGGCTGTTCCATGTATCCACCACCCTCTCAGTAAAATAATGCTTCCTGATGTTACTTTTAAACCTTTGCCCCTCTAATCTAAGACTATGTCCTCTTGTTTTGCTACTTTGTTTCCTTTTAGGCTAGGGTCAAACGAAAGCATTTTTACACGCGAACGTAAAAAAGTGCGTCCGAACGCATTGACGTATTTTTTCACGGAATAGGCGAAAACGGTCATACGATGCGCATTTTCGTGCGTGATGTTTTACGGATCCAAACCAGGAAACTTTTTGCGTCTGGACGTTATGTTGGCCGGACACGAGCAGGGTCTGACGTCTCCAAATCACACACACACCGCTAGCGGGCGCAGCGCACTCTGTACGTCCGTACTAGCGGTTCAGCGTTCTCGAAAAAATGCGTTAATTTTCCACTTGCGTTGCGCAGCCGGACTTTCATGCGACCGTACTTTGTATATTGGCGGTCATTGCCCGTCATTTGCTGCTAGTGCGGCCGTGATTAAGTGCGCCAGAACGCACGTTAAAAATGCGCTGGTCTGACCCCCAGCCTAAAATATACTCCCTTCCTCTACCTTGTGGATTCCCTTTACGTATTTAAATGTTTCTATCATATCTCCTCTGTCTCGTCTTTTTTCCAAGCTGTACATGTTAAGATCATTAAGCCTTTCCTGGTAACTTTTCTTCTTCAAGCCGTACACCATTTTAGTAGCCCTTCTCTGAACTCTCTCTAAGATGTCTATATCCTTCTGGAGATACGGTCTCCAGTACTGCACACAGTACTCCAAGTGAGGTCTCACCAGTGCTCTGTACAGTGGCATGAGCACTTCCCTTTTCCTACTGCTAATACCTCTCCCTACACAACCAAGCATTCTGCTAGCATTTCCTGCTGCTCTATTACATTGACTACTTACCCTTAGATCCTCTGAAATAATAACCCCTAAATCCCTTTCCTCAGATGTTGAGGTCAGGGCCGTCTTTAGCGCAGGGCAAAAGGGGCAGCTGCCCTGGGCCCAGTCAGTGTTATGGGGCCCAAAGCAGCTGCTCTTGAGCCCGCAAAAATCGTGGTGTCACAGGCTGCCTCCCCTCCGTGGTGATGGTGACAAGTGACCACAGCGAGGAGGTGAGGCCGCACGAGAGAGGGATGCATCTTGGGAGCTGCGTTTGGCTCCTCCCCCTTCTCTTCAACATGCAGTTCCCCCGCAAGAAGATCCTGGATTCAGGAAGTAGTCAGTGCTCTGCCCTGCCAGGCCAGCCTGACCTGTCTGAGAGACTACAGCAGCATGAAGTAAGAAGCAGGGCTCTGCTTACAAGACCCTCTGTTCCCCCACCCCTCCAGCATGTCTATGTCACATGTTAATTTGTATATAGATGGTGTGTGTGTGTGATGTGTAGATTATGTGTGTGTGTGTGTGATGTGTAGATTATGTATATATGTGTGATGTGTAAATTATGTATATATGTGTGTGTCTGTGATGTGTAGATTATGTATATATGTGTGTGTCTGTGATGTGTAGATTATGTATATATGTGTGTGTCTGTGTGATGTGTAGTTTATGTATATATGTGTGTTAGTGTAAATTGTGCATATATGATGTGTAGATTATGTATATGTGTGATGTGTAGATTATGTATATATGATGTGTAGATTATGTATATGTGTGATGTGTAGATTATGTATATATATATGTGTGTGTCTGTGTGTAGTTTATGTGTATATAATGTGTGTTAGTGTAAATTGTGCACATATGATTTGTGTGATGTGTAGATTATGTATATATGTGTGTGATGTGTAGATTATGTATATGTGTGTGTCTGTGTGATGTGTAGATTATGTATATATGTGTGTGTCTGTGTGATGTGTAGTTTATGTATATATAATGTGTGTTAGTGTAAATTGTGCATATATGATGTGTGTGTGTAGATTATGTGTGTATATATGGTGTGGAAATGTGTGTGATGTAAATATCAAGTGTATATTAAGCGTAAGTGTATATATATAATGTGGAAATGTGTATATGATGTATATATTATGTGTACATGTACAGTATATAGAATGTGTACATTGGATGTGTACGTGCACAAAGGATGTATATACACAATAGTACATATATATATTGTGCATGATGTGTACACACAGAGATATTGTGTCTTTCTCACAGTGTGTATTTAGGATGTGTAATTGTAAAAAAATTTTATAAAACAAATAAATAGGCTTGTTTCATAAAATGTAATCTGTGTGTTTTTTTTTTTTTTAAGGATGGGATGGAGAGTAAAATTCCTATGGGGGGGCCCAAGAAAATGGTTGCCCAGGGTCCAGTCAATATTAAAGAAGGCCCTGGTTGAGGTTAGGACTGTATCAAATATTCTATATTCAGCCCTTGGGTTTTTACGCCCCAGATGCATTATCTTGCACTTATCCACATTAAAACTCAATTGCCACAACTCCGACCATTTTTTTAGTTTACCTAAATCATTTGTCATTTGGCTGATCCCTCCAGATCCACCCTATCCCGCCCCCTAAGATCCAACAATGACATGCGCTGGCATCCTCCATCATTACCTCTCCACATGCCAGACTGCAGGACTTTTGTCGTGCGCGTCGACTCTATGGAATGCGCTTCCTTGCGACATAACTGTCCCAAAATCTGGCTTCATTTAAACTCTCCCTAAAGACCCTTATGTTTAGGGAAGCCTACCACCTGACTCCGTAACAAGACATCCGACGGACCCAAAAACGGTCCTCCCCTCTCCCTGCATTAACTCATCACTGCAGCCCCCCCTCCTGTTTCTAATCCCCTCACCCATCTAAATTGTAATTTCCCACGGGAAAAGGCTCCTCATGTCCTCCTGTATCTGCTGGCAGCAATACTGACTGGCCTCCTGTATGTATTGTAGAATTGTCCTGTCTTTATCTTTTGCACCTTGTACTGCGCTGCGGAATGTGTTGGCGCTTAATAAATAATAATAATAAAATACACTAATTTAGCAGCTCACTTATATTAGGGGGCCACTAAGGTCTGATAGCGACTACCTATTACTGACTAGAGTGGAATAAAGACCAATATATTTGAAATGGTCATGCGTAGCTGATGTTTACTCCCTGCTTATTGGATTCCATGTCACTTCTTCACTATTCAGTTTTAACTTATTTTGAAAATATTTTTCTTTTCCTTTTTGTACAATGGTGCAGTTCTCCTGCAGCAGTACATAGTATACCTGTAGCAGTGTATACCCGAACAGCAGCTGAGAAAAATCTAAACAAGCACAAAGGGGTGCGTAAAGCTGGTGCGGATTCTGCAGAGGTAAATATAAGATTAATCAAGGGAATTGCAGAAGCTACTTTATAATAGTTATTTTTATTAGCTCATGAGATTTATGGTTTACTTTTTTCCTCCGTTTTAGTTTAATGGTAATTTCTAAAGACATTCCATTTTTCACTGTTGATAATGATAAAAAACATTATCTTTCAAAAGAAGATGGCAACTGGAAACCTTTGCAGTGGAGTTTACAATTTGATTAAACTGGGGGGAGGGACAAGAAACACATTTTTAGTTGCAGAAGTTATTAACTTACCTTTCCCAAATTTCACACGATTAAAGAAAACATTTGCTGCCATCTCGTGGTGGCCGAACAGTATTGTATCTGATGGAAATTCCTCATTTTAATCAGTGAAACATACATTGTCTATCAGTTACATAGGGCACCTGCTTCTGTATTATGTGCAGATGGTTTGTAAATGGCAGCATAAAACTCAGTTATATATACAGTAAGGGGAACATACCGAATTAGTTACAAAATGTGTTGTGAGGGAAAATTGCTTTTTTTCCCCCTTCTTTTTCCAGCACATTTTTTCTTTGTGTATCATTGAAAATGCTGCCATGTTATTAATATTATCAGCATCATCTATATAGCCCCAACAGTTTCCGCAGCACTTTATAACTGGTGAGGTAGTAAAAAAAATTTACAAATGAAATTAGGAACCAGAAACATGGGGAGGAGAAAGACCAGGAGTGTTATAGGTCGTCCAGATCATTAGCACTAGTTTCAGAAATGGTGACATGGAAATGAAACCTATCTGGGTATGAGGGTTCCATAGATACTCGAGTATAGTGCGACCCGACTATAACGCGATGGATAGAGCTTTATTATGGAAATGAGAGAATACTCAAGACTCGAATATATCGCGAGGAACAAAATTTTACTGTACCGGTAAACAATTAAAATCCTTCCAGGTTCTCTTAACACAGTCAGGCTCCCCCTTAGGCCAGGGTGTTCTGCTCTAGAATGATTGCAGTTGTTACTAAGTATGAAGCCGCCTGCCACCCACCTTCTTTAATAGCAATTGGATGGCTGGCGGAGGCGAGTGAGGTGAATGATTGGCTTAAACCGAACGTGTCCTCTGGCCGTGATGGATCCCATCTCTCCCGAATCCAGGAGTTCCTGAAGTGTCTGCAAGCATCAGGGAGCCCCCATTCACTTCAGTGAGACTAACGGAACTTCCGGGAGACTTGGGATCCAGAGCAAGGCCAGTCGTCTTTTTTTTTTTGGACACTTCAATGCAGATGTCTCGAATATAACGCGACCTCTCCAATTGTAAGGTAAATTTTTGTCACCAAAATCTAGCGGTATACTCGAGTATCTACAGTAGTTGAGGAGAAGAATAAGACACCATCAGTAATGTGAAGAGATGGGTTTTGATTGATTTCTTGAAGGAACAAATATTAGGGGAAAGTCTGATATGGTTGGTCATTCCACAAGACCGGTGTTAACCTTGAGAAGTTTGGGAGGTGTTATTTAAATGTGTGGGTGTTATGTTTTTGTATCCCCTGTACATAGATACACACAGTCGTTGGCTTTATCAAGAATATGCCCCTGTGCAGTCCTCAGCGAGATAATAGGGATAGTGAAAAATGAGTCTGTGTTTTATTCCAACATTAATGGACACGTTGAGCCACTACTACAGCTGCTCGGTCGTAAAAAAAAGCCAATAACAAAGATCCACTAATATATCTATTACTAGAAACTGAGAAGTCTCCTTTTTATGAGCATTGTAGAAAGCTGACGTGTATTAGCTGTGAAACCATCCACATTTCCCACCTACGGCTCTGAAGTTCCTCTAGAACAAGAAGTTGATAAAATATCTACAACCATTGTGTTCCTATTATTTTATAAGGTTGAGGTGGTCATCATAAACCCTTTCCAAGCCAAATGTGTTATGTAATGTCAGTCGAGGTGCGCTCCGGAGATCTCCGATCTACGCTCTTATGCCTTTTCCAGGCCATGAATGCACACCAAGGCAGCCAATCACAGCTACAACGCACTTTTAAAAACCGTCCAGAGTCATTTCCGGGTGCCATGTCATGCTTTCAGTTCTTGGATCCCCTGCAGCATAGAGAATTAACGGTTAATCTATTCCGAGAGCACCGACATGTCAGTGAAATGCCCTTATTTTCGTTGGATTCATTCAACATGTTTAAACAGACGTATTCCATAGATTTCAGTGTTCAAAAAATTCCCTGTTTTTATTCAACCGTTTCTTCTTTTCATTTGCAGCAAAAAGTCTCTTTATTTATTTTTTAGGGATTTTTCGGGATTTTTTCAGCTAAATTTGTTTTCAGATGACATTTTTTTTCTGTAGCAAACCATTTTATATTGACAATAACGTGTAAATACATCTACACACATACACACAAAATAAAGCTTTATGTCCTATAGATGTGAATGGAATTCAATTATGACAGCTATGGCTGGATTTTCTAAAGTTTCTTTTAATTATAAATCATTGAAAATCATCAGTGGTTTGATTTTGTTTCATTTCAGGTCTTATATTTTATATACATTAACAGGGTTATTCAAAGGGAGCCGAACTGACCACAAAATTGCACCGAACAGTGAATTTCTCCCCCATACGGTGCAATTTCAGAGCCATTTGGCTATTCAAAAAGCTGGCCGTTCGCCAAATATTGGCGAATTGCCAGCGAAATACAGTGATCTTTGGTGGCAGTGAGCTCTCCATAGAGAAGTAATCGTTATTCTATTCAGAGAACATCGAACAGCATCAAAATGCCCTAATTTTCGTTGGTTTCATTTGACAGGTTTAAGGCTAGGGTCAGACTAACGTATTTTTTGCGTCTTCCATCAAAAAGTGCGTCCGGACGCATGGACGCACTTTTTGACGGCAGACGCGATAGCGGTCACACAGTGCGCAATTACGGCCATGATTTTTGACGGAGCTATAAAAACAAATGGACGTGATGTAGGCCAGACATGTGCTGTGTCCGACGTCTCCTAATCACGCACACATGCCGTTATGCCGACGCAGCGCCCTCTGTGCGTCAGTACTAGCGGTTCGACGTTATGAAAAAAATGCGTTCGTTTGATGCTTGCGTTGCATGGCCGAACTTTCGTGAGGCCGTACTTTGTATGTTGGCCGTCATTTGCTGCTACCACGGCCGTAATAAAGTGTGGCTAAACGCACGTTCACACTACGTTCGCCTGACCCCAGCCTAAACAGGCGAATCCCATCGGTTTCAAGGTTAAAAAAAAAATGCAGTTTTTATTATTTATTCAAGCGCTTATTCTTATCATTTGCAGCATAAAGTCTAGTTAGGCATTTTTCAGGGGTTTTTTCAGCAAAATCTTTTCTCTCTCTCGATTTTTGAATTTTTTTTTCTCTTCTGTAACAGACCTTTTTATTATTATTCATTGAACGTTTCATATTATTTTCATGCAGTAGTTCTTGCAAACGCGTTTTGAAAGTTGCAGTGTTGTGTTTTGTTTTTTTTACCTCTGTTTGGTGGCTGGTCGGCGCTCTGTTCATCAGGTTGTCAGCATTTTTTGGATCAATCAGGTGGTTTTGCGGTGGAACGTCAGATGCATTCAGTGTTTTTTTTCGTCGGTTTTGCAGAACAGTTCGGTGTATTTTCTTATCGATTTGGCAGTTTTGCAGTGTTTTTTTGGATGCGTTCGGCAGCTCCGTTCACTTCACTTTGGGGGCCCTGCAGTGAATGCTGAATTCACTGCAGGGTCGGCAAATCGAACTCTCCAAAGTGCGACGAACAGGAGAGCACCTAACTGTCGGTGACATTTCGCTGCTTTCTGAATTACGCCTATAGTTATGTAGATGCAAGAAATTTCACAATGTTTGATATTGTACATAATATGCAACTACAATAAGTAAAGGTTTAGCCCAAGCTATAATAGTTTGCAAATCATGGCTCTCAGGATGTTGGAATTTTTCAACATCTGCATTAGAAGCAGAATAATGTAGTAGGGATCAAAGTAATGTATCACAAAGACGTTACTGTTGTTTGCGCATTACATTTCACTGCACAGGGAATCCTTCAAGGGCTTAGAAGTCATCACAGACCTTCTACAACAGCTCTGGAGCATTGGTGTTTTAGGCTGGGTTCACACCCGGGCGTAGCGCTGCGTCGCGCAATGAGCGCGTTTTTTTACGCGCGAACGCGCATTGCAGCACGTTCGCGGCTATGATATGGCTGCGAACGCGCTGCTGTATGCCCGAAAAGAAGCTCCCGAACTTCTTTTTGGGTCGGCTGTTTTAATGCGCGTTCCTGCGCGCTTTAAAACGCTTAGGTCTGAACGGGGCCCATAGCAAAGCATGGGATTTCCCCGTTCATGCATTTTAAAGCGTGCACGAACGCGCGTTAAAACGGCTAGGTGTGAACGGGGCCTTAGGGTCTCTAACGGCATATCACAAAATTGCTAGCACCTGTATTTTGCTATAGCTTTTTTGCTATGTAGTAACTTTTGTCATCCTCCTGTTAGGACTGAAGCCAGCTGTTGGTGGAATCTATCAGACTGAAAAGAACACATAATAATTCAAGGCGTAGAATCACAATCATGAGCGATTAAAAAAAAATACAAACTGAAAAGGCAAACCTTTCAACGCTAGTAAAAAAAAAAAAAAAAAAAAACACGTTAAAACTGCTGAGATAGTGCCAGCATTCTGTTTTTGTTTATATATAATTGTGCAATTAAACCCCTGACGGTTTTCCTGAGTGTGGCTCGGGGTTAACTTTTTGTACCGAAAGCGGTATCCCCGAGCCACACTCGGGCTGGATACTTACATGTCCTGCGCTCCCTCGCTGATCCCCGCAGTCTCCTCCAGCCGCTCGCAACGTCACACTGCCTGGATCTCTTCTCGCGAGGAGTGAACCAGGAAGTGTGACATCGCGATCGGCTGCAGTGTGACTGCGGGGACAGCGAGGGAGCGCAGGACATGTAAGTATCGGCCCGAGTGTGGCTCAGGGATACCGCTTTCAGTATTGAAAGTTAACCCAGAGCCACACTAATACCGATAGGGGGCCAAAATAAATAGGACCGATTCTGACATATAAAATATCAGAATCGGACCGCCAGGGAGGTTAATAAATTTGAGGAAGAAAAAATAAATTCCCAGACTTTGTATACCCAAGTATTCAAATGAAAGGCATCAGCTTCATATTTGTGAATCAGCTGATGTCACACCCATTCAATACTGGGAAGAAATAAATGCAAACCTGTCACAGGGAGTGTAGCTTACCTGGAAACCGATTGACATCCATGACATACTTGAAAACCAAGAGAAATCTCAATGTATCCTTCCCGGTAAAATACTTTGCAAATAAGTAAATCAAGATATCACTTTATTAGTTCCCCAATAATGGGCGAAGAGAAACCTGCTTATAGGCAATCATGTAGCATTGAAGGGTAATTATGGATGTAGACCTACGTTGCTGAAAACACTAGCTAGAATACAATGTAAATGTGTCACTGCTTGCACATGGGAGCTTAGTCCTATAGTAGGACACATTGTAAATATGTTGAAAACACAAGGAGCTTGATTCCTGTGGTGCAGCGAATGTTTGTAAATGTAGTATCATTAACTACAACAGCTCCATTCAGAAACACTAGCGACTGCTGCAATTCCATGTCAAGCCACAATGTCTGACATAACTCGGTTTAAGTGTTAGGTTACTATACATTTACGTCTCCTATAGTTTATGTGGGAATTGAAAATACTGTGTACACTGGTGAATATCAAGCAAATCCCAGTCGGTGGCCAAAAAAATACAGTTACCTACTATGTTGTCCTTCCTTTGTAAAGAAGCTTAAAATGTGATCTATCTGTGTAGTCCTATAAACCAGGAGTCCGCAACCGTGGTCATCGAGAGGTTTTGGAACTATGAGGCTCTGCCTGGCTCATGAGTAACCGAGCATCATGGGAGATGTAGTTCCAAAAGATCTGGAGGGCCAAGGTTGCTGACCCCTGCTATAAACCACAAGAAAGAATGACAGTAGCTGCAACTGGAGCCATTGCCAGTATTCTTGTGTTAGTGATGCAATAATGAGTCCAGATGCTAATATAGCAGCTGGTTCATAGTTCAGCAGGTGTTAGAGAGCTGGAAAGATTTAAAAACTAGTACACAAATGTGTATGGCCATGCTAGAATGGGAGCCATGGTGATTTTTTACGTAAAGCTTCTTCGTTTCCCAGAGTATGATTATCAAATTATCTGATAATTACTGCAAAAAAAAACCCAATTAAAGAAGAAACACGCCCATCAAAGTTACACACTTTGCTATGACTAATGGTAAAAGATCGAGTAGCCATAACAGAATCGCAATAATGATTACTTAAGTTACATCTTTAGCTTTATTTTGTATTTGATTTCCTTCTTTCTGCTCTATAAAAAGCTTCTTACACTGCCTTCTAGTACACATAGGAATTATCTGCTTTATTTCCATATCTCAAAAGGAAGTTCTAGTTGGTTTTGAAGTTAAATGTGGTCATCATGCTAAATGTCAATTATAATAATTTAAAAAGCGTCAATAGATTCTGTAGCGCTGTACTACGGGCAGGACAAAACAAACCAAATTGACAGGTTAGACACGGAGAACAATGGATGAAGAGAGTTCTGCTCAAGAGCTTACAATCTAATCCTTTTTCTTAACCCTTTCGCTGCTGACCCATTTCACACCTGTGTGCTGAGCTAATTTTTACCTGTTTCGCTCATCATGTTTAAACGCGATTTGAAGCCACATTTTATTGTACAACCCAGACATATTATATATCATTCTTTCCGGCAGACTCGGCAGAGTCATAATATATCATTATTATAAGTAATCGTCATGTCCTGCTTGAATATTGTAACAAAAAATGCAATACAATTTGAATTTTCATCTACAGTGTGTAAAGTGTTTTTTTTTTAACATTTTATCATGCGAGCCTTTGCGGTTATATTTTCTATGGAGTGCGCTTGGTAAAAAAAATTAGAAATGGGGCTCATTAAATTTTGTTGGGGGGGGGGAAATTACGTGATTTTTAGCAAATGCCCCCATAGAAAAAATCGTTAGTGCAGCATCATTGTTCACATTTTAATTGAAATGGGAACAATATTGCTGCATTAATAAAACAAAAAAAACTAAATTTTTTATTTTATTTTTAATTTTGATTTTACATGGTCATGTTTGGTATCATTGAAAAGGCCATGCTCTGGCCGTTCCAAAGAAGACAAACATTAAACCCATGGGTCGAGAGATTGGTTCATTGGAACCCCCTATCTCCACCATAGGTGGCAGCTAGGGGTTAACGTCCGAACTGACGTCATTGCGCGTGCCAGTAGGCAGGGGGAGATCCCGGAAGCTTGGCCCACATCCAAGATGTCGGCCAGCTCCGGGAGGGGACGGCGATCCGGTGCCTCTTGACGCCGAATTGCAATCCAGCCCGCAAGGGGTTTAAGGCAGCCCCCGCTTGGAAGGGCAGGCTGTGCCCTTCAAAGCGGTGCCTGCTTTTTTTGTGCCCCCAGCCGATCGGGGGGTAGAGAGATACAAACGACCTCCCCCCTCCCCTTCAGGCACCTTCCCTGCACTGACGGGGGGGGGGGGGCGCCTGCAATAGACGTCGTCGCGCGGGCTTGGCTGACATCAAGGATGTCAGCCCGCACCGGGGGGCTGCAGCGTTCGACCGAAATACACTGCACACTACTGTGAGTTTTATTGCTGTGGAGCTCTGAGAGAAGCTCATACATACTGCACATTACTGGGAGATTTATTGCTGTGGAGCACTGTGATAAGCTCATACATACTGCACATTACTGTGAGTTTTATTGCTGTGGAGCTCTGTGAAATACAAATAGTGTACATTACATTAAAAATGACTGAAGTGGTCATAGTGGACCTGGAAAAAAATGGGACACTGATTGTCTGGAGTCAACATTGTGGACCTGGAAGGGACCAATGCATGTTGACAGGAGGAGGAACAAATATGTTTTTGCCTAGGGTGGGGGGGCCTGTAGTGGTTCCTGCACCTGGGCCCTGAGGGTTCTAGTTAGAACTCCGCAGACTCCTGCTTCTCTTGTGCACTGCTAAGTTGGCATACGGATATGTTCTCTCTTTCAAAATAAACAACAATAAAGCATTTATTGCGATGTGCAGCACACTGCAGTTAAGCTCCAAACCCATCTCTCAACAGTTTTGAAACACATGATTAATATGGCAGGTATTATCAGATGTGCAAAACTACAGGTTCCGGCCTGTTTGGATTCTGATTTTAGTAGGGCATTAAAGGGACACTCTGGTCACTGTGACCACTCTGCGTAATTTGAGTGATCGCAGTGCCCCGAGTACCGTCACCCCTCACCTTCCTCCATGGGGAGTCAGATTCAGCCGAGTGCAGGAAATTAGTCCCACGCAGAACCTGAAATCAGTGAGTGCTGGTCTCAAGTTCCTGCATTTTGGGACCTTCCGGAACCAACTCCACCAATGGTTGTCAATGTGCTTTGCATTGAGAGTCATTGGATTGGCTGCCTCCCTCCTTGCATTCATGTGAGTGCTGTCGCTTACAAGAAGCCAGCGATATGCCACATCTCCTGCAGCACAGAGGGAGCTGAGTGTAGAGAATGGACAAGTTTTTGAAGAAAAAAAAAACAACCAAAGGTTTTAAAACAAGAGTGGTTTCTCCTGGGCACTCTGTTACTTTCTACCATTTTCAACTTAGAATATCCCTTTAAACCTGGCACCCTGACAATGTATCACTAAAGCTTCCAATAACACACCCTTTCTGATGAGTCTAGACTCTCTCTAGAGCAACAAGTTCAAACCTCGTCACCCCAGATGTTACGGAAGCTCATATCCTTTCCTAGCCTTACGTGTGACTAGGCATCAAAGGGTATGAAGTTCCAAAAAATGTGGTGTAACATGTTTCGCCATCACCTGTCTAAAGGCTGTTTTCTGTTTCCCTTTTGTTACATAGTTAGGATGCATTGTATAGTAGTTCGCCCCATGTATTGAAATAATATGACCGGTGTTTTATGTACTCACGGTATTTCATCACTATTTTAAGTCCTATTTTATTTCAAAACCCTTTCTTATTTTATATCGGCTTTTTTTCAGCAGATTTTGCAGATTCAAAACAAAGAATTACTTTTAGAGCTAATCCAGTAGTTGCCGTTGTTACTTTGAAAATCACCATTTTTGCAACCACAATAAACTATGGTGATCCAGATAGTGAAAATCAAGAGTAGCCTTGCTGGTGTAAAGGGCTTGGTGACAGCTCATGTACTTATATGATTATGTCATCAGTGATCTGGTGTTCCCGCATCAGGCTCACAGTCTGTAGACCTTTTCATCAGGGGAGAAGACAGTGTTTGCCAAAGGATCAAAGGGGTAAATAAACATGGTGGAGCATTTATGGGAAATGTAACCTGAATTCTAGAGTGAATGTACGCTTTTCCCAGGTATCATTCCTGACCAGGCAGTTAATTTTTGCAAAGATCAGGTGATTATCTTTCAGAAAATGTGTCTGTGGGGCTCCTAGGCATTAGATTAAAATAAAAGGCGCTAAAGAACTCACCATTTCTCTGCAGAGTAAAATTCAGTGATGCAGTGCTTACATTTTGGATGAAGCAGCATACGTTTTTGGTGCATTGTCTGCTCCCAATTTTTTCAGGTGTGAAAAATATGAAGGTAAGTTAAAGGCAGCTGACAATTTCACCTTGTGGGACTTACAGATGTGGAGATTCATTGGGTCCAGAGACCCCTCCAGGTGTAAGTTCTCTTCCGGAGTTCAGGGGGATTGACTGGAGTCATAATGTTAGTTCACTCTGGAAAATCCCCCTTAATGCCTTTGACTTGCCGGCAGGCAGATTCACCAGGGGTGAAGAGGCAGATCACTGTGGGATCAATTCATAAATATATCGAAAGACACATGGACAAATCATTCACATAGACCACAACTGCAGGCAATGTGTCCCACACATCATCCACAGTGAAGTGGTTAAACATTCTTTGCTACTAAAAGAAAATAAATTATTCATGTATTTATACACTTGCTGTGATGACCAAGACCTTACCACACAAGAAAATGTAAATATTGACTCATAGAATGCAAAGCTAGAGGGTCGGACATCTGCGGTGAAGGACATATCCGTCAGGGCTAGTATTCAGTCAATGGTAGAGAAAGTGATGACGCTAACTGCTCTTGCCTATAGATTTTAAAATACTAATTTATCAGCTAAGGACCAATTACTGTCTGTAACATATCAGCAGTATGGACCTTTGACACAAAACCTGCAACGCTATGCTCAAATAATATTAGCTTTGCTCTATCGATACTGATGGAAAACATATAGTGAATCCAATGCTGGAAATACTATATTATTGCATTTTAACTTTCGTTGTTTAATGAAAGCTGTTCGAAGGAACGTTTTGTTGTGAAAAGAGTATATAAGCTTTATCCGAGAAAAAAAAGTCTATACTAGCATAAAATTAGATTAGCTTCTCTTTTGGCAGAGAATCATTTCCTGATGTTTTTTTCTTTTTAGCACTTAGCTTTTCATGTTTCTTATTCTTCTAGTCCTGTATAGCACCACATGGCACTATGTGTTAAATACACCTACATGCATGTTGTGTGAATGCATTTTAAACAAAAGTGTGATATTTCTGCATATATACTCTATATACACAGTCCATTATCTGTATTTTGCAACTTACAAAAGTTTATTTTTCAAACCTGTATTCATTCTCACCCATACAACTTAAAATACCATTCATTTTGACTGATGAGTCTTAATGTAGGTATACCATTTTAACTAGTGTGTCACGGTGGGGCTTATAGTCAAATTGGGCCATCGTAGTAACTTGAAACAAGGAGATTAGCCCTTGAGGCAGGTTTGCTGCTGGTTTAATACAAGATAGATAAATAATACAGATTCCGGGGCATGAAATAAACCAGACTGAAACACAAGGGACAGAAGGGCAAAGAAGAAAACTAAAGGGATCCCTATCACTGGGGAAAAGATCCTTTAATGGTCTTTCTATCTATGGAAGCCTCACAAAGGATGACAGAGCCAGAGGAGGAGAAAGGCTGAGGGTTAACAAAACAGAACGAATCCTAAACTGGAGAGGTCCTTCTGATGGCCTCTAATCAATACTGACTTACACAAACCAAACACATTCAACATGAAACATATAGGATTGTCAGGAGTTGATACATCGATAAAGAGTCAGAGAATCGTTAGACAGGCAGAGGTTGGCAACAGATCAAAATTCAATATACAAGGAGCAGGCAAAAATGGATCGTCAGCAAAGCAAGCAGAGGTCAAGACCAGATAAACTATACATAAATGCTAAGCAGCAACTCGGGAAACAGGAACCAGGACAAGAACACACAGGGCAATTGCCACCATGAGATCTCATATCAGGTCACTGAACCTTTGTGCTGCTGGGAGTTATATAGGGAGCAGGTCTGTGTGATTGGAGCATGTGATTCCAGACCAGAGCAGGACCCTGGAGCAGCTTAAGGCAGCATAGCCAACTACAGAAAGGGAAGACTTGACATGAATGCCTCTCACCACCAGGGAGCATGGCTGAAAACAGAGGAAACGTGACAGTGTTTTGCTTGGTTGGATCGCAGCATTCTTTTAAATTGCATGGCAGAATATAATATAGTAGTGATGTCATATTTAGGGATGCACCGATACCATTTTTTTTAAGACCGCGTACGAGTACCGATACTTTTATTCAGGTACTCACCGATACCGGGTACCGATACTTTTACTTAATGTCATGTGACCGCTTTCCAATAAATAATTTTGAATTTTGCTGACAGCCAGTCCAGTTTATATTAATGTTGAATTGTATGGCCAGAAACCCCATTTACCCACTGCCTGCATACTCCCTGACCACACACACACGTATATCCACTCAGACCTCAGACACACTTTTTTATGTATGTATGTATATATATATATATATATATATATATATATATACTATATTGCCAAAAGTATTCACTCATCTGCCTTGACTCGCATATGAATTTAAGTGACATCCCATTCCTAATCCATAGGGTTCAATATGACGTTGGTCCACCCTTTGCAGCTATAACAGCTTCAACTCTTCTGGGAAGGCTGTTCACAAGGTTTAGGAGTGTGTTTAAGGGGAATTTTTGACCATTCTTCCAGAAGCGCATTTGTGAGGTCACACACTGATGTTGGACGAGAAGGCCTGGCTCTCAGTCTCCGCTCTAATTCATCCCAAAGGTGTTCTATCGGGTTGAGGTCAGGACTCTGTGCAGGCCAGTCAAGTTCATCCACACCAGAGTGTCATCCATGTCTTTATGGACCTTGCTTTGTGCACTGATGCACAGTCATGTTGGAAGAGGAAGGGGCCAGCTCCAAACTGGTCCCACAAAGTTGGGAGCATGGAATTGTCCAAAATGTCTTGGTATGCTGAAGCATTCAGGGTTCCTTTCACTGCATCTAAGGGGCCAAGCCCAGCTCTTGAAAAACAACCCCACACCATAATTCCCCCTCCACCAAACTTTACACTTGGCACAATGCAGTCAGACAAGTACTGTTCTCCTGGCAACCACCAAACCCAGACTCGTCCATCAGATTGCCAGATGGAGACGCACGATTCGTCACTCCATAGAACGCGTCTCCAATGCTCTAGAGTCCAGTGGCGGTGTGCTTTACACCACTGCATCCGACGCTTTGCATTGCACTTGGTGATGTATGGCTTGGATGCAGCTGCTCGGCCATGGAAACCCATTCCATGAAGCTCTCTGCGCACTGCTCTTGAGCTAATCTGAAGGCCACATGAAGTTTGGAGGTCTGTAGCGATTGACTCTGCAGAAAGTTGGCGACCACAATATGCGCCTCAGCATCCGCTGACCCTGCTCTGTCAGTTTACGTGGCCTACCACTTCATGGCTGAGTTGCTGTCGTTCCCAAACACTTCCACGTTCTTATAATACAGTAATACAGCTGACAGTTGACTGTGGAATATTTAGGAGTGAGGAAATTTCACGACTGGATTTGCTGCACAGGTGGCATCCTATCACAATTCCACGCTGGAATTCACTGAGCTCCTGAGAGTAACTCATTCTTTCACAAATGTTTGTAAAAACAGTCTGCATGCCTAGGTGCTTGATTTTTTTACACCTGTGGCCATGGAAGTGATTGGAACACCTGATTCTGATTATTTGGATGGGTGAGCGAATACTTTTGGCAATATAGTGTGTGTGTGTGTGTGTATATATATATATGTATATATATATATATATATGTATATGTGTGTATATATATGTATATGTGTGTATATATATGTATATGTGTGTATATATATATATATGTGTGTATATATATATATAATATATATATATATATATATATATATATATATATATATACATACACACACACACCGACACACATGCATATATACCCACTCAGACTATATATACAGTGTCTCACAGACGTGAGTACACCCCTAGCATTTTTGTAAATATTTTATTATATCTTTTCATGCGACAACAATGAAGAAATGACACTTTGCTACGATGTAAAGTAGTGAATGTACAGCTTGTATAACAGAGTAAATTTTGCTGTCCCCTCAAAATAACTCAACACACAGCCATTAATGTTTAAACCACTGGCAACAAAAGTGAGTACACCCATAAGTGAAAATGTCCAAATTGGGCCCAATTAGCCATTTTCCCTCCATGGTGTCATATGATTTGTTAGTGTTACAAAGTCTCAGGTGTGAATGGGGAGCAGTTGTGTTAAATTTGGTGTTAGAGATTTTTCTGTTGAACCTTTTTCCTGACAACTACGAACCAATTCCAAATGACTTTTATTCGGTTTGCTCTGAGCACAGTTAAAGTGGCGATTGCAAAAACATGGTTATACCCAACTTTACCGCCCTTCCCTTTGGTGTTAGATGGTTTGCATAGTCAGTGTATAAATGAAAATATCTCTCAAGCTTCACAATTCCATCACTTCCGCCGACAATGTGCGGTAGGGGTGGTGTACTTACCATACCAGTGGGTCGAAGTAGTAACTACTGGACCTTTTCATTTACAGTTGCAAGTATTTATAAAGTGCTAACAAGTTCCGTAGTGCTGTACAATGGGTGAGACAGAATAACAAATATACATACAAGTTAAACTCACAGAACAGTAGGAGAGAGGACCCTGCTCAAGAGCTTACAATCATTTCTCTTTTAATTTCCATAAACTCTTTATTTGCCTAACTAGGCCTTAGCCAGGCATGATTCTACACTCCTAAATGTGTGGTTACTTTGTATACAACCTGCCTGAAACACTTGAGTTGTCTTTACTTTGTTTTGTTTTTATATTTTCTGTTCAGTAGTTTGAAAAATTTTTTGAAAAAAAGTCATGTGCATACTCTTACCAGAACCATATACATACTGTATATTTTTTATCAGGTGTTTTCCATCACATTGTTCTGAATCTTATCCATTTTTAGCATGTGAACGATGTTATCTGTGCTTGTCATTTGTACTAAAGGTATAATAATACATTGGGGAAAAATAATTGTTTTTAGGATGTGTATGAAATAGGTTGAGAGGAACGTTGTTTCTATGTATTCTAATAATCTTATTATTAAATACATATGTTTTGAAGTTAACACTACTTTCAGTTTTATATAGAATTATACTGTATTGGTCGCATTTGGCACATATTTGTTCAGAAAAGAAAAGCCTAAACAAAACAGGTACATTGCATCATTTTGGCATGCTCAGCAGCCAAGCAAAACATGACCCTTTAACCAGCACATCTGTGCACAGCTTACATATATTTACAACCTCAGTGAACAAATGTTTTGCTCAGTATACAAACCCTAGAAGCAAACAGAGCCTGAGATAAGCATTTTAATGCAGACGTGTAGGGTTGCACAGATAGATAATGCTTGTTTAAATTTATAAGTAATATTAAAGTTAAGATTTATTGCTATAGAAACAACTGTTAAGGTTTACTTTAGGAAAATATAGATACCTGTACTCCTATATGTTGTAGACCATGTTGATATAAATTTCTATTAAACTTATATAAATAATATACCTCTTTCACACATAGAGGTCAGCATTTCAAGTCAACATAGAAAATATTTAGGTCATTGATGTACACTTTGATAGCTCATCAGAATCTTAATTTTGAACTGCGTACTTATGCAGATACATGACTATCTGTGAGTCATACCAAATTATCAGTCCATAATAAACCTTGGGTGATAACTGTGATGCAAATTCAATTAACGGATTAGTATTGGCTGTGTTGTGTGATGATAATGCCTTTGCGATCTGAACCTGCTTCTCCACAGTTGTTGAGCAATCAGAACACATGACCAGTACGTCTCTCTACAACCATGGAAAAGCAGGTCTATGCCTTACAACTTCAGAGAAGCAGGCAGGGCCGCCATCAGGGCATTATGCCCCATGCTGACGTAAGGGTCCCGGGGGGGGGCGCCCTTTTTATCAGCTCCGGTTTCGGACTCTGAGTCAGAATCCAGAGCTGCACTGTCCGTCTCCTGGCAGGCAGGCTGGCTGGCTGGACAGGCCAAGCAGCGTGCGTGTGACTCCCAAGCACGCTGCTTTGGTGCCACCCGCTCCAGTCACGTGGAGGCTAGCTGCCTGCGACGGACGTCCGGGAACAGTAGGGCGAGGAGGAGGACAGAGACAGAAGATTGCGGAGCGGTGAGCAAGGGCCCAGCCAGACACCAAGGCCCAGCCAGACCCCTGGGCCCAGCCAGGGCCTAGCCAGACCCCAAGGCCCAGCCAAGTCCAAAGGCCATCATACAGACAGCACATTACTATGAGTTTTATTGCTGTGAAGCTCTGTGATACGCTCATACACACCACACATTACTGTATCACAGAGCTTCACAGCAATAAAACTCACAGTAATGTGTGGTGTGTATTAATGTGAGCTCTGTACTGTGGAGCTCTGTACTACGCTCATACACGCTGCACAATACTGTGAGTTTCATTGCTGTGGAACTGTGTTATGTTCTTTTTTGTTTTGGAAGGGGGCGAAAAGCTGTTAAAAGTTGAGGAAGTTTACGGGGGGGCCCCATCGTGAGGTTCACTAAGGGACCCCATCATTTCTGATGGCTGCCCTGGAAGCAGGTTCAACCTCACCACCATCAGGTCTATTCACTAAAAGGTGAAACTCTGGAGAAGTGAAAATTCTACGTCAAAATAGCCAAACCAGAAAAATTCTATTGATCTCACTTTCCAAATCGGTTATTTTGACCTAGAATTTTCACTTCTCCAAAAGTTCTCCAGAGTTTCACCTTTTAGTGAATAGATCTGCATGTCATATATATATATATATATATATAACAGTACTGTGCAAAAGATTCAGGCAGGTGTGAAAAAATGCTGTAAACAAAGAATGCTTTCCGAAATATAAATAATGATTGTTTATATTTGTCAATTTTCAACATGCAAAGTGAGCGAACAAAAGAGAAATTTAAATCAAATCAATATTTGGTGTTATTTCCTTTTGCCTTTCAAACCAGCATCAATTCTCATAGGTACACTTGCACAAAGTCAGGGATTTTGTAGGATTATAGTCAGGTGTATGATCAACCAATTATACCAAACAGGTGCTAATGATCATCAATGTCACACGTAGGTTGAAACCCAGTCATGAACTGAAACAGAAACAGCTGTGTAGGAGGCTTAAAACTGGGTGAGGAACAGCCAAACCCTGCTACCAAGGTGAGGTTGTGAAAGACCGTTTCATGTCATGGCAAGATTGAGCACAGCAACAAGTAACAAGTAGTTATACTGCATCAATATGGTCTCACCCAGATAAAGATTTCAAAGCAGACTGGGGTTTCAAGATGTGCTGTTCAAGCTCTTTTGAAGAAGCACAAAGAAACGGGCAACGTTGAGGATCGTAGACGCAGTGGTCAGCCAAGGAAACTTAGTGCAGCAGATGAAAGACAGATCAAGCTTATTGCCCTTCGAAATCGGAAGATGTCCAGCAGTGCCATCATCTCACAACTGGCAGAAACCAGTGGGACCCAGGTACACCCATCTACTGTCCGGAGAAGTCTGGCCAGAAGTGGTCTTCATGGAAGAGTTGCAGCCAAAAAGCCATACCTCCGATGTGGGAACAAGGCCAACGACTAAAGTATGCACGAAAACATAGGAACTGGGGTGTAGAACAATGGCAGCAGGTACTCTGGACTGATGAGTCAAAATTTGAAATATTTGGCTGTAGCAGAAGGCAGTTTGTTCGTCGAAGGGCTGGAGAGCGGTACAATAATGAGCGTCTGCAGGTAACAATGAAGCATGGTGGAGGTTCCTTGAACATTTGGGGCTGCGTTTCTGCAAGAATTAATGGTATTCTCAATGCTGAGAAATACAGGCAGATACTTATCCATTAGGGCTGTGCAATATTGACAAAATAATCATATTGCGATTTCTTGAATGAATATTGCGATTGCGATTTTATTTGCGATTTAGCCAATTGTTTTTGCTTTTTCAAACATGCTACATACATTCTAAATGTATTCAGCACATGGATAGTTACTGCCCCAGCACATGGAAATACTGCCCCAGCACATGGATATACTGCCCCAGCACATGGAAATACTGCCCCAGCACATGGAAATACTGCCCCAGCACATGGATATACTGCCCCAGCACATGGATATACTGCCCCAGCACATGGAAATACTGCCCCAGCACATGGATATACTGCCCCAGCACATGGATATACTGCCCCAGCACATGCATATACTGCCCCAGCACATGGATATACTGCCCCAGCACATGGATATACTGCCCCAGCACATGGATATACTGCCCCAGCACATGGATACTGCCCCAGCACATGGATACTGCCCCAGCTCATGGATATACTGCCCCAGCTCATGTATATACTGCCCCAGCTCATGGAAATACTGCCCCAGCTCATGAATATACTGCCCCAGCTCATGGATATACTGCCCCAGCTCATGGATATACTGCCCCAGCTCATGGATATACTGCCCCAGCTCACCTCTGTGCGCCACGTGTTCGGCTTCCTGTTAACTTCTGGCGGCATGGAGCTTGGGCGTTCGCCTGGGGGAACCATGTGCCGGAAGTTAACAGGGAGCCGAAAATTGCAGCCTAATGCGATTTATTAATTGCATGGTCGGAAATCGCGATTCGATTGCGATTGCAATTAATTGCACAGCCCTATTATCCATCATGCAATACCATCAGAGAGGCGTATGATTGGCCCCAAATTTATTCTGCAGCAGGACAACGACCCCAAACATACAGCCAAAGTCATTAAGAACTATCTTCAGCGTAAAGAAGAACAAGAAGTACTGGAAGTGATGGCATGCCCCCCCACAGAGCCCTGATCTCAACATCATAGAGTGTGTCTGGGATTACATGAAGAGACAGAAGGATGTGAGAAAGCCTACATCCACAGAAGATCTGTGCTTAGTTCTCCAAGATGTTTGGAACAACCTACCAGCCGAATTCTTTCAAAAACTGTGTGCAAGTGTACCTAGAAGAATTGCTGCTGTTTTGAAGGCAAAGGGTGGTCACACCAAATATTGATTTGATTTAGATTTCTCTTTTGTTCATTCACTGCATTTTGTTCGTTTATGAACATAAATCTGTAACACTTCCATTTGTGAAAGCGTTCTTTGTTTACAGCATTTTTTAGCACCTGCCTAAAACTTTTGCACAGTACTGTATATATAAGTATTTTACCAGGAAGTATACATTGAGATTTCTCTCTTTTTAAATATGTCCTGGGTAGCAGTGTTAATTTTGACAGCAAATGTAATTTTAGTCTTAAATTTTAGTCTTTTGACTAAAATACCACTTAATTTTCATCGTATTTTAGTCGTCAGAATTATTATTAATTTTAGTCGACTAAATTTAGAGTAGATTTTAGTCGACTAAAATCGAATGTGTTTAGTTAATGTGTAATTCATTATTTAAGCATTTCTGCAGCATTTGCAAACTCATTTTATACTCCTGGAGTATTACATGGAGTATTACATGCCTGGAGTAAATGAAAAGAGGGAGTAAGTGAACTTCTAACTCCATAGACTTTAATGGCTCTTGAAGTTCACTTGCCATCCTTGTGGAACTAAAAAAATCACCAATCGCTATCAGTCCTGTCTTTAATATCGATTGGACCCTGGGCAAAAATTTCCCCCCCCCCCCGAAAGCCACGCTCACCAAATAAATTTTGCTCTCCACCCCCACAGTAATGTGCAGTGTGTACGAGCGTAACACAGAGCACCACAGTAATAAAACTCACAGCAATGTGCGGTGTGTATGAGCGCATCACAGAGCTCCACAGCAATGAAACTCACAGCAATGTGTGGTGTGTGTGAGGGTATCACAGAGCTCCACAGCAATAAAACTCACAGTAATGTGTGATGTGTATGAGTGTATCAGAACTCCACAGCAATACAACTCACAGTAACGTGCAGTTTGGTTGGGCCCGGTCAGTGCCTCTTTCCTCTGCCCACTGTGCCTCTTTCTTTCATCTGTGCCTCCTTCCTCTGTGGCTTTTTTCTGTCATCTGTGCCATTATGCCCTTCTCCCTCTTTTTTTCTTCAATATGCCTAAGGTGGTGACTGCGCGTCACCAGGTGACACCCGCATGTCACCATTAGACACCAACATCCCATGCCGCTAGCGGAGGTCTGCAAGTCAACACTGTAGACCTTACGTTCCACCACTGCATGTGGCTTGCGAGCCGCGCAATGAGAAACAGGTAGTGGAACCCGGGTTGGGACCGGCTGCATCCCTAGACGGCACATTAATGTGAGTTTTACTTCTGTGGAGCTCTGTGATACACTCATATATACCGCATATTACCGTGAGTTTTATTGCTGTGATCTGGTATGAGGAGTCTGCAGTATGCTGAAGACCATCTCCTCAAAGGTTTAAAATAAATGACGTCTCGCTGCATAATAAAAATAAAAATACTGTAATTACCCAAGTACATACATACACTGAGGGTGTTCTACAATAGAGCGACTAGCGCTGAGCAGATGGTAATATATTTAGTGCACAGACAGTGATTAAAAATCGTACCAATGCACTCACTCAATACAATGTGTAGCAGACATATAAAGGTTTCTTTCGTGTCTGAAATTCATACCAGTTCACTCTCACACTCATAGTATACTAGAGGATGCAGGCAAACCTTTATGTGCCTGCATCCTCTAGTATTCTGTGAGTGAACAGGTGCGAATTTCAGACACGAAAGAAACCTTTATATGTCTGCTACACATTGTATTGTGTGAGTGCATTGGTACGATTTTTAATCACTGTCTGTGCACTAAATATATTACCATCTGCTTAGCGCTAGCCTAGTCGCTCTATTGTATAACACCCTCAGTGTATGTATGTACTTGCCTTAGGGGTACTTACAGTAATTTCAGTTTTATAACCTATGTATTGACCCGGGCTGTCAGAAGTGAACTTTAGCTGTTGTGTGTGTCAACACCAACCATATGAGCCACCTGACCGACCTTTAATCTGAATATTATCGACACCCATGGTGCTGCTGGCCTGGTTCGCTTGTGGTTTTAAGAGCGGCTCCGGCTTGGCTCGGCTCCGGTAAATGCAGCCAACAGTGAGAATATCATGCGGGGACAGTCTACGCATGCGCGCTGCCCAGCATCACGTGGTATGTGAAGAGGGCGGCACCAACAGCGTGAATGCCGCTCCCAGCCTTGTGTCGGCTGGAAGGAAGGCATGCACGCTGGCGCTACAGCGGCTCTGTGATTGCCTGCCTGCTGCCATCCCCGGCCCGGGCCCTCCGTGAGTGAGTGACACAGGCAGCCAGATGGCAGTGCGGCACCGACGCCCGCAGCTTCATACTGAGTGGAGGCGGAGCCGAGGAGTAGAACAAATAGGAGTTACACAAGTCGTTTTCGGCGGCGCCGGCAGTCTTTGCCACGGGCCCAAGGGGGCAGCTGCTTTGGGCCCCTCAAGTGACTGGGCCCGGGGCAACTGCCCCTTTTGCCCCGTGTTAAAGACGGCCCTGATCGCTATCAACTCCCCTCTCAGCATTGAATGACAATAGAGGATATATTGCCCCCAGCAGCTCACACATGACTATTGCCCCCAGACCAGCTCACACATGGATATATTGCCCCAGCAGCTCACACATGGATATATTGTCCCAGACCAGCTCACATATGAATATATATATTGCCCCAGCTCTCATGGATATGCCCCCAGCACACATGGATACTGCCCCAGCTCTCATGGATATGCCCCAGCAGCTCTCATGGATATTGCCCCAGCAGCTCTCATGGATATTGCCCCAGCAGCTCTCATGGATATTGCCCCAGCAGCTCTCATGGATATACTGCCCCCAGCTCACCTCCTGCCGCCGCCGTGTGTTCGGCTCCCTCTGAGCGTCCGGCGGCATGGAGCTTGGGCGCTAGCCTTGGGGTAGCCACGTGACCAGCCGCGATCTCGCGAGAACTCGGCTGGTGACGTGGTTCCCCCAGGCGAGCGCCGAAGCTCTATGGCTTTGGACGCTTGCAGGGAGCCAAACAGGCGGCGTGGGAGGCTGGAGCCGAACACTGGTCGCAGGGTGACACATTTTTGTTGATTGACGAAAATGGCAGAGTATTTTCGCCATGATTTTCGTCAGGCACACATCATTTTCGTCTTGTTACAATTTCGTTTCTAGTAAGGAAAAAGTGTGCCTGACGAAAATTATGATGAAAATATTTCGTCGACGAAATTAACACTGCTGGGTAGGCAAGTATGTACCGTTAGGGGTCTTGACCAAGGACACTTACTGAACACTTACTTTTCCCTGTAACCATGTAGAAACCGATACGGATTCTGGTTGTAACATCTCACCAGCAAGTGTCCTTGGGCTAAACACGTAACTATATGCACCCGACAGTATAAATTTAATAGATTGTAAGTTCCCTCAGAAACAGGGCCACCCTCTGTACGGTGTCATCCTCCATAAGCTATGTCTAATGTATCATTCCTGTGTTCACATATCTTTTATGGCACTGCGTGCTGTGTGTCACCCCTCTTAGGGCAATATTCCAAAATTGGTGCTAACGTAACCAGAGTCATTATAGTCTATGGAGTTGTTAACGCCAACTTTGGACTAGAGCCCTTAGAGTGTTTGCTTTTGAGCTTGGTTCTCCTTTTTCCATAGTTTCTGTGTGTCTAACTTGTTTGTTACTATGTTTTGTGCTTCCCATTAGCTGGCGCTTTACAAATACCTGTATAGTAATAAAATAGACACTAACCTGTGAATTGCAAGTTCTAGGCCAAAAGAGTTCTTTTGTGTCCTGATCTTGTTTTCAAATTAATGTGAAATATGTTAACGATTAGGAAACAGAAATTGAAAAAATTGAAACATTGCACTCCTATTAGTAGTAGGCAGCTATACTGAAGATCATTCCACGTTAGAGGTCACAGAGGACTGGCAATCTCCTATATTCCTGCAATTTCAATTCTTGCCTTGTTTGCATAAAAATCCAATTCTAGTCTGTAATTGCAGATGTATTGAAATGACCTTGCCATTCTAAAATTTAGCCTTTTATATTGGAAGTTCAAACTCCTTTGCTCGTCTGGGATGTTTCTCTAATCTAATGACCTTTATGTATTTATTTATTTGCTAGCTTTCCCCCCATTCAATGCATTGCCATGTATTTATATTTTTTAAAACCTTTTATGAAGTTGAGCATCACATATGAAAATAAAAAATGTTATGTATGGACATTAAAAGATACACTTCAAATTAGATCTTTACTGACCTTTGAAAGATTATATATAATCACATACACTACTAAATGTATTAAATGTGCATGGAAAGTTTTTTTTTTTTATATATATATCATATTTCTTTCTATACTTACTAGGACATTCGAAGCTGAAAATGTTCCAAATTCAGAAAAAAAAAAAAGGAACCTAGCAAACATATAAAATACATTAAGGGATTATTGCATATCTCAGTGCTGCCGGGCCAGCCGCCAGGAAGAGGGTCATCCTGTAAGGGTGTTTCGTTTTCCAGGAAAGGCTGAGCTTAACCTTTCTGTGATTTTCAACCATTTTATCGCACAGTACACTGATGCCTTGCCAAAAAAAATTGTCAAGGCACATTATACCTTTTTTTGCCAAATATAATTATAAATAATGATTAATAAGATGTTAAGTTTCAGCTTACAGTTGTGTTCAAACACATTTCTCTATTGTGCCATTTCACCAATACACAAACATTATGCTACTCTCCTGTCAGTTACACACCCCGTTATGCCATTGCACAGCAAATTCTCCTGGCACAACATGGTCGATTAAAACCATGGCTTTAAACCCCTATCCTGCACGGGTATATAGGATATGTAGCTCAGCAGTGCCAGTTATCAGATGAATGGACATATAAACTCGATCAGGTGATCACATTGCTTCCTTTATAAAAGCTGTTGATGGTGAAATGCCAAAACATGCCATTTATTGGCTTGGACAGACAAAAACAAACAAGGAAGCATAAAAGGTTTGTATTTTTATTTAATCTTTGCTATCTTGACATTTTGTCTTTATGGGTACAGACTTATTATACTTGCTATAGTCTTTGCACGGTTTTCAATGGGATAGCCTCCTTACATCTGACCTACACTGGAAACATGTTTCATAGTGCTTGAAGAGTCCCTCAAACTACAGCAGTAAATATTTTATAGTTTAGGCTAGGGTCAGACGAACGCATTTTTCGCGTCGTCCGTGAAAAAGTGCATTCGAATGAATGGATGTATTTTTTCACGGAATACGTGATAGCGGTCATACGATGTGCATTTTCATCCTTGATTTTGTACGGATCATCAATAAAACAATGACCCACCATTGTGACATGTTAAAAGAGCTAAACTGGCCATCGCTGGAATCCAGACGCACACTTCACCTTTCCAGCCTGGTGTTTAAGAGCATCTCTGGGAAGCTGCCACCCTACCTGAATAGACTGCTTCCCCCAGCAGCTCCCTCATCCTATAACCTCCGATCCAGGACCAGCACCTTACTTGCTATACCACAATACAAAAAGCAAGTGGCTCGGTCCTCATTTTCCTACAGAGCACCACAATTATGGAATAACCTCCCAGACACCATCAAATCTTCCCCCAGTCTTAAGTCACTCAAAAGCTCCTTACTAACATACCTCAATACAGAATGCACCTGTAAACATGTAACCTAGTGACTATATTTCCTACATATTTTTTCTGTTAATCTGTATATTTGTGTTGTTTTTTTAATATCTTGCATTGTATTACTTTGTATTTCTGTAACTGTAACACTTCAATGTTCTTGAACCCAGGACATGCTTGAAAACGAGCGAAATCTCAATGTATCCTTCCTGGTAAAATCCTTTATAAATAAATAAAACACTTTTTGCGTCTGGACGTTATGTTGGCGGACATTAGCAGCGTCTGACGTCTCCTAATCATGCACACACGCCGCTATGCGGCCGCAGCGTACTCTGTACGTCAGTACTAGCGGTATCACGTTCTCGAAAAAATGCGTTCGTTTGCCGCTTGCGTTGCGCGGCCGCACTTTTGTGCGGCCGTACTCCGTATTGAAGGAGGAATGGGTTGGTGAAAAATTGTTTGTATTAAAAAGATTATGTAACCTTAACTGATACAATTTAATAAAGTTCACAAAGGGTTAACCTGAGCCGTGTGCAAAGCCCTGAGCCGTGTGCAAAAGAAGTTTGTCCAGGTGTCCAGCAAGCAAGACCCCCCCCCCAGGGCATGAGCCGATACCACGATTCCTGAATAGCGGCCGTTCCCTCGAATCTAATGAGATTCTGGTCTTTTGTTATCTGTTATCTGTAAATCTATACCATCAACTGAAAGGTTTCCCTCGTCATATAGGGTATAAAATGTATATGCAAAAGTGCATCTGGACTCCGTGCTAGTCGTCCTGCATGATGCCACTGAGTCTCGGTGAATAAATCCTGCCTTCCTGAAGAATCTCTGTCTGGGTATTATTTCTCCGCCGTGGCACGAAATCCCTAAAATCTGATTCCTATTTCAGTATATTGCCCATCATTGGCCGTCATTTGCTGTTACTACGGCCGTAATAAAGTGCGGCTGCACGCGCATTCGCACTGCGTTAGTCTGACCCTAGCCTTATTCCCCATAAAGCTTAGCTATTTTTTAATGTTAATGTCACGTTCTGATTTTACCCAAATGCAAGGAATGCAAGAGTGTTGACTGTATCTAAAAAAAAAAAAAAAAAAACTGTTGGCTAAATCTGTGCATGTGTGTGTAAATTGTTAATCCTCTTAAAAGAGCAACAGTGTGTATTCTTCTTGAATAATAGACCATGTTTTCAGTAAATATTGTGCATGGCTTGGTCATGTAGTCAACTAAGCACAGGAACTGTAGAAATTTATTGAAAGTTTACACTGTGATAGTTCTTGGGTTGTGAGTCACAGTCTGCCTTGGATTCCGTACAAGTGCAACAAGAAGGGCTGGCAGCGTCACAGCTATTTTCTGTATACACTATTTGTGAAACCCGGAATACCATAAAATGGAAAATTATTATCTTTGCAATGAATTTTCTTAGTATGAACTATTAGAACCTTAACTATACAGTGCAAATTCAGAAAATGGGTTTTATACATCTGATTTTCAGTTGCAGTTTATCTTTAACATTCATCGACTTTTATTTAAGAGTTTATAAGGTATAAAGGATCGAAGGACTAAAATAAAACAAAATTTGGATGACATAGTAAACGCAAAGGGCCTTATGCCAAGGTTGGTGCAAACTTAACCAGAGCCAGTATAGTCTATGAGGTTCTTATTTTTACACCAGCTCTGGTTAAGTTTACACCAACCTTGGGGAAAACCTGCACCTGCAGGTTTTCCCCATAGCATCCCCATTTTAGCGTTCAATTCTGGGGCAGGTGCTACTTCAGCACCTTTCCCTGGAACAAAACGCTATCCTTGGGGATACCCATGAGTATCACCTCCTGGACTCCGTAAGACTCCATGGAGGGTTGCAATGCTGACTATTTGTCCCAGTCTCACTCTGCTCGCTGCCTGGAGAAGTGACAGATCAGGCCACCGTTCTAGCCGCGGCATGAGAGGTGAGTATTTGATTTATTGGGGTTGTTTTAGGGGGTGCTAAATGATTCTGCAAAAGTGGAATCAGCACCAGCTTTTAGGCTCGGTAAATTTTTGGTTAGCGCATCGATGCAGTAATTAGCGCTAGGACTTTGTAATACCTTACTTATCCTAACACTAATTACTGATTTTGCTCCCCATGTTAAGTATTTATTTTAACAGCCACAAAGTATCCTATTGCAACCTACACTGTATACTGGTTTTATTTAGGATGTCCCCAGGATCAGAATCGAGACCAGAACACACCCAATCTTGGAATTTTACAAGGATTGGCTTTATGAAGCCCCTCCCCCAAGTCCTACATAATATAAGGGAGCCAGCCTCCCAGCTGGGATTTGCATTTGCAATGGCATTATCCCTGCCAGGTTGCGGGTCACGGAGTAAGCAAAACCACTGATTGGGACTTCTTACCCTAGTTTTATTCTAAGGCCTCATTCACACTGATACGCACGTATGCTCGTATTGTACTATATACAACTATTGCAAATAAATGGCTCCATACACATAGCTGCGTATGGAGCCATATATTTGCGTTGCGTAAACGCGCGCAAAAACAGAATAGAACCGAGATGCGTCCCAGCAGCGTATTTTTGCGCACACACGCGTGATTACGCGTATTTACGCATGCACGCGTGTACAGTACTAAAGTTTCTATTGTAATTTAACCCCTTTTAGTTTAATTTAACCCCCATGACGGTGTTCCCGAGTGTGGCTTGGGGTTAATTTCAGTGTTGAAAGCGGTAACCCCGAGCCACACTCGGGCTGCATACATTACCTGTCCCTGCGCCCCCTCGCTGTCCCGCTGTCTCCTCCGGCGATCGCGGACCAGGGAGCCAGTGATTAAATTGAAAATTGCGTATACACGCGTATGTGCGTGCATATACACAATATTGAATTTAATAATTTTTTGTTCGTGAACGAGGCCTAGTAACATTTTAATGTACGTTTCATAAATGTAATTAAACACATAGCAGAGACTTGTATATGATTTTCATTATATTTCCTCTTGCATATATTTTAGCTTTACCATGCCTTTTTCTGTCTTTTCAGATGTATTTCTCTCTTCTCTCTTTTCATTGACAAAAAATGTGTTTAAACATTTTGTCTCACTGCCCTTTTTATAGCCAACACACATCCTTGTTGTCTTGGTGAACATAGACATTGCCAAAACATTTGCAAACGTTCAAAATCTGTTCTTTATGCCCAATTGTCTGTGATTAATACATTGAGTAAAGCAATCTCTCTTAATTCATCATATATTTGTTATATATCATGCAAAGGTGAGCTTAACCCCTTCACTGCTGAGCCATTTCACCTGTGTGCGCTGAGCTAATTTTTACCGTTTTACCGCTCATCATGTTTAAACGCGATTTGAAGTCATATTTTAATGTAGGACCCAGACAAAATATATATCCTTTTTTACGGAAGACGCGGGAGATTCATAAAATATCATTTTTATAGGTTATGTCCTGTCAGAATGTTATCACAAAAAATTTGACTTTCCATACTAATTTCAATCATTTACTGTCCTCGTCTCGCACAGTCAATGGGAACGGGGCTTTGCTCGGGGCGTGACTGTTCACTGTGTCGGCACCTCCCTGGAGGTGGAGGGGGCAGTGCGCGGCTCCCTGGAGTGGACGATGCAGATCCTGAGAAATGGAGAGTTAGACATAGATACAAGGACAGATGGAAAAATACACAGAAGGACACACAGATATAGATGAACAGAATAACAGCTATTCAGAAAGAAGGATGCATAACTAGGTAAAAGGACAGATTAACAAAAGGCCAGTACTCAGTACTTCGAACACCATGGGCCACTTTGCAACATGCACATTTCAGTGAAGCAAAAGGCTGTTGGGTAAGGGGGGCCTCCCGATGTATATTTGACACAATCATGGTGTTGGGAGCACTGAGCTTCTGCCAGTCACTGAGTCCCACCCCCACAGATTCTCTCACCCCCCCCACCTTGCAATTACAAAGTATCTTACCTGATGCAGCGGGCCCCAGGTGGCAGCTGGGAACATTTCAGTGGTAGTCGTGCCGCCTGGGACCCACTGCTGCAGGTAAGATGCATCAGCGGTTCCAAAACATTAGAGAGGCCTGGGGGCACTTGCCCCGCGACCCAGTCCGACCCTGGTTGCGACCCACCACTTGAGAAACACTGATCTAGGCAACACCTGAGCATTGCACAGGCTGAGGTGAGTATCGGTACTGCTATTGAAAGTCTCATTACTATGAGCCAGCACCAGGTTTCTGGATCAGCTTGGTTTTGTAAAAGGATTACCAATCTCATAACAGGAAGCCAGCTTGCTTTTAGGTTTCTTGCGGCGCCGGCGACTAGGAACATGACACAGATCTGGCAACTAGAATAATCTTTTTAATATTTCTTCATTGTATGTAATCAAATTGTGATATTTGATACTGTGTTACTGTAATACATGCAGGGGACTGTAACACTTATTAGCAAATCATTTCTGTGAAAAGTCACGGACGCACATGTTCCTAGTACAGTTAAATGCAGTGAATATGGAAATATTTCCTCCTGATTATGTTCATACTACAGATTGCAATCATCTAGCAATTGTTGTGTTCCTCTTTGTAAGTCATTTTCATATTTGCTAGCCTTTCCTTCCTCTTTGCCTGAAAAGGAACTTTTATTTCACCAATATTGTGTGTAACACTTTTATGTCATCACACTTTGTGTTGATGATCTACAGGTCTATTCACTGGAAGGTGAAGTCTGGAGAATTTGCAGGAGAAGAGAACAATCCAGTCCAAATAGCCGATTTGAAAAGTGAGATAAATGGGAGAAAGTTTCTGGTTTGGCTATTTTGACCTAGATTTTTCACTACTCCTGCCAATTCTCCAGACTTCACCCTTTAGTGAAGAGACCGGCCAGTAATTATATTTTTCATAAGGCAATGACCCTGGTAAATGCACTATTACTTTATGTATCGATAGACTGACAAGTGTTTAATTGTGGTTTTGTCACTGCTACAGAGTTATAAGCACCTATATGGATCTAGACATTGTCAGCAGTTAAACAAATCGAAACACTACACAACCAAACTGAACATATCTGATGCTTGATGTAAAATGAAAATTTGTATAATAGGTTTGTTCCTAATGGAATTATTTACATACCCATATCCCAAATATGTGCTTTTGGAAAAAGTACTGAAATGTTTTTAAAAAGTGTGTTCTTCAATTTATTCTACCTTTCAGCTGTACTGTTATGTGATATTGATTTCATTCGTTTTAAAAAGGATTGATAATGGTATGCACAAAACACACAAACTAGTACCAAGACTGTAGAGTAATACAGAGTGCAGGTTCCTTCAAGGTATATTAAAGCAGTGTTTCTCAACTCCGGTCCTCAGGACCCACTAACAGTACAGATATGCAGGATATGTGAAGCACAGCACAGGTGATATAATTTGCTGCTCAGTGATTGCAGGATTCAGTCTGCATTTCCCCAAGGTGATCTGCAAAATGTGACCTTTGGTGGGTCCCGAGGACTGGAGTTGAGATAAAAATTAAAGGACCACTCCACTCATCCTGACCAGTGCAACACAAAGATTGGTGTAAAATAGCTGAAAATATATTGACACAAAAAGGCAGGAATCTGTATAAACAATGGGAAAAGGTTCAATAATACAGTCCTTGGTAACAAAGGGAAAACCTGAAAGGAACCTGGATGAATTAATAATCCTTCTGTGAAGAAAACAAATGGAACTGTGGATTGTAGTTGCAAATCCAGAAACAGGCAATGGTCGTAGGCCAGCGGCGATCTTGGTTTGTCAGAAAACAGGCAGAGGTTCGGTACACAGGTAGTTCAGACAGGATAGCCACAAGGCTCTGGAAGAATAACTGCAGGTCCTCACAAGATGAGGAGTCAGGCGTTAATGTCAGAGCATTGGCTGGATGCGGGTGTAGTCATTTTAAAGAAAATCAGCCAATGTTAACGAGATGCACATGACGCAGGAGGAAATTTTCTACGGCGTCGCCATGAGCTGTGACAGTGAAGCTGTTGGGGTACAGAGATCTGTCGTATTCAAAATTTAAAAATTGCTCCAATATGTGAAATAATTTCAACACAATAAGTCGATTGTTATGAGAGAAAAATGAAAAGCATCTCCGGCTACTAGTTTAGTCCATGGGCAAGTAGAGTTTAAGAATTTCCACTCCCCGACTGAATAATTTACATGGTCAAGGTGAACTAATTAGTGTAACCCCCCTCCCCGCAGCTGTTCTGAAAGTCCGATTCAGCCCTCCAAGCAGTAGAAGCAAGTGTCCAGCACACCTCTTTCACAGGATGTAACAAACCTTGTGAGACCTGAGCGGGCACCCACCGTAGAGCAGGCCACTAGTGCTGTTGCTTGTCCTCAGGATCCTCACACCCCCATTTTCTCTCTGTTACTGTAACAGCTTTGCCTGACACATTGTGCTGAGAGTGAGAGATACTGTAACAAGCAGCTGATCTCAGCCCTCTGAGGAGTCACTGCAATAGTAATTGTATCCGCTGGTTTTCGGATAAATGAAATTAGTTTTCATACTAAAGAACTGAAAACTAATTTCTTTAGCAACTAAATAAATTACGTTTTAGGACTAATCTATTAGTTCAAAATGAAATTTTGTGCTGTGCACATGTCTACTGACCACTTTATCTTTTTAAAGTGGTCAGGATATGAGAAGTACTCCCTCCTGCCCCGATCTGGTTAAAACGCTGGGTGACCGGGCACAGTGGAGGAGTTTCCTCCACCCACCTAGCATCACCAGCAGCTAGGGTTATGAATTTTCTGACCGCCAGTCACCAGTGACATCAGCAGAGCGTGGATGACAACAACCTCGCTCAGATTTTGAGCATCCGAGAGGAAGCTGATAAATTGCAAATAAAAGGCACAACTATCCAGTCCACAAATAATATTAATCTCATGTAAGGAGCACTAATGCTCGCCAATAATGTTAACGATATGTCGGGATCGGAATATGTATGGGTATATCTAGATATGATTCACCTGTGGAGTGCTCCTTGGGGATTTCTTATTCATCCATTGTGTGTTTTTAACCTTTGTTTGATTTGTTTTTAACATTTGAGGTTGCTAATGGCCCACGATACTGGCAAGAGATAGTGTTTCTTACATGAGATTAATATTTTATGAGGTAAAGTGACTTATTCTGGATAGTAGTGCCCTGTGTAGTTTTAGGTTACTATGTTACTACTGGATTACCGTTTCATAGGTGTGCAACAAATTGCAGAGGGAGGGGCCATGCACTGACTGGGCGCTGGCCCGGGAGGTGGAGCAAGTGAGCTGCTTGGTGATATGTGCAATTGTTTCTATTTAAGCTTTGTATAGTCTGGATAAAGGCTTGTACGAGAGGAAACATTGATGAATTTGCAATAAAGTTTGGACTTTTATGTGAAGACACATGCACGCCTTTGATTTGTTGACACTGTATGTGCTGTGGAGGTTGCACTGGGGCTAAATCGTTTCATGATGATTTTGAGGAAGGAGTGCCTGCTTTTTGAGATCTATTTATTTATATATGTGTGTGTTCTGTAATAAAACATGGACTTCAAATGGCATTCTTGTGGTGAGCAACAATTCGTCAAAATTAGCAGAATACACGATTGTGAAATGGCTCTGCATTGAAGAGGTTAAATGACCTCTGAACATTTTGAAACATTGTATGCCTACTGTGGCAGTCTGCCAAAAGGGAGTTCTTGTTCCATTTGTAAACATAAATGCAAGTACACAGTGTGTTTAGTCTGCCGAAAAAAGAAGCCATTACTTTGGCTTTCAGCAGAGACTACTTTTAAAAAGTAGGAATCACTGTAGAACTTTTTATTAAAGGATTAAAACCATATCTAATCAGTGCTACACTATCCTGCAATAAATACAACACATGTCATCATAGAAAAGGTGTTTTTGGGGTGTTTATTGCAGTATAACCAGAATTTTAGGTGTTCTAATCAGGTTTAAAAATATTTATGCTCCATAGCGTTTGCTTGCAAAGCACAATTTTGGATTTAGTAATGATGTGTATTTTCCTATTTTTTACAGGTCATAATCGGCCAGCTCTATTCCACAGAAAAATCGGTAATTGAATCAAGAAAACAGTGACTGCTGTAAAAGCATTAATTATCTAATACATCTTTGTACATACTGGTACTCTTCTAAAATACTTAGAGGACCTTGGAACTGTAGATGTGGCTTCCACAATCACACTTGTAGCAGATATGCAGTGTAAATGTATTGAAAAGGGCTTTCATGTTTTACTCCTTTTGTCATTTTTCAGTCTATTTTGCTAAATTAAATCACATTAAATATGAATTGAGTTGCAAAATGCTTTGGTTTTATTTTGTATAACAAGAGAAAAAAAACAACTAAAGATAACTCTTGGAGTGGTTTTGTGCAGCTGAAACGTACAAAATATTTAATCATTTGTTTTTTGCATTTGTGAGGTTTTTTTTACTGTCAGAATGTCTTCTTACTCTAGTTTTAAATGGGGATGCGACCATTCAGAAGTCATTAAAGAACTACTTCTGGTTCTGAAAGTGACTTTTCCTCCATCCCAGACCTTAATAATGTTTATTAAACTAATTATGTGTGTGAGTTTAGACAGTTTTCTCCTGCAGCCCCTTAGGAACTGGTATTCCTTTTCACCAATAGTTCCATCCACATACCTGAGTCCTATAGAATCCATACTGATAGTCTCATTAGCCTTAAAGGCATATTCAAGGATTGAATGGGAGGGGTTAAAGATTAACTGACTCACTCTTCAACCTTCCTCCCTTTTAACCATTTAGTTTTTTGCAAAACTGACCTTAAATCCAGTGCCAGTATCCCTCGACACTGATGAATGACAAGAAATCGACGGAGCGCCAGTAAAAAACGGTAAGTATGGTTAGGCAATCAACATGTCCATCTGTATTTCTTCTAGATCCGCTCAGAGTCTGCTCTTTTCAGCACACAAAAGTCAATGAAGGCAAGAGCCAAAAATAGTGCAATATGTAGACTCAATTACAGCGATGGATTAAAGACTATTGTTCAACTCACATATTGTTGAGCCTGACCTAGGCTCTAGGGTGGATCACAGGTATGGGTCTTCAATTGTGTTCAGGTGCCCATAAACCTCCGATATCGTGGTCTTCAACCGAATCTCCCCGGCAGTGATTAACACAAAATGCCAAGGCACTCTCCTAGTGCAACACCGTTACAATATACTGGGAATAGGCTTGACAAAGACCAGTTGTGGTCGAAACATCGTTGTTACTTGGTTTTGGAATAAATCCACTTGGAATAATGTTGTGGTATCCGGAGTTTATTTTATTGTTTTGAGTATTGGGGCTGCACAGCAAGAGACCTCTACTCCGTTGACCCACCAAGGGGGATGGTGCCTAAGCTTACATTTTTATGTATATTCAGAAAGGAACATACCTTCGTGACTACAGGTAATATGTTGACAATACAAAATCAAGGGCAAATAGAGCAGGAGTGTTATACATCCTCCAAAAAACAACTCTGGTGTAAAAGCAGGAGATTAAAAAATATATATATATACACACACACACCACTGCATCTACCTATTTTCCCTATGAGCGTTTTATCTGTCAGGGTTATTCAAAGAGAATCGAAAAGTCACCGCACGTTCGGTGACTTCGCGTTCTCTTCAATTCAGTGCAAATCGGCTTTCCCATTTCGGCCACCCTGCGGTGTATTCAGCAAGCACCACAGGGCTGTCGAAGTGCAGGGAAAAGCTGCCGAAAACCTGGCGAATGCATGCCGAAAACTCGTAAAAACATTTGGATTAACCCGAAGACGCCGGAAAAACCCGAGTAGAAGCCGATCACACGCAGCGCAGCCTCCGGAAAAAGCCGACACCGCAGAAGAAGGCAGTGAATAAATTGGCAAAATAGTTTGAATGAATGATTGAAAAGTGAAACGCTGTTTGCAAAGAAACTACTGAGCGAAAATGTCTGAAATTTACATATGAGGTCCAAGGAATGATAATAAAAAGGGCTGTTACAGAAAAATTTGTTAAAATAAATTTAAAACCAATTCCAGAAAAATGCTTAAAATATCCTAAAAAAAAAAATCTATAAATAAGAGACTCTGTACTGCAGAATATAATGAACGGTTTATTAGATATTGAATTAAAACGGGAATAGTTTTAATTTTGAAGCCTACGGGATTCTCCTGAATACACCTGTCGAATTAAACCACCGAATGGCAGGGCATTTCGGGAACCTTTCACTGCTGGTTTGTGTTCTCTGAATAGCCGAAGCAGTGCTTTTTTATGGGGATTTCACTGCCCTCGAACAGGCACCGAATGTGCAGGCAATTCGCCAGGATTTGGCGTATTGCCTGCTCTCTGAATAGCCGAATGGCCAAGAAAGGTAACCGAACGCTGATTTTCAGCGTTCGGTTACCTTTCTCCAGCCATTCGGATCTCTTTGTCTCCAAAGACACACACGGTTATTCAAAGTGGATGAGACTCCAGTGAGGGATGTGTTACCCTATAATTTGACAGCCTGGTTTTACAATCACTAATATTACTGCACTATTTGCATGTTAAAAGGTATTTCCTGTAAATCGAGGAGTGTTCCTTACTAAATAGAAGTATCACTGGTAGCACTTTAATATTCTACTTCCTCTGCATATTGTGAGGGATCTCTACATCTTTTAAACCTAGTCAAGCTGCACATTACACCTTTTACCTGGCGTTGGTTTGAGCTATTTTTTTTTTTTAATTAAAATCTTTTTCCCATTGTGAAAAGCTTAACCCCCATTTTAAATTATTGTAAGTAGGTTTCACGATTGAAATTATATTTACGAAAAATTTCTATGCAAAAGTATATAATTTGCGTAAAAAAAAATGCTCTAGCCACTGATCGCTCAAGTTACAAGAACATGGCGGATGGACTAGGTCCCCTCCCAGGGTGGCCCCTGGAACAGTTGTGTTCAAAATTATTCAACCCCCAATGCTGTAAAGGGTTTTAGGGAATTTAGTGTACATTTGTAATTGTATTCAGAATGAAATCCTACAAGGACTTTTTAAAGAACCATATGCAACTAAAATGACATCAATTGGTTTTGTAATACAGTAGTAAATGTTTCTTTTGTGAATTCTTCATTGACACAATTATTCAACCCCTTAAAGACTACCACTCTGAAGAACAGAGGTTCATTCAAGTATTGAAAACACCTGTGGATGTCACGGAGCAGCAATAAAGCATAATAAGCACCAATTAGGCAGCTTTAAAATGACTGATACTCAGCTCCTTCTAGACATTTACTGGTGTGGTTACAAACATGGTGAAGTCAAGAGAATGGTCCAGGAAGACTAGAGAAGAGGTGATTACTCTTCACAGGAAGGGCAATGGCTATAAGAAGATTGCAAAGATGTTAAACATACCAAGAGAGACCATAGGAAGCATCATTCGCAAATTCAAGGCAAAGGGCACTGTTGAAACGTACCTGGTCGTGGCAGAAAGAAGATGCTGACTTCGACTGCTGTGCGCTACCTGAAGCGTAGAGTGGAGAAAAGTCCCCGTGTGACTGCTGAGGAACTGAGAAAAGATTTGTCAGATGTGGGTACTGAAGTTTCAGCTCAGGCAATACGGCGCACACTGCGTAATGAAGGCCTCCATGCCAGAACTCCCAGGTGCACCCCCTTGCTGTCTCCAAAGAATAAGAAGAGTCGACTGCAGTATGCCAAAAGTCATGTGGACAAACCACAGAGGTTTTGGGATAGTGTTCTGTGGACTGATGAAACAAAATTAGAACTGTTTGGGCCCATGGATCAACGCTATGTTTGGAGGAGGAAGAACAAGGCCTATGAAGAAAAGAACACCTTGCCTACTGTGAAGCATGGCGGGGGGGGGGTCAATCATGCTTTGGGGCTGTTTTGCTTCTGCAGGTACAGGGAAGCTTCAGCGTGTGCAAGGTACCATGAATTCTCTTCAGTACCAGGAGATATTGGATGACAATGTGATGCAGTCCGTCACAAACCTGAGGTTTGGGGGACGTTGGACCTTTCAACAGGACAATGATCCCAAGCATACCTCCAAGTCCACTAGAGCATGGTTGCAGATTAAAGGCTGGAACATTTTGGAGTGGCCATCGCAGTCACCTGACTTAAATCCGATTGAGAACCTCTGGTGGGACTTAAAGAAAGCAGTTGCAGTGCGCAAGCCTAAGAATGTGACTGAACTGGAGGCTTTTGCCCATGACGAATGGGCGAAGATACCCGTAGATCGCTGCAAGACACTTGTGTCAAGCTATGCTTCACGTTTAAAAGCTGTTAGTACAACATCCTTTTACAGTTATAAGTACTAAGATTGAATGTCACTTGGGGGTTGAATAAAACTGATAATGATGTGAGCACAGAAAAGACATTTGTGGTTATTTCATTATAAATGTTATGTTAGATTTGTCTGACCTACACGTGCCTCTTTGATTTAATTGTAAGCAAGATGACTGAATGATCAAAATCAATGTCAAACTGGCCAAAACACTCAATTTCAGTGGGGGTTGAATAATTTTGAACACAACTGTATATACCAACAGATTTACAGTTGAAGGGAATCATGCCTTTCTGGTTCCGTGAAGAGTTTGAGTACAGCATTACCAGCCACAAACACATTTATCTATACGTACAGAAAAAATGGCGTCGCGCCTGTACTCACCACGGCAGCTGCAAAAGCCAGGAGTAACAACCCAGTTCATGTATAAAACATAATGTCATCTGCGCTCGTTTCTATATATTTCCATGTGCAACAAAACACGGTCAGAGGTTTTAGTTTGCTTAAATGGCCATTGAAGCGTAAGCTCACTCGCCCCATCAAGGCACCTCTTGGTAGAGTGAGTCCTAACCAATGTACCAAAAGCTGCTCCTCTGTGCAACTGCATGCGTCTCCTGCTGCTTTTTAGCTAAGAGGCAGAAAAATGGTGGGTTTTATTTATACATGCACCAAGCACTTCCCATTTGGGGTTGAAAACCAAAACCTGGAAAAAGGAACAGCAGCAAAAATGACTAGTGTTACAGCATAATATACATACAGAAGAAAAATGGCATTGCGCCTGTACTCAGAGCGGCTGCAACAGCCAGGAGCCTGAAAAGCAGCAGGAGGGCATGCAGTTGCACAGAAGAGCAGCTTTTGGTACATTGGTTAGGACTCACTCTACCAAGAGGTGCCTTGATGGGGCGAGTGAGCTTACGCTTCAATGGCCATTTAAGCAAACTAAAACCTCTGACAGGGTGTTGTTGCACATGGAAATATATAGAAACAAGCGCAGATTACATCTTTTTTCGTATTATGTTTTACACATTTATCCAGCCTTGCAGAAAGAGTAAAAAAATTGCATTTTATAAAAGGTTATTGGAAGTAGAAGTGTTGCAAACATAACTTTGTTTTCTTGTAAAAGAATCGTCTGGATCATAAAGCATTTGCCAATTGTTAATCAGATGTAAGTCACGGTTTGAAAAGGGGGAACAAAAAAAAACCAAAAAAAAACCTTCAGCTACCCTCTGCTTTTGAAGAATAATATGCAGAACTCGGGAGAAGAATTCATGTATATATGCCACTAACAAATGTCATACCTGGCTTTATTTTAACCTAAGGCCATAAGCTATTCAGTTCAACTGGAATGTTTCATTTTCTGTTCTTCGCAGGAGATTAGTCGGGTGGATTTATATAAAGCATAGCCTAATATTTGTGAATGGAGATGCTGCATTTTAAAAAAAAAAGTTTAATTGTTCTTGCAATATTCCCTGCCATGTTGGAACTTGTGACCAGTATCTCCCCTGAAGTCCTGCTTTTGACTGTTGTGAAGAGGTTATTTCAAGAGACATTCTAAGTCAGTCAGTCATTCTTGTCATTCTTGTTCATGACTCATATTCCCGCATAGATTGTTTCCTGACCTCCCCTGATTACATGGTCTGACCATGCAGATGTGTCTCTGATACTGACCCCTTTCTCCCGGAAGACGGTGGTGCCTCGATCCATTTCTATTCAATAAACCAGGTGTTTCAGACACGATTAAAGAAACCACCTCAGAATACTTTCAATTGAATGACACTCATGACATCTCCCCTCAGATTCTCTGGGCGGCGTACAAGCCGGTGATAAGGGGCAAACTTTTAAGCTTGGCAGCGTATCATAAAAAACTAAAATTAGTGTACATCACTTCTTTACAAACCCAACTCAGGCAATATGAACTCCAACATAAATCTTCCCCTAGCCCTGAAACCTTTACCGCACTCTCTCGAGTTAGGTCAGACTTAAATCAATTGTTTGTGGAGGATGCAGGACGAGCCATGCTATGGTCTAAGCAGCGTTATTACGATAGGTCCAATAAAATGGACTCCCCGTTGGCCCAACTAATTAACCCTTGCTCACAATTTCGCCCAATCACAGTTATACGGGACAGGGATGGCCCATCACACACGACCCTGCAAGCTATCAGAGATGCTTTCACTAACTACTATACGGCCCTATATGACCATTCCCCTGACCACACCCATACAAATAAGGTACTGTTACAGGAAATTGAATCATACTTGAACCAGGCATCCTTACCTCTTTTGTCGGAATCTAGAATGGAGACACTAGTTGACCTGGTCACTGAGGAGGAGATAAGTAGAGCCTTGGGATACATGAAGCCTCATAAGGCCCCGGGTCCGGATGGCTTTACATATTTTTAGAAATCTTTTGCTGCAGAGCTTATCCCTAGGTTACTCCTTATTTTTAATGACATGTTGAAAGGGGGTATACCTCCAACAGAATCTTTAATGGCCTTTATAGTGTTAAAACCCAAACCCGGTCGGGACCCTCAGCTAGTGGAAAATTATCGCCCTATATCTTTAATAAACACGGATTTAAAATTGTTCACTAAAATTCTGTCTCTGGATCAGTTATTAGGGGATTTGATCCATCCTGATCAGGTAGGGTTTATACCAAATAGGCAGGCCTTTGAAAACACCAGGAAAACAGCAGATCTCATATGGTATGCTTCTACTCACAAAATACCTTCCCTATTTATATCACTGAATGTAGAGAAAGCATTTGATAGAGCAGAATGGCCTTTTTTGTTCGCTCTTCTCAAACATCTCGGTTTTCCTCCAGCATACGTGGCGGCGGTACAAGCCTTGTACTCATCCCCATCCGCTCAGGTGGTGATTCCTGGTGCAAATATGATCCCCTTTAATGTTCACAATGGTACTCGCCAGGGATGCCTCTTATCGCCGGCATTGTATGCCCCTTTTCCTGGAACTTCTTTTGCAACACATTAAACTTGACCCTTCCATACTGGGCATTTCGATCCAGGGAAGTGAATATAAATTATCAGTTTATGCAGACGATGTCTTACTATCGATCTCGCAGCCCCTCTCATCTCTCCCTAAAGTTCTGCAGAAATTATCTGATTTTGCTCGGTTATCTGGATATAAAATAAATATGGACAAATCGGAAGCTATTCCGCTTTACATAGCTGAGGGAGACATAACTTTAATTTGGTCCTATTTTCCTGTAGTAGTCGCATTGACTTCGATTAAATACCTAGGCATTCACTTATCGACTGATCCTGGACGATTGTATGATGTGAATTATGCTCCTTTGCTTTTCCAAATTAAAAGGGATCTAGAAAATTGGGATAAATACGCAATATCGTGGGTGGGAAGAATATATTGTATGAAGAGGACTGTCCTGCCTCGGCTATTGTACTTTTTTCAGGCACTCCCGATGGAGATCCTCTGGAGGGATCGCTATCACCTTCAGAGGGCGATCGACAAATTCATATGGAGGGGCAAGCGGCACTGCATAGCAAGAGCAACGCTATACCGACCTAAAGATGCAGGGGGTCTGGGTCTTCCTTGCCTTCTATCTTATTACGCGGTCCAATTGGCCCAAATTGTTGCTTGGCACACACCGCCCAGACGACACCGTTGGGTAGACTTGGAACGTGACCTTATGTTTCCAGATGACCCCAGCCTTTGGATTGGGCTCTCAAAAACCCACAGGACTTTGTTACGCACCAACTGTCCAGCTATAGTGAACTCCATCCGGCTCTGGGATAAATTGGCTGCAAAATGTGACTTGGCGTCTTTTCCGTCACCTTTATCTCCGATTATACGAAACAAAGCTTTTCTCCCAGCCTATTCGGTGAAAGCAGGAAGAGGATGGATGGACTCTACTGTCTGTTTCTACCAACTGTATCCTGGAGGCTCTTTCCTGACCCTTACGGAATTCTCGACGTCTGGCACAACAGCCCCTGCTCATCCCCTACCATATATGCAACTAAAGGCTTTTGCCTCTCAGCCACATGTGAAAGCAGCGGCCTTATCACCTCTTACACTGGTTGAACGACTATGCAAAGCAAGCTCATACCCAAAAGGTTTGATTTCGACTCTATACCGCTCTTTAACTTCTTTGCTAGATTGGAGAGAACTAAAATATATTGATGCCTGGGAAACGGATCTGGGGGAACAATTGGAGAGGGAGGAATGGCTGGATATCTGGGACTCCATGAGAATCGTTTCGGTGTGCACCACCCACCAGGAACAACTTGTCAAAACCATATTCTGTTGGTATATAACTCCAGTGCAACTCTCACGTATGTCCCCTCTGACTCCGGATACCTGTTGGAAGGGATGCGGCGAACGGGGCTCCTATATACACCTGTGGTGGACATGCCCTCAAATTCAACATTATTGGACTGGAGTCCAGACTCTTCTTTCTACAGTCCTCGCGAGACATATTCCTATGGACCCCTGGGCCATTTTACTCTCTCGCCCCAATCCGGATCTTTCCCGACAGGAACACAAACTCATGGCAAAAATCACCTTGGCGGCCCGCAGATTATTGGCCTTGGAATGGAACTGCCCTCAGGTACCCTCATCGCACCGGATTTATGCCTTAATACAAGATGTACAAATTATGGATAAGCTGACAGCATTAGCCAGAGACTCTCTTCCCGCCTATTACAACACATGGTCCCCATGGATAGACCATATGGGTCACGCAATGGTGACATAAGTCGGAAGTCTCAGTGGTCCCCCTTCTCAATTTATTGGCATTACCGTTTTTTTGCGTATAATGAACAGACATTAGTTTTGTTTGCTTTTTACATGACCTACTTGTTCTTTTCTACTTTCCTCTATTTCACTTCTTGGGGATCTGGGCAATCCCCTTCCTTTTGAATATATGGAAAATGTTTATATTTGGAGAGTATTGCATCTTTTTACATTGTGTTCAAACTGTATACAAACTTGATGTGTGTAACAAGTCATGGTCATGTGTAAACACACCTGACAACGTCAAGGCTTGCTTTGTTTTCACATTTTATGTGTGTGGCAACCAACACGTCCTGTACTTAATCAGCTACAAGTCTAGCTTAATAAAAAAGTACTGATTTAGATGTAACAAAATGGGTTTTTCACATTAATATTGTGAACCTGAACAGCTAGAGAAAAAAAAAAAAAAATTTCATTGGAAGGTTTATGGAGGAGAAAATTATTTTCACAGCATTGATACGTTGGGTCATTTATTGAAAATATAAAACCACAAAACTAGTATACTATGGTCAGAATGGGTCCAGTCGATCTTGTGTTTAGGTACCTTCCAACACCTTCTGGATGCTACATTGTATACGTGGAGAGATCTTTGCAAATAGTTTATAGGTTTAGATTTGTTGAAAGAATTTTAGTTTGTTACAGAAAAAGAAACATGCATAGATTCCTTGGGAGAGATTTCTATACAAAGCTAGAACAGTGAAGGAAAACTTCAGCACCCCATGTGTGTCTGAACTACATGTCCCATGATCCTGCAAGCCTTATGCACTATGGGAAATGTGGTTCCAAAATATCTGAGGTGCCAAGGTTTACCGACACTAAGTTATTTTGATGATCATAAAACACTGAATTTCCCCTGGCAGGGTGTCCTTTCACAGCACTAAAAACGAACGCAATATTTGTGCGTTTGCAGCGCGATAGGATAGGACAGCAATTCACTTTCCCACAATGCCTGCAAGTATGGAGGTGACATTACATATCGAAATACTAAACCACCCTGAGGGGTATTTTTGGAACTGGCTTATCATCTTTACACTGCACAGAGTCCAGTGAGGAGTCAGAGTCTAGCCTCTCCAGCGACCATGTTGGATGTAATAAAATTTAAAAAAAGCTAAAGATATACAGCCCCCCCAAATCTAAAGGCAGTGGCATTATGTGCCTTTTCTTATATATTACACATGGCAAACAATACCCTTGGCTCTACAGATGTTTCAGAACTACACTCCCATGTTGCTCAGCTACTCCTTAGATTGGGTGAGTCTCATGGGAAATGTATGCCCAAAACATCTGTAGAGCCAAAGGTTTCTGAACTATACATTTGGTACTAGTGTGGGAAATGTGAAATAACACATTGCTCCATCTAAAAAGGACACCACTGCAAGGAGAGCATGGATATTTTGGGCCCCTGCAACACACACACACACACACACACACACACACACACACAAAAATTTGGCATTGGACAGGGCAGAGTTTGGCCTTTCTAAGTGATGTCAAACATGAGCGTGTAGAATGTAAGAAACAGGTGTTCCAAAGCAATACCACCAACATTACTCACCTTCCTCGTTTCCCCTCGCTGTGAGGGAAACTGCATTTTACGCATGTCAATAAAAATATATATTCCAGAATACAAGCAAAAACCTTGGGTTGGTTCCCCCCAGTTTTGGTTCATCACACACTCCCCACCCCCACAAATGCAGTAACCAGTTCCCATTTCTAGTTTTAAATTAAAAAATGAGAGAGTAACACATAGAATATAAAAACCACAAAAAGGTTTGGGTGATACATGCTGTAAATTTGAAAATGTTAATCTGAATGGAAATTTAGATTTGACATTTGTTATAGCATTCTGGTGGGACATGAATTACGCATGCATTCTAAATGTGCAGAGTGCACAGAAATAAGAATATATCAATTTGTCTGGGTTCCAAAATAAAACAGGAGCACAAAAACAGTCAAAATGAGCTGAGCACACAGATGAAATGGCTCCGCAGCAAAGTGCTTAAAGGATTACCTTTGGAAATGCAGACCCAATACACTGATCAGCAAATCACAGCACCTGTGTTCCATTTCCTATATCTGTCAACATGGCATGGTAGTGCATCCTGAGGGTGGGGTTGCAGACCCCCTAGTTAAGAGGGAGAAGATATAGCAGAATAAACGAATACTCTGCACTTCAAGGATGTAAAGTTTAATAAAATCACTTAAAACTATTGAAGTCTCATAACAAATTATGCAAGTAGAATATTATTTAGGATACAATTGAACACTAAGAGTATCCTTTAACCTTTTAAGGACCAACAGCGTAACATTTACGTCATAAAAAAGGTATTAACTTTATAGACCCTTGGTCCTTATGAGATAGCAATTCTTGGGATTTAACTTAAAACTATACTAATCTAGTGATATGCCATTTTGATGTTCATCCATTTTGTGTTTTAAAATAAAACTTGCTGTCCTTGAGTGCTCGAGACCCTATTTTCAGTCTGCTTACTTAAAGAATGTGATTTGTCAGCAAAGCCAAAGAAGGAAGTGTTGACAAATTGAAGAATTATGGAGACAGCTGTACGTCCAAAATGAGAATGAAGAGGAAAGATGACATCATGTGTAAAGTTAGGTCCTAACTCAGACATATGGTAACTGTCACGTGACAATCTGGGTATGTTGGGAAGGGACCTGTATTTTTAGAACAATGTATAAAAGCAGTTGAGTCTGATGTACTCGTCACTCAAGTTTTTGAACAGATGCGATCTGTTTGAGTCCGGCAGGTACCAGTTGAATAAACGCCATTTTCTTTTGAAACAAAGGCCTCCGTCTGCTTCCTTCATCGAACCATCACCCACAAGTTCCCGGCCAGCTGGCTGTAACACTTAAGGGGTTAAACCCACGTTTCCCAAACCTGTCCTCAGGACCCGCTAGCAGGCCAGGATTGCCAGATAGCTGAAGCACAGGTGATATGATTTGCCACCCAGTGATTGCAGGATTCAGTCTGCATTTCCCCAAGGTAAGCCTTAAAACCTGGCCTATTATAGGGTCCAGCAGGACAGGTTTGGGAAACACTGCTTTAAAAAGGGTCACTCACTTTTTTTTTTTTTTGCTGGCAGTAACTGGATTGCTTGTGCATTACACACAAAACCACCATTTTAACATGTACAGCTTGGAAAAAAGACGAGACAGAGGAGATATGATAGAAACATTTAAATACGTAAAGGGAATCCACAAGGTAGAAGAAGGGAGTATATTTAAAAAAAGGAAACAAAGTAGCAAAAACAAGAGGACATAGTCTTAGATTAAAGGGGCAAAGGTTTAAAAGTAACGTCAGGAAGCATTATTTTACTGAGAGGGTGGTGGATACATGGAACAGTCTTCCAGTTGAAGTGGTAGAGGCCAAAACAGTAATTGAATTTAAGCAAGCATGGGATAGGCATAAGGCTATCCTAAACAAAAGATAAATCCAGGTAAAGTATCCATGCAATTGGGCAGACTAGATGGGCCGAAAGGTTCTTATCTGCCGACATTTTTCTATACACAAAACCACCTTATAAAGCACATAATGCTGGGGGGGGGGGTGTTTCTCCCTTTGTTCGAAGTAATTGTATGTGAAAATGTTTTCCTCTGTCCCATTTTGTGGATATTTTCCCAGGATTCAACATCAAAATAAGCACTTACTGCTGTGGGCAAAAACCTAAATCCATGATGTCCCGAGATACACCCTGCTCTCTCACGGGCTGCTGTGTATCACTAAAGGGCAGGACGAGGTAGCTCTTCAGACTTCTTCCAACAGTGAAAGTACAGCCTGCAAAACATTACAGATGCCTGTGTGTGATAGGAGCCGCATTGTATCGGATATAGCCATCACATACATTAGTGCTCCCAGCATACATAAAAAGGGGCATGGAAATGTAACAAAACACACACCAGGAACTACCAGTCTCGGGCGATATGATTTGCCCATCGATGATGTATATGTAGCAATGTCTTGTTTGGAATGTAAGCTACGAGTTATCTGAAGCCTGTGCTTTGCAGGACATGAGGAACACTCAGTCCGAGAGGTACCCACAGTCATCCTAGTCAGGCTGCTAGGCATGGATGTGGGAGGTCTAATGAGGCAGGGATGTGACTTATTTTGATTGGAGCTGGTCAGAGCCCAAAGTCAGCTGCTATAAACAGGCACTGAAAAAGATATATGGGGGGGGGGGAGTTTACAACACAAAAGATCATAAAAAGGGTGGACCCAGTGACAAGTAAAATATCAAGAGAAAACTAAAAGCACATAAGCTATCAGCAACATAAAATTCTCATTTTTTGAGGCAGGGTCCCTTAAAAATAGAGCTTTTAGGCAAATGTGTTTGGGGGGGGGGGGGTAATTCACCATTTCTGCTGTTGTAACCAGTTTACCTTTCGCTCTGCATCAGAGGTCATCAGCAGCAAATAACATTTCACTGATTAGTGATCCAGAGAGAAAAAGTCTATCATGGTTGCGAAACACATTTAGGCTAGGGTCAGACAAACGTGATTTCTACGGACTGTACATCCGTGCAGTACAGACGACGTTAGTACGGAAGACGCAGTAGTGGCCACACAGTCCGTTTATTTCACGCGCAGCCCCCACTCTCTGGAACGCTCTCCCTCGTACTGTCAGACTTTCCCCTAACTTCTCTTCCTTCAAACGCTCCCTTAAAACGTTCCTATTTAGGGAAGCCTACCACCCAACTCACTGACGCAATCATCAATCACTCTCACCTTACAGTCCTCTCCTCCTGTTTCCAACCCCAACCCTCCTAGATTGTGAGTTCCTACGGGAATAGGGCCCTCATCTCCTCCTGTACTGTTTGTCAAATGTTGTTCAATGTATTGTAACCCTGTCTATACTGTGCTTATTGTACAGCGCTGCGGAATATGCTGGCGCTTTATAAATAAAGAATAATAATAATAATTTTGACAGATGTAGCAGGGAAAATAAATTAAAAGGCAAAACCCATTTTGTCCGTGAAAAATGCTGGAGGTATAAATAAATGCAGTCCGTCTGACCACGTTCCATCACACACAAAGCTATGCAGACGTTGCGGACGCAGCACACTTTGTGCGCCCGTTCTAGGGGTTGTATGTTCTTGCCTGCCTTGTGTCCGTGGCAGTTGAGCATCCGCTGTTCAGTGCAGACATACTTTGTGTGTCGGGCTCCGATGGGCTTTCTTTCATGCTATCACGGACGTGAACACTACGCTCTCGTGTCTCGTCTGACACCAGCCTTAGCAAAATTATCACTCGTATCCAAAACCAGAATATGGACAAGACCTAGATCATAAACAACTTGCACCCTACTGGAAAACACTGCACATTTAATCATTGGTTAAATTAGATGCCATTTAAGATAATGGAAGCCAGCATTAACAGAATGATTTTCAAATGGGAATTACTAGTAGAAATACAATCACGCAACGTCAAAACCCTTGGAAAAAAACGGAAAAAAAAACAAAAACCACGAGCTTGTACTTTGTAGGAGCGGCCATTTTTAATTTCACTCAGAAGCTCTGCCAACCGAAGACCATGCAAAGTTCAAAAAAGGTCCAAGTCCATTTGTGAGATGCCTGGCCAGTGTGTGACAAGGAATCTTCAGAATGTGCTATCACTTTACTACCTGTAATTTCCGGACACAAAAAAAAAAAAATTTCAAAGATGGCAGCTCCCACGTAGCAATAATATTTGGCAAAAGCATGCGAGATTTAGTTGTATGGATTATAGAACAAATTAATCCATGCAATGGTTTCACAGTTTAGCAAGCAAGGGCAACAGACTGAATGAACCAGGTTTAAAAACACAAACCAGCTTTTGAACAGAAATGTAAAAATCTGTCTCTAGAATTAGTCAGTTTGTTCTAATGAGGCTTAAGACATCCCTGAACAAGCATGAAATGGATACAGAAGTTAAAAATCACCAGCCTACAACCTTTCATGGGTTTAGTCATAAAGTGCCAGTGTAGCAGATACCGGCAGAAACCACCAATATTGCAGCACCACACCAGCATTTCAACAAATTCAAAATCCAAGGAGTGACAGAAGCTGGTGCACCAAATGGAAAGCTACAGCTGCCCTTTGGGTTTTAGATTTGTGAAATACTGTATTGTGTCAGTGCTGCAACACCAGCCCTTTAGTGTAGTTAGACCCTGAACACCCTACATTTAGTGTAGTTATGTATACATTTTCATCTGTAACATTCTTCAGCACAGGCAGAATTCACATTTTAAAAAGGTAGTGTTTACAATAAGCTATAGAGTTTTTCCAAACAGCTCTTGCAGAGGCAGGTGTATTTGTTAACTAGGAAAAAAAAGGGTGAATTCAAGTACAAGGAAACCAGCAATGTCAGGAAATGGTACTCAAGGAGAGGAAAGAGATATTAGCAGTTGAGTCATTTTAGCCTACAACGTGCAAATTCCTAGGAAACCAAGTCTTGAAAAGGAAAAAAAAAAAAAAGTTTAGGAATCAGTGAATTTAATAGTTAATATTTCCACTGCAAAATACCTTACAGTACTGGTAGTTATTACAAGCTTACTGGAGGGGAGCGCACACTCCTCTACTACACCGAAGGTGTGCAAATGAAGAGGGTAACCTGGTTAATGCAACAGTTTAATACTTTGAGGAGGCTTGTCGTTTTAAAAAAAGGCTGTGTACAATGCAGTTCACTTTATTCTAAAAAAAAAAAAAAAAATTAAAAAAATTTAATTCAAAAAAAGTGGAAACATTCTTTGATATTAGGTACAGAAGGCGGGGGTGCATATTTGGCAGTTTAAAACATAGCGCTAGACTCCAAAAGAACAGATGCCACACTTGGCACTACCAGTGCTGAGTGCCCCCCCAGGAATCAGGTTCAAGGTTTGAGGCCTGGAAGTCAAGGGGCTTCTCTTGCAGACAATCAACGGTATAGTTATTTCCCTGGTTGTTATCCCATAGCTCCTGGCCATGCCCAAGGTTACAGCATATGGCAAACTGGATGCGGACAGTGCTGGGAGGGGGGCACAAGGTAAATAGAAAGCGCTGCACCCCAGCGGTAGGGCATGAACACTCCGATGCGTTAAATTCAATGGCCGATGCAGGACAGTCCAGATACGATAGCCAGTTGTTAAACGTGTATCTTATTTTAACTTGTACCCCATCAGGGGGGTCTTGAATTAGTAGGGTGCCCTTAATCCCCCAGTTGGAAGAGGACACATGTTCCAGGCATAGTCGCTGGGTTTCTAGCTGTTGCAGCAGTTCTAGAGAGGCGCGGACATTAAAAAGGGTCTCTCCAGGATTCAGCTCGACCTTTTGCGCTGTAGTTGGGGGGTAACTCTGCAACCTGGCGAGCACCGCTGGAGGCACTGTTGGCTCCTCAGAAGAGAGGAAGTGTTTGACACTGGCAAGAGTGAGCCCTATGGAGTCTGCAAACTGCACCCTTTTCTTCAGCTTGCAGGAGCACAGTAGGGCACCCTGGCTGGCATCCACCATGGAGTTCTTGAGTGATGAACGTGCCCACCTGTGCTCGGTGTCCTGAGTGGGTAAAGTTAATGTGTGCCCATTGTCTGTTGGTGGGCAAACAGTTTCCCCCTCTGAAGGCTTACATTCCAACACATTCCCTTGTGACAATTCCAGGTCTCGATTTAAGCAATGAACCGTTTGCCTATCCTGTAGTCCAGGCTGCTGCAGCACCTCCTGCATGGCAAGGCCATTCAGGTGCTCCATACCCAGTAGATCTTCCTGCACATGTTGCCCCTTAGGTGGCATAATACTGGGCAGCCCTCTCCCAAAGTTCCCGCTTGTTACTGTATTAAGGCAGGGGGGAGCAGAAAGCATTGTTGTGCCATTGTTTTGTGACTGCATTAAGGCAGGGGGCAGCTGAAGGCATTGTTCTGCCAGTCCTTGCTTGGGTTTCCCGCTCTCCTGGGAGAATCTTTGACCGTTTTGTACAGTCTCCCCACCGTTGTTCATTACATTTGCCCCCAGCATCCCTCTCCCCTCACACAGCTCTGCTGCACCTCTTCCAGTACCTTCTCTCTGACACACAGGCTGCACTTCGGGTAATGGGTGGTAATTGGAGCTGGGGTGCAGTTGCCCAGAAGCAGCAACCCTGGTATGTGGCCTTAGTATTCACTCGTGGGCCCAGTCGGTACAGCTGCGGTCACCAGTAGGGGGCACCGGTTACACTTGCACTCACAGATCTCCTGTACAGCCTGGCATCACATCCCAGCAGAGGGCACAGAGTTATCGGCAGACGCGGTGCTCTCACTGTGCTGCTCCTCAGCCTCCATTAACAGACCCAGACTTTCCTCGGAGACATGGCTTCGGCTGCCTGCGGTCACTGGGAGTCAGCTCCTCGTCCACTCAGCCAGAGGCTGCTGAAGAAAACATACAAGAATAAAACGGCCCAAGTCTGCAGCTTCCTATCACTGCCCCAGCAACAGGCAGGAAGTTTTCACACACATTGCACCACCCCTTTTCTGCTGCCAGGAGGTTCAGGGAGAAAACCCAATTACACAGTTTTCTCCTCAAATTGTTTTCACCTCCTGTAAGAGACTCATTTAATCAGGGACGTATCCACTAAACTGCGAACTGGTGGAAAAGAGCAACATTTTCCTAAAATACTAACCCCATAACTTTACAACACTCCCAGTATAACATTACATGATGTGATTCTATAGGTACTTTTCATATTGGTTTTATATACTGCTCTTAATTTCATTTAATGAAAACAATTATTGAGATGTTATATATATATGTACACACACACAATATACATATAGTTTTGGAATGCCTTTGTCATGTTAGTACATTGCACCTGTTGTAGTAGGCAATCCTCTTGTACCAGTTTGCACATGCTGCAGCTTGAATAAAATGTTTGAGAATGTTATTTGACAAGGGTTTGGTCTTAATCAATGGAATAAATCCAAATTAACAGTTATCAGCACCAGCATGGGAAACATGTTTGGAACATGTATTAAGCACAGTTTGCAGATGTGTCATTAAAGAAACATATGAAAGTGCAGCATGCAATGTTTAGTGGTTTGAAGTGAATCTTTTAAAAAGGTTACATCAAGAACTCCATGCTGTCAAACTGGTTTAATTCATGCCATCTGTTTTTAACCCTTTGACTGCTTAGCCAATTCACCTCTGTGTGCTGAGCTCATTTTGATCGTTTTGTGCTTATGTTTAATCGCCATTTGAAGTCATGTTTTATCGTAGGACCCTGACAAATAATATATCCTTTTTTCCAGTCAGACTGTCATCATTTACAGAGTGTTTAACCCTTTCGCTGCTGAGCCATTTCACCCCCGTGTGCTGAGCTCATTTTCCACCGGTTTCGCTCATCATGTTTAAACGCAATTTGAAGCTTGTTAAAAAAATTAGAAATGGGGACTCGTTACATTTTTTGGGGGAAAATTACATGATTTTTAGCAAACGCCCCACATAGAAAAAATCGTTAGTGCAGCATCTTTGTTCACATTATAATTGAAATGGGAACAATATTGCTGCATTAATAAAACAAAAAAACAAAAGTTTTTTTTAAATTGTTTTTAATTTTTCTTATTTTTTTTATATATTTTATTATTTTGCCTTTACATTTAACATGGTCATGTTTGGTATCATTGGAAAGGCCATGCTCTGGAACCCCTATCTCCACTATAGGAGGCAGCTAGGGGTAACTCCCGAGAGGGGTTGTGCTGCCTTCAGAGCAGAAATGTAATGTGTTTAGAGACGCCATCTAGTGGCCGTTTATTTTTACAGCACCCTGGTATTCAGCCTTCCCAGAATTCCTATAGGCTAAGTCATGTGCTTCCCTCACTATTACAGGGGATTGTGGGAGAGAGGCCACCATTTCCTTCACCACAGGAGCTGGAAGGAACACCTCATTACAATCTCTCCCCCTATTGAAAGCATTGTCGCTAAGGTTATGGTCTAAATTCCTCCCAGTCACCTTACAGTTTCCCTCAGCTTTAGAAGCACCTTATGTGCTGTAAATTTGTAAACCCTTACATTGCAGCCAGCTGCTTTTCATGTAGTTTTAGTCCGGCCTAGTTATAAAACCCCCACGTTTTATATGGACACATCCTGTTTTGTATTATTATCTATGTAAAACACGTATATATATTCTGTATCTTTATATCGTATATTTCTGTTTTCCTATAGTTTTACCAGGCCTCAAAATTTCCACTCGCCTGCTCGCATTTGGCGAGTGGAAATTACACGAGGGCGAGTAGAAATGCAGAGGCAGGGCAGGATAAGGGGTTAGGTGGGGCAACTAGTGGCGAGTAACTCTTAAGGCCTGGCTAGTAGCTTGGGACTTGAAATTTTGAGCCCTGGTTTTACCACATTCCTACAACGGGTTAATAAAACCTTCAGACTGCAAACCGGTCCCGTTCATTGACTCGTAGGAGAGGTTTACCTGCCTGTTAAGCTGCACATAGACCCCGGGGGTACGTGGAGTGGGGACAGGACAGGGGTCCTTTGGAACCCTGTGTCTCTGACATTTACATCGCTCTAAGTCATGTGACGTGTCATTGGAACTGCCAGAGTCTGGCCTTTCCTACGATATCAAATATGAGAATGTAATGTGTAAAAATACAAAAAAGAAAAAAATATTAAATGCAAAATGCATTGGTATTATGTGATTTTACTTATAAAGTAAACAATGCCACTGCCGTAACTCTCCGTCTCATTTCCCACGCTGGGACCAAATGTGAAAAACTTGTAAAACTTGGGTATTTCTAATTTCAGAACAAAACTTTGAAACTATTTAGCCGGGGTCTATTTTGGCGGTTGTAGATTTTGGGGATTCGAGTTCAAAAAGTGTGGGGTTTTTTTCCATTTTTTTCATCATATTTCATAAATGGTTGTAAAGTAAATTATAAGAGATGATAAAAAAATGGTATCTTTAAAAAGTCCATTTAATGGCGAGAAAAACAGTATATAATATCTGTGGGTTCCATAAACGAGTAATTGGAAAATTAAACACAAACAACACAAATATAAAAGCAGCAGTGGGTACTTTCGGACGGACAATGGTAAAATCGCCTGGTCACTGTGGGGTTAGATGTATTTTCTAAAGATACCATTATTTTCCTCATATAATTTACCATAAAAAAAAACACTTTTTCAAACTTTGACCCCAAAAATCTGCAACAGCCAAAAGAGACCCGGTTAAATAGTTTCTTCTGTGTTGAGCTCATTTTGACCGTTTTGTGGTCATCATGTTTAAATGTCATTTGAAGTCCTGTTTTATTATACGACCCAGATGAAAAAGTTTTTTAAAAATTACATTTTTATTTATTTTTTATTAATTTATTAATTTTCAAAAAAAAAATCCTACACCAAAGATGGTGATGCTTGATATCATTGGAAAGGTCATACTCTGTCCTTTCCAATTATACCAAACATGGCCCCCTAGCTGCCCCTGATCTGGAGAAATGGGGCTTCAAATTCTTACTTGCTCTATTCACGTCATTGCTCACATGCGCAACGATGTCAGTGGGCGGGGGAGGCCTCGGAGGCTTGACTGACATCCAAAATGTCGGCTACCTCCGGGAGAAGTCCGCAATCTGGCGCCGAATGACCTGAGTCACCTCAGGGGTTAAAGAGAGGCATCGCTGGAAAGTAGGGATGCACCGATACCGATACTAGTATCGGTATCGGGGCCGATATTGCCGTTTGCACGAGTACTTGTTACTCGTGCAAACGGCCCGATACATCCCGCCGATACCGGAAGCCGGCGCTGGGCCGGCTTGCCGGTATCCGCGGGGCTGGGGAAGCTGGCTGCGTGCATGTAAAGCACGCGGCCAGCGTTCCCCTCCGGCGCGCCAAATACTCACCCTTTCTGAAGTTCCGGTCGCTGGGCAGTGATGCGTTCCTGCGGCCACTGGGCGCTCCTGTGACGCTGCCTCTCGGCTGGAGGCAGCGTCACAGATGCGCCCGGCGGCCACGTGACCGCATCACTGCCCAGCGACCGGAACTTCAGGAAGGGTGAGTATTTGGTGCGCCGGAGGGGAACGCTGGCCGCGTGCTTTACATGCACACGGCCAGCGTTCGAGCTGGGGGTAAATCCATGAGAGCTGGGGCAAATCCATGAGACCTGGGGGCCAATCCATGAGACCTGGGGGCAAATCCATGAGACCTGGGGGCCAATCCATGAGACCTGGGGGCAAATCCATGAGACCTGGGGGCAAATCCATGAGACCTGGGGCAAATCCATGAGACCTGGGGGCCAATCCATGAGACCTGGGGGCAAATCCATGAGACCTGGGGCCAATCCATGAGACCTGGGGGCCAATCCATGAGACCTGGGGCAAATCCATGAGACCTGGGGGCCAATCCATGAGACCTGGGGGCAATCCATGAGACCTGGGGGCCAATCCATGAGACCTGGGGCAAATCCATGAGACCTGGGGGCCAATCCATGAGACCTGGGGGCAAATCCATGAGACCTGGGGGCAAATCCATGAGACCTGGGGGCCAATCCATGAGACCTGGGGCAAATCCATGAGACCTGGGGGCCAATCCATTAGACCTGGGGGCCAATCCATGAGACCTGGGGGCAAATCCATGAGACCTGGGGGCCAATCCATGGAGACCTGGGGGCAATCCATGAGACCTGGGGGCCAATCCATGAGACCTGGGGGCAAATCCATGAGACCTGGGGGCCAATCCATGAGACCTGGGGGCCAATCCATGAGACCTGGGGGCAAATCCATGAGACCTGGGGGCCAATCCATGAGACCTGGGGGCAAATCCATGAGACCTGGGGGCCAATCCATGAGACCTGGGGGCAAATCCATGAGACCTGGGGGACATATCCATCAGAGCTGGGGCAAATCCATGTGAGCTGGGGGCAAATCCATGAGACCTGGGGGCAAATCCATGTGAGCTGGGGCAAACCCATGTGAGCTGGGGGCAAACCCATGTGAGCTGGGGGCAAACCCATGTGAGCTGGGGGCAAATCCATGAGACCTGGGGGCAAATCAATGTGAGCTGCGGTCAATCTCATAAATTTTTATGAGGTCTGTTCCTATTGGAAAGCGTCACATGACATTAAATAAAAGTATCGGTACTCGGTATCGGTGAGTACTTTTAAAAAGTATCGGTACTCGTACTCGGTCTTAAAAAAGTGGTATCGGTGCATCCCTACTGGAAAGGTTACACTGTGACCTTTAAAAAATCTAGACATGCATATCCCTTTTAAAGCAGTGTTTCCCAAACCTGTCCTCAGGACCCTCTGCCTCGCCAGGTTTGACAGATATGTGAAGCACAGCACAGGTGATATCAGGGTTAGATTAAGATCTCTATGGACCTTGAGCTGAATATTTTGGTGGCTTTTCTTGTAATTTAGTGAAATGAAAACATATTTTAGGTTATTTAATAGCACCGATACAGGTATATCTAACCAGGCAGATACCGTGTGAGGAAATTTCCATTCAGATTTTAATCATTTACAGCGTGTAAAATTATTTTTTCACGTTTTATCATCCAAACCTTTGTGTTTATATATTCTATATGATAGGGAGTTCTTGCTAAAAAAAAAAAGTGAAATGGGAATCTGTTACTGCATTTTTCTGAGATAATATGAAATTTTAACCAAAAAAAAGAAGATATTTCCATTGTGTTTTGGAGGATGGTGTTTTATGAATAATATCACTGTCAGGCAGTGGCGTCACTAGGATTGGTGTCACCCGGTGCGGTAACTTATGGTGTCACCCCCCCCCCGAGTTTTACGGATTTTTTTAACTATTCTTACTCCTAAATCAGTACTCCCATATAACACTGAATGCTCATACACACAGCGCACATTACTGTGAGGTTTATTGCTGTGGAGCTCTCTCATATGCTCACACAAATTTTTGCCAACTGCTAGCAAGTACGGTGCCTGTTCGAAGGCAGTGAAAGCACACATGGATATATATTGCCCCCAGCAGCTCTGGATATATTGCCCCCAGCAGCTCACCCATGGATATATATTGAACCCAGCTCACATATGGATATATTGCCCCAGATCACAATTATAAATTGCCCCCAGCAGCTCACCCATGGATATATTGCGCCTCAGCTCACATATGGATATATTGCGCGTCAGCTCACACATGGATATATTGCCCCAGACCAGCTCACACATGGATATATTGCCCCAGACCAGCTCACACATGGATATAGCCCCAGCTCTCATGGATATGCCCTCAGCACACATGGATACTGCCCCAAGCACACATGGATACTGCCCCCAGCACACATGGATACTGCCCCAGCTCTCATGGATATGCCCCAGCAGCTCTCATGGATATGCCCCAGCAGCTCTCATAGATTTTGCCCCAGCTCCTCTCATGGATTTTGCCCCAGCTCCTCTCATGGATTTTGCCCCAGCTCCTCTCATGGATTTTGTCCCAGCTCATGGATACTGCCCCAGCTCATGGATATGCCCCAGCTCATGGATATGCCCCAGCTCATGGATATACTGCCCCAGCACATGAATTTGCCCCAGCACATAGATTTGCCCCAGCTCATGGATTTGCCCCAGCACATGGATAATGCCCCAGCACATGGATAATGCCCCAGCTCATGAATAATGCCCCAGCTCATGGATATGCCCCAGCTCATGGATGTGCCCCAGCTCGTGGATACTGCCCCAGCTCGTGGATTCTGCCCCAGCTCGTGGATTATGCCCCAGCTCGTGGATTTGCCCCCAGCTCATGGATACTGCCCCAGCAGTTCATGGATATGAACAAGGCCCCAGCAGCTCGTGGATAATACCCCCCCAGCTCACCTCCTGTGCCGCGTGTTCGCTCCCTCTGAGCGTCCGACGGCGTGCAGCTTGTGCGCTTCGCCTGGGGGAGCCACGTGACCAGCTGCGATTGGCTGGTCACGTGTTTCCCCCAGGCGAGCGCCGAAGCTGCATAGATTCGGACGCTCGCAGGGAGCCAACACGCAGCGCAGGGTGAAACACCCACCCTTAGGGTGAGCGTGTCACCCTAAAGGCGGGTGTCACCTGGTGCGGGCCGCACCCCCCGGCCCCACGTTACGACGCCCCTGCTGTCAGGGTTATTCAAAGAGATCCGAATTGCTGGAGAAAGGTAACCGAACGCTGAAATTCAGCATACAGTTACCTTTCCTGGCAATTCGGCTATTCAGAGAGCAGGCAATTCGCCAAATCTTGGCGAATTGCCTGCACATATGGTGCCTGTTCGTTGCCTGTTCGAGGGCAGTGAGTTCCCCATAGAGAAGCACTGCTTCAGCTATTCAGAGAACAAAACCCAGCACTGAAAGGTTCCCGAAATGCCCTGCCATTCGGTGGTTTAATTCGGCAGGTTTATTCAGGCGAATTCCATAGGCTTAAATGTTAAAAATATTCCTGTTTTAATTCTATATCTAATAAACCGTTCATTATAATATTCTGCAGTAAAGAGTCTCTTTATTGATAGATTTTTTAGGATATTTTAAGCATTTTTCAGCCCTTTTACTATCATTCATTGGACCTCATATGTTAATTTCAGACATTTTCACTCAGTAGTTTCTTTGCAAACAGCATTTCACGTTTCAAACATTCAAGTGAACTGTTTTTTTAATTTATTCACTCCATTTGTCTGCGGTGTCGGCTTTTTCCGGCAGCTGCGCTGCATGTGATCGGCTCCTGCTTGGGTTTTTCTGGTGTTTTTGGCAGGTTAATCCACTTGTTTTTGCAGGTTTTTGCTGGGTTTTGCGGTAGGTTGGCGGTGACTTTTCCCTGCAATTCTGGGACCCTGTGGTGCTTGCTGAATACACCGCAGGGTTGCCGAAATGGGATCGCCAAATCGAACCGAATTGAAGAGAACGAAAAGTCACCGAACGTGCGGTGTCTTTTTCGATTCTCTTTGAATAACCTTGTATGTATAAAACACTGACCTTGCTCCCAACGTGAGAAATGAGAAGGGGAGTAATGGAAGTGGTATTTCTCATTTTAGGCTGGGGTCAGACGAGCGTAGTGTTCACGTCCGTGATTGCGCCTAAAAGTACGTCCGTGATAGCATGAAAGAAAGTCCATTGGAGCCTGACACATGAAGTACGTCCGCACTGAACTGCGGACGCACAACGGCCGCGGCCCACGGACGCAAGGCAGGCAAGAACGTACAACCCCTAGAACGCCGCACAAAGTGCGCTGCGTCCGCAACGTCTGCATAGCTTTGTGTGTGAGTGATGGAACGTGGTCAGACGGACTGCATTTATACGTCCAGCATTTTTCACAGACAAAATGGTTTTGCTTTTTAATTTATTTTCCCTCCTACATCCGTCAAAATATACGTCAGTGAAAAAAACGGACTGTCTGGCCACTACTGCGTCTTCCATACTAACGTACGTCCGTGTGCACGGACGTACAGTCCGTAGAAATCACGCTCGTCTGACCCTAGCCTTATACGTGACAAATGAACAATGCCATCTCTTTGGAACTAAAAATAAATAAAAAAGTTTTTTTTTGTTCTGTTTTAGTTTAGATTTTACATGGTTATGTTTGATATCAATGTAAAAGCCAGGCTCTGCCCTGTCCAACGATACCTCACTTGACCTTGTGAGTTGTAAAGATTACTGACGCAGGGGTCCAAAGTCACCCCCCCTCGTGTTTAGGTTTTAGATTTTTTGATGTCACAATTCGTAATAATGGATTGTGTCATCATCTCCACACTTGTTAGTGACATGAGAAATGAGGTGGTGAGTTAGTGCAGCATCACTTTTCACTTTATAATTGAAAAGTGAAAATATTGCTGTGTTAGAAAGAAAAACAAAGAAATATTTATTGTTTTATTTTTACTGTTAAATAAAATCTGATCATGTTTGGTATCATTGGAAAGGTCATGCTCTGTCCTTTTCTGTGATACCTCACATGGCCCTGTAGCTGCTATATGGGCGAAGATAATGGGGTCCACATGCCTATCAATGCAGACATACAAGGCTATTCAGAGAGAGGTGAAAACCTTGAGAATTGCCAGGAGAATGAACAATCTAGACCAAATATTCAATTTGGAAAGTGAGATAAATGGGAGAATTTTTCTGGTTTGACTATTTTGACTTAGAATTTTTAATTCTCCAGTCATTCTCAAGGTTTTCACCTCTTTCTGAATAGCCCTGATAGTTATCCTTTTTCTGGGGCATCGGCCTGGAGCTTCTGCTCCATCAGCCCCTATGTTAATCTGGCCCTGGGTGATATGATTTGGTACTCAGTGATTGCAGGATTCAGTCTGCTTTTCCTTTTCCCCAAGGTGTTCTGTAAAATCTGGCCTGGTTGAGGGTCCCGAGGACAGGTTTGGGAAACACTGCTTTAAAGGAAAGACATTGATGCTGTTGATATAAATCCACTCAAATATATAAAGGCCAGTACATTCTTGGCAAGCTCTTTGTTACTGGACTATATAAAGTTTGACAATTATCAGTATCCAGGTTAGATGACATTATGAATAAACAGAATATCCAGCAATATAATAGTTAATAGTTCCTATGTGACTGTCTAACAACTTCATAGTTTGTTTTTATTAGCATAATTGTAGTGTCATGAGAGATACTGTCAATGAATAATCAGGCCTGTCTTGTATTTCAACTTCAGATTATTTTTGGGAAGTTAATGATTCATACAGCTTTGTGAATTGAGCAATCTTATTGTCTGTGGAACTTAATGTAGGTGTTAGTTGAAATTGAAACAAGATAGAAATCCTGCACACTGTTATCATAAGATTATCCCAAAAGAGGGTGCTCACCCCAAAAAAAGGACTCCCCAAGGTCCTATAATTATATAACAGAACCACACTAAATCAGGATGGCACAACCAAAATATATGATATATACCCAAAGTATAATAAAAATATCTTTATTGAATACGAAACTAAATACTGTCAACAACCAGAGTAATAATAACACAATACCAAATGTTGCATATGGTTACAGCGCGCAATATAAAGCATATATCAAGGCAGCGGCATAGGTTGTCCCAACAATAAAAAGAAAAAACAAACAAGTAAGGATCTCTAGCTGAACCAAATGTAATATGCAACACAGAAAAAAAAACAAAAAAGGGAAAAAAAGCAGCCTCCACAAATAGTGTGTCAATACAAACCAACTCCTAACAGTCAAGACAACCAAGACAAGGTACCCCAACATTTCAGCGATCAATCGCCTTTCTCAAGTATTTATTTTTGTATACAATAAAGATATTTTTATTATACTTTGGGTATATATCATATATTTTGGTTGTGCCATCCTGATTTAGTGTGGTTCTGTTAGGTGAAATACCAAAATATTTTGCAAATAAATAATTGTATATGATGCCTGGGAATAGGGTAGCAGATTGGAGGGGGCAGGATTGCTTTCCTTCTTCAGACGTCTAATATGATTGATGTGCATAGGTAGGAAGCAAAGAAGAATACCTCATCAACTTGTACAAGTATACAGAAATATCGAATGTATTTCATGACTCTTTTTCAGTGTTCAACAATTATAGAGGTTATTTAGTAATAGGTGAAATTGTCACCAAATTGCACCAAAATCTGAATTTCACAGTATGGTGCAATTTCATGGTACTTTGTAAATGCACTAAGCTATTGATTCAACAAATACTAGCAAACTGACAGTGAAATATTGTGCCGTTAGTTGCAGATCACCGCAGTTCGGCAACCTTCGGCAGCAACAAAATTGTCCCATAGAAAAGTAAAGGTTAATCTATTCAGAGAACGCCGAACTGCACCCAAGTGTCAGTGAAATGCCCTGATTTTCAGTGACACAGTTCGACAAGTTTAAACGGGCGAATCCCATAGTAATGTAAAATGTAAAAAAAATGATCGTTTTTAATTTTTTATTGAACTGTTTATTCTTTTCATTTTCAGCATTATTCATTTTTTTAGAACACCTTTTTGTATTTTTAGACAAAAGTTTTGATTTTCAATGTTTTTGAAATTACGTTTTTTTAAAATCTGTAACAGACCTTTTGATTATTTTTTATAAGACCTTCTTTATTACTTAGACACATTTTATGCATTTTATTGGTTTAAACACCTATTGAAGAATAGAAGAGTTCCTTGTCCTTTTATTTATGGGGTTCGGCGGTCTCTTCGGTGGTCTTCATCTGTCAGTTCAGCGGTCTTTGACGGTCCTTGGAGACTCCATCTTCGGCGCACTTTGGTGACCCTGCAGTGAATAGTGAATTCACTGCAGGGTCGTTGAGATGGAATTGGCGAAGTGCACCAAACTAGAAAGTACCAAAATTTCACTGAAATGAATAACCATTTTAGTGGTGTGGTATTATAACACTTCTGTATGCAGATATATAGAAAATCAAATGATCATACTCACATTTTTCAGAGCCCTTTTTTAAGCACCTCTGTTCTTTGATACACATGGAATCTTTTAAGGTGAACTTTGCTGTTTGTATAAAACTGCTCTAGTGAAGGACATAAACCAGAAACTCTGCAGTGTAGCACTGTGTTTATTATGCAAGTTTCCGAAAATAATTATATGAAAACTACTCACACTTTTTACAGCCCCAAAGAGAGAAGGCTCACTTGTAGCAATCAGTTTGTGTAAAAGAACCTTAGTGAAGGACATAAAACGGAAACTCCATAGAGTAGCATTTTGATTATGATGTATGTACAATGAAGATAATAATAGTTAAGGAATCACACACTTTAGAGCCACAAAGCGAAAGGACTATTGGAAAGATGTAGGGGGTGGGGAAGGAATGAATGAATGAGCTTCACCCATCTCCATTTGGAAAACCCAGATTTACATCATGCAGAAAATATGTGCTTATGTTATAATAGTTTCCTTCATTCAGAGGTTTAATGAGTAGTTGTAGCTATAACCGGTTTGAAGAAATATGTGGACAGCATTTAATAACATCTCTTGTGAGCTTGCAGAACTGCCAACATAGCACTCGCATTGAAAGAGTTTGATTGCAGAGTAGCTGAGTATTACGTGAAAAGACAGCAGCCTCCATGGCCTAATTATTGAAAACATAATTGTAACCGAAGCTCCCTCCATCTTGTGCCCTCACCATCCTTGGCACTCTTGCCCACACTATACATGGCCTCAGTGCCTGTTGGAAAAGTATGGATGCTGACCTCCTGCCAAAGGGCGGTGGACCAATTTTGCAAAGCCAGAGCCGTAGCTAGCTCCTTTGCACCCGAGGCAAAAACAGAAAATTGTGCCCCCCCCCACATAATTTTAAAAATCAGAGTCCCCGACCAGTGGCGCAGTGCTAAGCTCCTGGATGCTCCCCGTGACCAGAAGGAGTGGATCGACCACCCTTTGCGCTGTGGGATGAGAGGCAAGTATGTGATTTTTGGGGGGTTCCAGCTGGTGCTGACTGATTCTGCAGAAGCGGCATCAGTTAGCACCAGTGTCTAGCTGTGGGTAACTTTTGTAGCTATGGCGGGATGGTAATTAGCATTAGGACTTTGCGCTCCCCATGTTAAGTATAGGGAGCGCAAAGTACAGTAACCTCGCGCTGAAAAGCACAATCTCCTGGATTTTTTAACCTGTTACCGTTCGGATTGTAATATGAGGGTCCTGTGCTAGGATGTGATATTGGCAGCATGCAGTAACCTCATTTAACCTAGCACCAACGCTCACATGTGTGAGTGCTAGCGTTAAGGAGGTGATGGGGCCCTACATATATAGTGCACACACAGTACATGTACAAATACAGTACACACAGAATATATGCATGTATAGCAAAAGAACATTTAGCATAATATGCACCCCTCCAGAATAATACAGTTGTGTTCAAAATTATTCAACCCCAATGCTGCAAAGGGTTTTAGGGAATTTAGTGTACATTTGCAATTGTATTCAGAATGAAATACTACAAAGAACCATATGCAACTAAAATGACATCGATTGGTTTTGTAATACAGTAGTAAATGTTTCTTTTGTGAATTGTTCATTGACACAATTATTCAACCCCTTAAAGACTACCACTCTGAAGAACAGAGGTTCATTCAAGTGTTTTCAATCAGGTATTGAAAACACCTGTGGATGTCACGGAGCAGCAATAAAGCATAATAAGCACCAATTAGGCAGCTTTAAAATGACTGTGATACTCAGCTCCTTCTAGACATTTACTGGTGTGGTTACAAACATGGTGAAGTCAAGAGAATGGTCCAGGAAGACAAGAGAAGAGGTGATTACTCTTCACAGGAAGGGCAATGGCTATAAGAAGATTGCAAAGATGTTAAACATACCAAGAGAGACCATAGGAAGCATCATTCGCAAATTCAAGGCAAAGGGCACTGTTGAAACGCTACCTGGTCGTGGCAGAAAGAAGATGCTGACTTCGACTGCTGTGCGCTACCTGAAGCATAGAGTGGAGAAAAGTCCCGTGTGACTGCTGAGGAACTGAGAAAAGATTTGTCAGATGTGGGTACTGAAGTTTCAGCTCAGACAATACGGCGCACACTGCGTAATGAAGGCCTCCATGCCAGAACTCCCAGGCGCACCCCCTTGCTGTCTCCAAAGAATAAGAGTCGGCTGCAGTATGCCAAAAGTCATGTGGACAAACCACAGAAGTTTTGGGATAGTGTTCTGTGGACTGATGAAACAAAATTAGAACTGTTTGGGCCCATGGATCAACGCTATGTTTGGAGGAGGAAGAACAAGGCCTATGAAGAAAAGAACACCTTGCCTACTGTGAAGCATGGCGGGGGGTCAATCATGGTTTGGGGCTGTTTTGCTTCTGCAGGTACAGGGAAGCTTCAGCGTGTGCAAGGTACCATCAATTCTCTTCAGTACCAGGAGATATTGGATGACAATGTGATGCAGTCCGTCACAAACCTGAGGCTTAGGAGACGTTGGACCTTTCAACAGGACAATGATCCCAAGCATACCTCCAAGTCCACTAGAGCATGGTTGCAGATTAAAGGCTGGAACATTTTGGAGTGGCCATCGCAGTCACCTGACTTAAATCCAATTGAGAACCTCTGGTGGGACTTAAAGAAAGCAGTTGCAGTGCGCAAGTCTAAGAATGTGACTGAACTGGAGGCTTTTGCCCATGACGAATGGGCGAAGATACCCGTAGATCGCTGCAAGACACTTGTGTCAAGCTATGCTTCACTTTTAAAAGCTGTTATAACTGTAAAAGGATGTTGTACTAAGTACTAAGATTGAATGTCACTTGGGGGTTGAATAAAACTGATAATGATGTGAGCACAGAAAAGACATTTGCGGTTATTTCATTATAAATGTTATGTTATATTTGTCTGACCTACACGTGCCTCTTTGATTTAATTGTAAGCAAGATGCCTGAATGATCAAAATCAATGTCAAACTGGCCAAAACACTCAATTTCAGTGGGGGTTGAATAATTTTGAACACAACTGTATACACAGCACTGAGCCCCCAGACTATTTTCCCCAGTTCACATGGATATTATTGACCCCAGCTCATATAGGTATATATTGCCCCAGTTCAAATGGATATGGCCTAGCTCATGGATATGCCCCCCAGCTCTCATGGATAATGCCCCCAGGTCTCATGGATAATGCCCCCAGGTCTCATGGATAGTGCCCCCAGATAGTGCCCCCAGGTCTCATGTATAGTGCCCCCAGGTCTCATGGATATTGCCCCCAGGTCTCATGGATAGTGCCCCCAGGTCTCTTGGGTAATGCCCCCAGGTCTCATGGATAGTGCCCCCAGGTCTCATGGATATTGCCCCCAGGTCTCATAGATATTGGTCTCATGGATAGTGCCCCCAGGTCTCATGGATAATGCCCCCAGGTCTCATGGATATGCCCCCAGGTCTCATGGATCTTACCCCCAGGTCTCATGGATATTACCCCCAGGTCTCATGGATATTACCCCCAGGTCTCATGGATATGCCCCCAGGTCTCATGGATATGCCCCCAGGTCTCATGGATAGGTCCCCAGGTAGTGCCCCCAGGTCTCATGGATAGTGTCCCCAGCTCACCTCTCAAGCCACCGCACTCGGCCGGCGGCCGCGAGCTTCCTACTAGAACGGCCGCTGACAGGAAGTGCAGCCGCTCGCCTGGGATCGATGAAACAGCTTGCCGCGATCTCGCGAGATCGTGGCTGGCTGTTAGATCCCAGCCGAGCGGCTGCACTTTCTGTCAGCGGCCGTTCTAGTAGGAAGCTCGCGGCCGCCGGCAATCGTTTCAGGCTCTGGCGGGGCCACAGCTTCACAGCTGTGATGGGGTGCAGCCATGGCTCGAGTCCTGTGGGAACGCTGCGAGAACGTAGGTCCCGCAACCTGCGTTCCCGCAGCGTTACCGCAGGTCTCGAGCCATGGCTGCGCCCCTTCACAGCTGTGCCCGAGGCAAGTGCCTCACTCGCCTCGCCCTTCCTACGGCCCTGTGCAAAGCCAACTCTAACAGACAATGGGTATACAAGGGTTAATGTCATTATAGGTATTGCTATCTTAAAACTGTTTGTGTAAATAATCTAATTTAGACCTATTGTTCTTACTGTCTGTGTGGTTGTTTATCCTTAGATTGGTTTGATGTTATTTATTTGCTAATCTTGTCTAGTCATTACTGGTCAGGTTTCTGTATCTCCTGAAGGTATTCAAATCTCCTCATGTAGAAAATGTATTCTGTTGATTATGTCATTTTACCACCACCCCCTATGTCTCATATAAACTGGTCTCCATTTCTAATTAAAGATTCTTCTTCTTCCCTGCATTAAGTCTTGTCTGGTGTTTGGGGAGAGATGTGTAAAATTATCAGCACTCCTTCACATTCTGGCTGACGGTTGTGCGAGAAGGAAAGCTGCTTCGAATCTGCTTGACTAGACAGAAGGGATGCTGTAACAGTTTCAGGTCTGGTCCTCAAGCCAGAGACCAGTAAACCCCAGTTGCTGATACAAAAAAATATTTTCTAGATGTTCTTTCGGTAAGTTATTTCAATTTCATTCTTTGTCACATCAAAGTAAGTTTACCAGTAGGAAAAGCATGACTGTGTCACGAGCACTAGGGATGAGCGTTCGGTTCGGATCTGTTCAGAGTTCGCATTGAACATCGGCTGTTCGACAGATCGCGAACCTCGAACTTTTTGGGATGTTCGCCAAAAGTTCGAAAAAAAATAAATTTGAAAAAAGTATAAAAAAATGCTTAAAAAAATACTAAAAAATCTATAAATAAAGCGACTCCTTACTGCAGAATATTATAAGCAACGGTTTATTAGATATTGAATTAAAACGGGAATATGTTTAACATTGAAGCCTATGGGATAAAACATTCTTGTTATTAAAACATCAGGCAGACACGGCCCTCTAATCAGGCACTGTAGAGGACAGCCTGCTGGGGCCTCCCAAGGATCCGCTTGAGGAGCATGCGACCGCCGGATGACAGAGCTGCGACTGTGCGGGTTAGCTGGCCAGGTGAATGTGGCAGAGACAGGCAGCGCAGGGAGGGAGCCACTGCACATGCGGCCACGGCAGACCCCCCCCACAACCAGGATCCAGGGAGCCCCCACTGACCACCAGGCTAAGGTAAGGCGACACATTTCTAAAAAAAATTAAATCTGAGGACATTTTTAAATGTCCCCTGGAACATAAAATAAAACTTTTTTATTTTCTTTCGCTACCTGGCTGAATGTATTTAATTATATATATTAGATACATTCAGCCAGGTAGAGGGGGTGGCATGTGGGCTGCGCGGTGTCTCAGGCAGTGGTTTGTTTTTTTTGTGTGTATATTTTTAACAAATTTATAGGGCCAGGTATGATATATATCTTATCTATATATATAAATATATATATATCTATATTCTTAAAAATATATATATCCAGACTTGTATTACACACACATTTTGGCAACTAATTCCCCCCCCATTTGGCTGATCCCTCCAGAAGAAATGTTGAACCCGATAGAGCTGAGAATAATATATATATTCTCTGCTCTGTCGGGTTCTGCATTTCTTCTGGAGGGATCAGCGAACTTGGGGGGGGGGGCGTATTTAGTTGAGATTGTCCACATGCCACCCCCCCATGTGCGTATATGTATATATGGTCATATGGTCTGAGGTCTGTGGGTGGGTGTATATTTATTTTATTTATTTATAAAGGATTTTACCAGGAAGGATACATTGAGATTTCTCTCGTTTTCAAGTATGTCCTGGGTTCGAGAACATTGAGTGGTTACAGAAATACAAAATAGTAAAATTCAAGATATTAACACAAGACCAAATATACAGATTAACAGAAAAATAAATATGTAGGAAATAAAGTCATTATGTTACATGTTTACAGGTGCATTTCGTATTGAGGTATGTTAATAGGGAAGTCTTAAGGGACTTTAGACTGGGGGAAGATTTGACGGTGTCTGGGAGGTTATTCCATATTTGCGGTGCTCTGTAGGAAAATGAGGATCGAGCCACTTTCTTTTTGTATTGTGGTATTGCAAGTAAGGTGCTGGTCCTGGATCTGAGGCTATAGGATGAGGGAACTGCCGGGGGAAGCAGCATATTCAGGTATGGTGGTAGCTTCCCAGAAAAGCTCTTAAACACCAGGTTGGAAAGGTGAAGGGTGCGTCTAGAGTCCAGTGATGGCCAGTTTAGTTCTTTTAACATGTCACAATGGTGTGTCATGTAGTTACATTGTAGCACAAAGCGACAGAATGAGTTATACAATGTAGTAAGTTTATGAAGGTGTGTTTGCGGGGCGGCTGCATACACTACATCTCCGTATTCAATGGCTGGCATAAGCATTTGTTGTACAATCTGCTTTCTTACCGCGGGGCTCAGGCAGGATTTGTTTCTGTACAGGGCACCTAGTTTGGGGTAGAGTTTAGATGAGAGTTTTTCGATGTGGGGGCCAAAAGATAGATTTGGGTCTAACCACATACCTAGGTATTTGAGAGAGGTGACTGTGGTCAGTGTGCCATTTGATTTTGTCCCAACACATAGATGGGGTGTTTGCAATTTGTGTAGTTTAGGTGCGGTTCCAAAGAGCATTGTAACAGTTTTGTCAGTATTTAGAAAAGGTTTGTTATTTGAGATCCACTTTTCTACCCCTGTGAATTGTTCTTGCAGCACTGCCTCCAGCTGTGGGAGATTTGGTTTGCTGGTATAGATTACAGTGTCGTCTGCGTACATGTGTACAGTTGAAGCTTTGCAGACATTGGGCAGATCGTTTATGAATATTGTGAATAGCAGGGGGCCAAGTATCGAGCCTTGGGCTACACCACACGTGACTGGGAGGGGAAGGGAAGTGCTGTCAGAAATGGACACAAATTGAGACCTATCAGACACATATGATTGGAACCAGGTTAACATACTATCACCAATACCAGAGTTTTTAAGTTTTTGTAATAGGATGCCATGGTCTACTGTGTCAAAAGCCTTGGCAAAATCAAGGAAGATGGCTCTAGTTAGATTTCCTTGTTCCATGGCCGCTTGGATATCATTACAAACTTTTAAAAGGGCAGATGTAGTTGAATGGTTTGGACGAAAGCCTGATTGATCTGGGGTTAAATAGTTCTGATAATAATCACGTAATTGAGTGTAGACACATTTTTCCAGAATTTTTGACATTACAGGGAGCAGTGATATTGGGCGGTAGTTGGATACCAAAGTATTGTCTCCACTTTTATGGATAGGTACCACCCTTGCAGTCTTCCAGAGTTTGGGTATGTATCCAGTCGCCAGTGATTCATTAATCAGGGTTGCGACAGGTTTTGCAATTGCTGGTGCACTGATTTTCAGCAGCATTGCTGGGATTTGATCAGGTCCAGACATTTTTTGGTTATGGAGAAGTTTAATGATGGCACTGACAGGCACTGGTCTAAAACTGAATTTCTCTGGGTTACGGGGTCTTTGCACTGTTGGTGGGGCCTGACCGGCGTGCAGCCTTTCTGATTGCGTGGCTGATCCCTCCAGAAGAAATGTTGAACCCGATAGAGCTGAGAATAATATATATATATTCTCTGCTCTGTCGGGTTCTGCATTTCTTCTGGAGGGATCAGCCAACTGGGGGGGGGCGTATTTAGTTGAGATTGTCCACATGCCACCCCCCATGTGCGTATATGTATATATGGTCATATGGTCTGAGGTCTGTGGGTGGGTGTATATATATATCTGCGTGTTGATATATACGTATATATAGGTCTGCGTGTTGATATATACGTATATGTCTGTGTGTGGTATCAAGGCATCCCTACTCTATACACAGCACTCCATGTCCCTATAATATATATGATCAGGGGTTACCTTTTTTCATATTTTTATACTATTCCTATTAAATTAACAGTATTTGTTTATGTATTTTATTGAGTAGAAACTTTTTTTTGCCTATATAACATGTGCTTTGTGAAAATAAAACGGTTTTGTGTGTACATTTTAATTTAGTTAGTGGATTCTTGTCCAGTGCGGTGAGAAGCAAACGTAATGCAGTGTAGACACGCTGCGAGGCGGAGTGAAGTCAAGCCTGCAAAATGTTTGCTTCTCTTCGCTTCGCTACGCTGTGCATGGCTACACGCTCAGTGTGTCTCAGCCTTTATTCCGGCATTCGCTAGTTTACCGAATCAGTTTGTATACTTGTTACTGACCCTGCTTGTTCTGAGGACCCGATCTGTTGCCGACTTTGCCTGCCTTTTGACTATTCTCTCTGTGTATTCCCTGCCTGTTCTGTTTGCTTCCTGTTGCTACTGGTGTGCGCCGATTCTCACCATATACAGTAGCGCAGAACAAGTGCCTAAACATTGCTGACCCGGTTTTGTTATAGCTGCTGATGTAACTGAATAGATCGGGGATCTCTTCTGCATTACCAAAACCTCCACCACTGCACTCTTCCACAATACCTCAGAGGGGTTACAGTGTGAAGGCACTTGCTGCCACCAAAGGCAAAATATTTGGGAGCACTGACGCCTATATATTTGGGAGCACTGACGCCTATACCAGATTCATATCATTTTAATATTTGACCGCAGGGTCCAACCCTGCACTCTTCCACAATACCACAGAGGGGTTACGGTGTGACGGCACTGGTGCCGACACTAAAGGCCCAATTTTAAAGCACCTATAGTTACTTTCATCCAAAGCCTGCATCAGTTTCACCATAATTTAGCCAAAAAATCACTAAACTTGCTCTGCGTGTCCTAAAATGTCTCCTCTTTTCATACAGGCTGCCGCCCCAAGCAGTTGTTTATGAATAGATTAAAGGAAAAACATTTAGCGTAATTTGAAATGTCATTTTTTTGTTTTTAAATGTTTCTATACATCCTACAAATCCGCCACTTCACGGGCAGGTTATGGGGACCTCCTAGGCACAATATTTGAAGGAATTTTTCATTTTTATTCTTAACCTTTATACTCACTGTTCCTTTAAAAACTTTTTTTTTACTTTTTGTTCTTTTTTCCTGTCCCCCAGGACACTACCCGGACCCCCATACACCTTTTTATGGCAAATATCTTGTATATATGCCCTCTTGGAGGGCACTCTAAAATTCAAACGTTCGAGTCCCATTGACTTGCATTGAGTTCGAATCGTGTTCGTGTTCGAATTCGAACTTTTGAAATTGTTCGAGTACGAATGCGAACCGAACACGGGGGTGTTCGGCTCATCACTACTCATCACTAACAAGCACCCCAGGCAGATGCCAAGGAGGGCCCTTTAGACCGAGTGTCATTAAGCCCTTTAGGCAGGTTTGTGGTTTTCTGCATGATGCAGAACCCAGCACACAGAATACACACAGAACAAGAAATAGACAAAAGAGGAGGCCCTGCACTGGAGTAAGGTCCTTGAAGTGGCCTTCTTAATCTAGAGAGGATTGTCAGCCAAAAACCAGGGATCAGGAACCAGAAGAGTAGTAATAGATTCTGTGTTCTGACCTCGGCTTCTATCAGGAGATACAGGTTACAGGGAGCAGACAACGGAATGGTCAAGAAGCATAAGCCAAAAGTCATACACAGTATATCAGAATAATATCAGCAACTCAGGCACTCAGTAAGACAAGGCTTATCCTGGAGCAAGGATCTGATGTACTGCAGGCCATATATATATAGGGCAGGGCAGGTCATGTGACCACAGACTAATCAGCCACAGGAAAGATAGTCTGCACTGGCTAGCCCAAAAACCCACAAGAGCTGATGAGCGTCACTCTCACCACCATGGGGCCTGGCTGAATATGTGAAAACGTGACAGACTGTGGATTCAACAATCTGTGGTTCTCCATCCAGTTTATGTTTCGTAATCAATGAGGCGACGCAGTTGATAACATGGTTGTAAAAAAGCACTGGCAATGGCATGGAGCATTTCAGTGTTTTGCTTTCCGAATTTGTACAAGTGTGCTGGTAGTGGTTTAGATCAGTGGTGGAAGTACCAGGGTCGCAGCGGTCGCAGTTGCGACCAGGCCCTGGCATTCCGCCACAGGAGGGGGGCCCAGCGCCGCCGCCAGATTCCGGCAATCAGCGCCGGAATCTGGGAGCCGCGCACTGGCCGTCCCTCTCCCTGCGAGCGGCCACTGACATGCAGCTTGACCGCTCACGTGGGATGGGAACCACCTGACCGGCGCACGAGATCCTCTCGCGAGACCTCTGCGCTGGTCAGGTGGTTTCCGGCGAGCGGCCAAGATGCATGCTTCCACCGGCCGCTCGCCAAGGAGAAGAACAATGCCGGCGGAGCCTGCCCTGGAACCAGCAGAGGTGAGACCTGGGGGCCATATATATATACCTATGAGACCTGGGGGCCCATATATATACCCATGAGACCTGGGGGCCCATATATATACCCATGAGACCTGGGGGCCATATATATACCCGTGAGACCTGGGGGCCATATATATACCCGTGAGACCTGGGGGCCATATATACCCGTGAGACCTGGGGGCCATACATACCCATGAGACCTGGGGGCCATACATACCCATGAGACCTGGGGGCCATATATACCCATGTGAGCTGGGGGCAATATATAACCATGTCAGCTATCTTTTTTTATTTTGCATGGAAAAAAAAAAGGAAAAATATAGAATTTTTTGGGGGGATGGGGGCCCTTCGTGGATTCTTGCACCGGGGCCCTCAGGTTTCTAGTTACGCCACTGGTTTAGATAGAGGGTTATAGAGGTTTATAATCACTGTCCAGAAGTCTGCAGGATCAGATAGATTAGTGTCAGGAGCTGGCCGGCACCACACCCCTCAACTGGCCCGCAGGACTCGCCACAATTCCAATTTCATCATCCCACCGGATGAGGGGATCCCATGCACACATCCGCATGGGACTTGAAAGTCCACAAAATTAAGTGTAATGAAATTATGCACATTTTGAATTAGAAACATAATTTACAAACGTGCTGTTTGTAAAAATGTAAATTTAAAACCAGATAGATCCCAGTATGTAGTGATGAGAGTTCAGAGATGGACATGAGTGATTCAGCTTGTACTGTGTCAGGATTCCTCCCTTACCGGCGGTATAACCCTTGTAGCGGTGCCTCCTGCGGGTACCCGAGAGGTGATCGCACGGCATGGCAAGGCGTTGGCGCTGCCACGTGTCGACGCGCAGGCCGGAGTCTCCTTCGTCGCCGGAGAAGACCTTCCGCGCATGCGCATGGTCCCGAGCGGCCTTATGGGCACGGAGAGATGCCGGCGCAGACGGATGACGTCGGCGCTATCCCCGGCAGCCTAAATGAGACACCCTATAAAAGAATCCTCAGTGGGGTAAGTCGAGGCTCTAATATTTTGTATGATTACTGAGCTAATTTCCCTCCTTATTACCTGTGATTGCTTATATGCTGATTGATTCCCCTTGTTGACGACATTATTGCCTGGATACGACTTACGCACCGAACTCTGCCTGCCTCACGACCTTATTGCCTGAATACGACTTACGTACCGAACTCTGCCTGCCTCACGACCTTATTGCCTGGATACCACTTACGCACCGAACTCTGCCTGCCTCACGACCTTATTGCCTGGAAACGACTTATGCGTAGAAATCCTTTGGGCCCGTGACCTAGGCCACTACATCGACCATTTCCAACGGGGTAGCTATTAAAAGACATACCTACTATCAAGTCGCCTGGTATAACATCCACGAGTACCACCTGATCTACTACGAACCTGACGCCACTGGTACCAGCAGACAGGCAGCGTTATATATCGTTCCTCCTGACTCTGATACTCGCTACGTACAGGCAAGATTGCTACACAGTGGTTCCTCTTATACTTATTATCATATAAGAAACTCTTTTCTGGTCGATTCCTGACATAATATTAGAGCCATATAATGGAACCAACGAATCTTGCCGATACTCTGAATGCACTTACCCAACAATTAGCTGCTTTAGCCCAAACTGTGCAAGACGTAAGAGACGCCCAGGGGGTGTTACAGAATAATCAGAACCGTTTAGAACAAGCTGTCCATATAAACCCGGTACAGCTTGGTGTGATGCCTGAACCTCCTCCATACCGTGCAGAACCCATCTATGCCCCGGACATCCATACCTCTCCACCAGAGACTTACGACGGGAATAGACACCAGTTCCGGAGTTTCATCACCTCCTGCCAAGTGCTCTTCTCCTTACAACCGCATGTATATAATAATGACTTTACACGAGTACGCATGGTGATTTCTTTACTAAGAGGTAAACCTCAAACCTGGGCCCACCACTTGTTACATACCAATAACCCAATACTCAACGAATGGAACACGTTTTTTGGTGCTATGGAGGAGTTATATGATGATCATCACCGTACTAGTAATGCAGCACATGCTCTGATGTCCTTACGTCAAGGTCGTTCTGAAGTAGAGGACTATATAACAGAGTTCCGTCATCTCGCCCTAGAATCCGACTGGAACGAACCCGCCTTACTGACCCATTTCAGACTAGGATTATCAGAAGCTTTAAAGGACAAACTTGCCCGTACAGGCACCCCTAATAGTCTCGAGGACACCATGAGACTATGCATACGCATAGATCGGCGATTGAGAGAGAGACGAGCTGAAAGAACCGTCGTCTCCACACCTCAACGGAGGAGCACCCCTCCAGCTCCCTTACCATTTCCTGCTTTACCTTCTCCAGAATCAGAGCCAATGCAGGTAGGAGCAGCTAGGGGCCGACTAGACGAAAGAGAACGCAACAGGAGAAGGTCTTTGGGTCTCTGCATGTACTGCGGGAGAGCTGGCCATCAACTCCGTGAATGCAGACTGAAACCGCGAAACCTCACCGGTAAGCCTATGACTCCTGTAAAATGCTTTACGAATTACTGTATACTTGGTACATCGGGTGAACAACTTACTGTTAATATATCATTACAGTGGCAGGATCACACAGCGGACCTGACTGCGTTGATTGATTCAGGAGCGAGTCAGAATTTTATTGATATATCATTAATACAAAGACTAAAAATTCCGTTTAGAAAGAAAAGCTATCCCTTTTCTGTCTCATTATTGGACGGTACTCTCATTAGTTCCGGACTCGTGACACAAGAGACAGAGATCATTACCATGAACACAGGAGTAAGACACCATGAAGAGATAATATTTGATATAGTTAAAACCCCTATCTTTCCTGTGATTCTCGGCATCGAATGGTTACGACTTCATAATCCTAGTATAGACTGGATAAAAGCTACATTGACCTACTCCTCAGCACATTGTAAAACCGAATGTATACACCCACAAAAACTTATACTTAACAATAGTATGATACCTATATTACCACAGGCCTATACCGACTTCTATGATGTATTCGAGAAAAAAGGAGCTGATACACTCCCTCCTCACTGCCCCTATGATTGTCCAATAGACGTCATTCCCGGTGCTACGATTCCTTTTGGCAGAGTGTATCCTCTATCCGAACCTGAATTAAGAGTCTTAAGAGAGTACATAGATGAAAATTTAACTAAAGGTTTTATAAGACCCTCAACTTCTCCCGCTGGGGCAGCAATATTTTTTGTAGGAAAAAAGGATGGAGGACTACGCCCCTGCATCGATTACAGAGCGATGAACGCGATCACTATCAAGAACAAATATCCACTACCGCTCATAACTGAACTGATGGACAGACTGAAGACAGCTAAAATATTTACAAAACTGGATTTACGCGGAGCATATAATCTAGTAAGAATCAAAAAAGGGGACGAATGGAAGACTGCCTTCAGGTCAAGGTACGGGCATTACGAGTACTTAGTCATGCCCTACGGGCTCTGTAACGCACCTGCCACCTTCCAATACTTTTTGAACGATATCCTAAAAAACATGTTAGACCAGTACGTAATAGTATACTTAGATGATATATTGATATACTCCGATAATCAAGAAGATCATACACGACATGTGAGAAATGTTTTATTAATATTAAGACAACACAGATTATATGCCAAGCTTGAAAAATGTCGATTTAATGTAACCACCTTAGAGTTCCTTGGATTCGTGATAGAGCCTAATAATATAAGGATGGATCCCTCCAAAATCGAAGCGATACGATCTTGGCCCACTCCCGCAAATAAGAAAGGAATCCAATGCTTTATTGGTTTTTGTAATTTTTACAGGAAATTTATCAAAGATTTCTCCAAGATAATTAAACCGTTGACATATTTAACCAAACAATCTATACCATTCAAATGGTCGGTAGCCGCTAATGACGCCTTCTGTTATCTGAAGCATTTATTCTCTACAGCCCCCATACTAAGCATGCCTGATACCATGAAACCCTTCATCCTTGAAACTGATGCATCGGATACCGCCCTTGGCGCCATACTATCGCAAGTACAAGGAGAAAACCGGAATCTACACCCTATCGCCTTTTATTCAAGAACCTTAACTCCAGCGGAAATTAACTACGACGTTGGGGACAAAGAACTCCTCGCGATAAAAGCTGCCCTCGAAGAATGGCGCCATCTTCTCGAAGGTACAATCCACCCCATAACAATATATACTGATCACAAAAACTTAGAGTATCTAAGACAAGCAAAGAGGCTGAAGCATAGGCAAGCCAGATGGGCTCTCTTCTTTTCCAGATTCGTCTTTAACATAACATATAGACCAGGAAAGAGGAACGGTAAAGCCGACGCTCTATCCAGAAGTATAGAATCCAGACAAAAGTCCGAAATATCCTACGTATTACCGAGAAACTGTTTTCTCAATGCAACATTATCGTTATGGGACATTATCAGAAAATATTCCAAATTAAACGACCAGACGACTCTACTACAACCAAAAGATGGATTGTTCTACAAAGAGAAGAAGATCTACGTTCCCCCTGAAGCAAAGAATAGTATATTAAACCATTTCCATGATTCACCCCTAGGAGGTCACGCCGGAATATACAAAACGAAGGAAAGTATAACACGCTTATTCTGGTGGCCTAGGATATCAAGAGATATAGAAGAGTACGTAACTCATTGTACAGTATGTATAAGATCCAAAGACGATAAAAAGAAACCACAGGGTCTACTACAACCACTTAGAATACCAGAAGCCCCTTGGCAAGATATATCTATGGATTTCATAGTAGACCTCCCACCATCTAACGGATATACGACCATACTAGTAGTAGTAGATCGCTTCTCCAAGATGAGCCATTTCATAGCCACCAAAACCATCCCTTCTGCTAAAGATACTGCTACGATCTTCATTAAAGAAATATTTAGTTTACACGGCTTACCTGAAACCATAGTAACAGATAGAGGTACCCAATTTACTGCCAAGTTTTGGCTGGAATTCTGCAAAGGTCTACACATAAAACGCTCCTTGTCTACCGCCTACCACCCACAGGCTAATGGGAGACCGAACGTACTAACGCTACCTTGGAACAATACCTCCGTTGTTTCGTGATCTACCTACAATCCGACTGGAGTGACCTACTACCCATAGCCGAATTCGTCTACAATAACCAGATCCATAAATCAACGTCTATGACCCCTTTCTTTATCAATACCGGAAGACACCCCTCAATGTTACCAGGTTCGTCGCTCTATACCCCCTGTCCTGCAGTTAATGAAAGATTGCAATCTATTTCCAGAATCACGGAGAAGGTTAAGGGAATGCTACAGAGAGCCCAATGGAGATACACAATATATGCTGATCGTAAAAGATCGACTGCTCCGTTATACGAAGAAGGTCACCGAGTATGGCTATCTACCCGATACATTAAATTGAACTGTCCTTCGAAGAAATTGGGCCCCCGATTTCTTGGGCCTTATGAGATAGAAACCGTCCTCTCTCCTGCGACGGTTCATCTACGATTACCGGCCTCTATGAAGATTCATCCCGTATTCCATGTCTCCTTGATTAAACCTCAGACTACGGATCCTTTCGTTCATCGTACTCTCCCTCCTCCGGGTCCGATTAGCGCCTGTGATAACGAAGTTTACCAAGTATCAAAAATTATGGACTCTCGTGTGTATCGTGGAAAGCTTCAGTATCTAATCCGTTGGAAGGGTTATGATCCCGTCGATGATTCTTGGATATCAGCGTTGGATGTCGATGCTCCGTCCCTAGTGCGCCGTTTTCATGCGGCTCACCCTGATCGCCCACGGAGTGGTCGCCTTGTGAGGGGGTTATGTCAGGATTCCTCCCTTACCGGCGGTATAACCCTTGTAGCGGTGCCTCCTGCGGGTACCCGAGAGGTGATCGCACGGCATGGCAAGGCGTTGGCGCTGCCACGTGTCGACGCGCAGGCCGGAGTCTCCTTCGTCGCCGGAGAAGACCTTCCGCGCATGCGCATGGTCCCGAGCGGCCTTATGGGCACGGAGAGATGCCGGCGCAGACGGATGACGTCGGCGCTATCCCCGGCTGCCTAAATGAGACACCCTATAAAAGAATCCTCAGTGGGGTAAGTCGAGGCTCTAATATTTTGTATGATTACTGAGCTAATTTCCCTCCTTATTACCTGTGATTGCTTATATGCTGATTGATTCCCCTTGTTGACGACCTTATTGCCTGGATACGACTTACGCACCGAACTCTGCCTGCCTCACGACCTTATTGCCTGAATACGACTTACGTACCGAACTCTGCCTGCCTCACGACCTTATTGCCTGGATACCACTTACGCACCGAACTCTGCCTGCCTCACGACCTTATTGCCTGGAAACGACTTATGCGTAGAAATCCTTTGGGCCCGTGACCTAGGCCACTACATCGACCATTTCCAACGGGGTAACTATTAAAAGACATACCTACTATCAAGTCGCCTGGTATAACATCCACGAGTACCACCTGATCTACTACGAACCTGACGCCACTGGTACCAGCAGACAGGCAGCGTTATATATCGTTCCTCCTGACTCTGATACTCGCTACGTACAGGCAAGATTGCTACACAGTGGTTCCTCTTATACTTATTATCATATAAGAAACTCTTTTCTGGTCGATTCCTGACATACTGAATACAAATTTGACCGAATATCAACATTTGGAAACATCTGAATTCTGAACCTGCAAGCCACTGAAGCAAATTTCTTCTGTAAAAATTTTCTGAAGCGCTACGTAACGACCTGGATATAATTGTATCGATTCCGATTGATTTGGATGACTGAAAACAATTGCATTCATTGTACAATTCAAATTTTCTTCATATTTTTCATTTCAAATATTGTTCAGATGCAAATTATAAAGTTGAGCATTCATATAGTACTGTAATATTTACCCGATGCTACAAGGTATCTCTAAGTATATTATGATTATTCTCTCAGAGGTACTTGTGGTGTCAATTCTAGTTAAAGTCAGTCTGATTGACTGGTTATAAAGGGGAAACAAGGGTAAACAGGACTAGCCGTCAGTGTTTCAATTATTACTTTGAAGTTGCATTGCTTCTGGAGGACTTCCAAAAATGTTCTTAATTATCCTTTCCATCCTTTCTCCTTCCTCATCTTACATGACATGTGGTTTAACTGGGTTATGATATGACATCACAGCATTGTATGGAAATGAAGTTCATTAATGTATGGTACATTCTATCTCTTTCTTTTTTCATTCAAATTTTTGCACTTTGTTTCTATACATCAAGACTCAGTGACACCATATGGTGATTGAAAATACGGTACATTGTAATGCAACTTAATATTATTATATTGTTTTACTGTAGTAAAAATCTTTTCTCAGTTAAATGTGCAATGTTAGAATTTTCTTACAGTTGGAGTGCACACTTTCTGTGACCCATAAGCAAGCAGTGGTCAAGATCATGGATTTTTTCCAGTCATGATGCCCTTCAAAGGGCTTTAACGATGATGAATGAGAAGGAAAACACTATCCGAACAGTGTTATACTGGTCAGTTCTTCTTGTCACATGCATGCTTCTGATGAAGAAAAAGGAATTTCATCCTGAACGTTTTGAGAATTTCGGTGATTATTTCTGCTATCTTTGGAGGGAAAAAAAAGCATCTCCTATATTGTCGGGTGTAGATAAGTCCAGGGATGTGTGGGGAGGGGTGGATTGCAGGGTGTGGGTGAATAAACTGGCTGGAGCTGAAGGACAGGACACGTAGAGTAATAACTAGACAGAGGATAATGACACACAAAGTGGACTGACCAAAACAGGAACCTGTAGACTATAGGGTAATACAGAGGAAAGGCTGCGGAATACGGCAAGGTTGGGGTTAATGTTAAGGTAGTCGAGCCACAACATATAAGCCTTCTCTCTGATGTTTGAAGGATGACAATGCTGAACCACAGGCTGAAAGAAGGTGTGACCATTTATTAGACTCAGCCAGTGTTAATAGCCATGTAATCTGAGGTAGGGAAAACACAGGATTGGTGCACTCAGAGCTGGAACGGCAATACCAAACTGCCCCAAAACCTGGAGCGGATAGACTGGACAGAAGTTGTCAGTCATAGAGGAGTTCAGACAGGGTTCATATTACCTTTAGCCTTCCTACAGGGCAGGCGGCGTGATCCCTGATATATATACACAATAATAAATGTTCTACTTCAACTGTTATGCAGATTCACAGAACATATATACCATGGAAGTGTATAATGATAAAGAATAATATTAGGAAAGAAAACAAGACCTAATATGATATTGTGCAAATACAATTAGATAAAAAAAAATCCATATACCATCCTTCTAAAATTGTGAAGATTGTTTAGAGCAAATTAGTTTGAGTCACAACAGATTATACTTAAAATTGATCAACTCTAGGGGCTAAATTAATGTTTAGAAATATATACCATGTATTATGTATCTAAAGTGTTAGTTTATATGAAGAGGCCTAGCTCCAACTTTTGTTCCTGGTTAAATTTGTGTTTTTGAAAAATTCATATTCATCACCCAACACTCTGTTAGTCCTTATCTACCACATGTTGTGAATAAAGAAATAGTTTTACACAGTTAACACAGGTTCCCGCTGTGGCCCGAGCCCGAAACGATTGAGCAGGCCGCTGCCACACATTGCCGGCGGCCGCGTGCTTCCTGCTAGAACAGCTGCTGACAGGAAGTGCAGCAGCTCGCCTGGGATCTAACAGCCAGCCGCGATCTCGCGAGATCGCGGCAGGCTGTTTCATCAATCCCAGGCGAGCGGCTGCACTTCATGGCAGCGGCCGTTCTAGCAGGAAGCACGCGGCCGCCGGCAATGTGCGGCAGCCTGCTCAATCGTTTCGGGCGCACAGAGAGGTGAGCTGGCTGCTGGGGGCAATAATATCCATGATAGCTGGGGCATTATCCATGAAACCTGGGGCATTATCCATGAGAGCTGGGGCAGTATCCATGAAAGTTGGGGCATTATCCATGAGAGCTGGGGCATTTTCCATGAGAGCTGGGGGGCATTATCCATGAGACCTGGGGCATTATCCATGAGAGCTGGGGCATATCCATGAGACCTGGAACATTATCCATGAGACCTGGGGCATTATCCATGAGAGTTGGGGCATTATCCATGAGACCTGGGGCATTATCCATGAGAGCTGGGGGGGCATATCCATGAGAGCTGGGGTATTATCCATGAGAGCTGGGGGGCATTATCCATGAGAGCTGGGGCATATCCATGAGACCTGGGACATTATCCATTAGACCTGGGGCATTATCCATGAGAGTTGGGGCATTATCCATGAGACCTGGGGCATATCCATGAGAGCTGGGGCATTATCCATGAGAGCTGGGGCAATATCCATGAGAGCTGAAGCATTATCCATGAGACCTGGGGCATATCCATGAGAGCTGGGGCATTATCCATGAGACCTGGGGCAATATCCATGAGAGCTGGGGGGGCATATCCATGAGAGCTGGGGCATTATCCATGAGAGCTGGGGCATATCCATGAGACCTGGGACATTATCCATTAGACCTGGGGCATTATCCATGAGAGTTGGGGGGCATTATCCATGAGACCTGGGGCATTATCCATGAGAGCTGGGGGGCATATCCATGAGACCTGTGGCATACCCATGAGAGCTGGTGCATTTTCCATGAGACTGGGGCATATGCATGAGACCTGGGGCATTATCCATGAGAGCTGGGGGGGCATATCCATGAGACCTGGGGCATATCCATGAGACCTGGGACATTATCCATGAGACCTGGGGCATTATCCATGAGAGCTGGGGCATTATCCATGAGAGCTTGGGCATATTCATAAGACCTGGGGCATTATCCATGAGAGCTGGGGTGGCATATCCATGAGCTGGGATATATCCATGAGAGCTGGGGCATTATCCATGAGAGCTGGGGCATTATCCATGAGAGCTGGGGGCATTATCATGAGAGCTGGGGGGCATTATCCATGAGACCTGGGGCATACCCATGAGAGCTGGGGCTTTATCCATGAGACCTGGGGCATATGCATGAAGACTGGGCTTTATCCATGAGAGCTGGGGGGCATATCCATGATACCTGGGGCATATCCATGAGACCTGGGGCATTATCCATGATACCTGGGGCATATCCATGAGACCTGGGGCATATCCATGAGAGCTGGGGCATTATCCATGAGAGCTGGGGCATATTCATGAGACCTGGGGCATTATCCATGAGATCGGGGGGGGCATATCCATGAGAGCTGGGGTATATCCACGAGAGCTGGGGCATTATCCATGAGAGCTGAAGCATTATCCATGAGACCTGGGGCATTATCCATGAGACCTGGGGCATATCCATGAGAGCTGGGGCATTATCCATGAGACCTGGGGCATATCCATGTGAGCCGGGGCAATATCCATGAGAGCTGGGGGGGCATATCCATGAGAGCTGGGGCATTATCCATGAGACCTGGGGCATTATCCATGAGCCCTGGGGCATATCCATGAGACCTGGGTCATTATCCATGAGACCGAGGGCATATCCATGAGACCTGGGGCATATCCATGAGAGCTGGGGCATTATCCATGAGAGCTTGGGCATATTCATGAGACCTGGGGCATTATCCATGAGAGCTGGGGGGCATATCCATGAGCTGGGGTATATCCATGAGAGCTGGGGCATTATCCATGAGAGCTTGGGGGGGCATTATCCATGAGAGCTGGGGGCATTGTCATGAGAGCTGGGGGGCATTATCCATGAGACCTAGGGCATACCCATGAGAGCTGGGGCTTTATCCATGAGGGCTTTATCCATGAGAGCTGGGGGCATATCCATGAGACCTGGGGCATATCCATGAGACCTGGGGCATTATCCATGAGACCGGGGGCATATCCATGAGACCTAGGGCATATCCATGAGACCTGTGGCATTATCCATGAGACCTGGGGCATTATCCATGAGACCTAGGGCATATCCATGAGACCTGGGGCATATCCATGAGAGCTGGGGCATTATCCATGAGAGTTGAAGCATTATCTATGAGACCTGGGGCATTATCCATGAGACCTGGGGCATATCCATGAGAGCTGGGGCATTATCCATGAGACCTGGGGCATATCCATGAGAGCTGGGGCAATATCCATGAGAGCTGGGGGGGCATATCCATGAGAGCTGGGGCATTATCCATGAGAGCTGGGGGGCATTATCCATGAGACCTGGGGCATTATCCATGAGACCTGGGGCATATCCATGAGACCTGGGTCATTATCCATGAGAGCTGGGGCATTATCCATGAGAGCTTGGGCATATTCATGAGACCTGGGGCATTATCCATGAGAGCTGGGGGGGGCATATCCATGAGCTGGGGTATATCCATGAGAGCTGGGGCATTATCCATGAGAGCTGGGGCATTATCCATGAGAGCTGGGGGCATTATCATGAGAGCTGGGGGGCATTATCCATGAGTCCTGGTGCTTTATCCATGAGACCTGGGGCATATGCATGAGACCTGGGGCTTTATCCATGAGAGCTGGGGGCATATCCATGAGACCTGGGGCATATCCATGAGACCTGGGGCATTATCCATGAGACCTGGGGCATATCCATGAGACCTGGGGCATTATCCATGAGACTGGGGGCATATCCATGAGACCTAGGGCATATCCATGAGACCTGTGGCATTATCCATGAGACCTGGGGCATATCCATGAGACCTGGGGCGTATCCATGAGAGCTGGGGGCATTATCCATGAGAGCTGGGGCATTATCCATGAGAGCTGGGGCATATTCATGAGACCTGGGGCATTATCCATGAGAGCTGGGGGGCATATCCATGAGAGCTGGGGCATATCCATGAGACCTGAGGCATTATCCATGAGAGCTGAAGCATTATCCATGAGACCTGGGGCATTATCCATGAGACCTGAGGCATTATCCATGAGAGCTGGGGCATATCCATGAGACCTGGGGCATATCCATGAGAGCTGGGGCAATATCCATGAGAGCTGGGGGGGCATATCCATGAGAGCTGGGGCATTATCCATGAGAGCTGTGGCATACCCATGAGAGTTGGGGCATTATCCATGAGACCTGGGGCATTATCCTTGAGAGCTGGGGCATTATCCATGAGAGCTGGGGGCATTATCCATGAGAGTTGGGGCATTATCCATGAGACCTGGGGCATTATCCATGAGAGCTGGGGGCATATCCATGAGACCTGTGGCATACCCATGAGAGTTGGGGCATTATCCATGAGACCTGGGGCATTATCCTTGAGAGCTGGGGCATTATCCATGAGAGCTGGGGGCATTATCATGAGAGCTGGGGGCATATCCATGAGACCTGGGGCATATCCATGAGAGCTGGGGCTTTATCCATGAGACCTGGGGCATATGCATGAGACCTGGGGCTTTATCCATGAGAGCTGGGGGGCATATCCATGAGACCTGGGGCATATCCATGAGACCTGGGGCATTATCCATGAGACCTGGGGCATTATCCATGAGACCTGGGGCATTATCCATGAGACCTGGGGCATATCCATGAGACCTGGGGCATTATCCATGAGACCGAGGGCATATCCATGAGACCTAGGGCATATCCATGAGACCTGTGGCATTATCCATGAGACCTGGGGCATTATCCATGAGACCTAGGGCATATCCATGAGACCTGGGGCATATCCATGAGAGCTGGGGCATTATCCATGAGAGCTGGGGGCATTATCATGAGAGCTGGGGGGCATTATCCATGAGACCTGGGGCATACCCATGAGAGCTGGGGCTTTATCCATGAGACCTGGGGCATATGCATGAGACCTGGGCTTTATCCATGAGAGCTGGGGGCATTATCATGAGAGCTGGGGGGCATTATCCATGAGACCTGGGGCATACCCATGAGAGCTGGGGCTTTATCCATGAGACCTGGGGCATATGCATGAGACCTGGGGCTTTATCCATGAGAGCTGGGGGGCATATCCATGATACCTGGGGCATATCCATGAGACCTGGGGCATTATCCATGATACCTGGGGCATATCCATGAGACCTGGGGCATTATCCATGAGACCGGGGGCATTTCCATGAGACCTAGGGCTTATCCATGAGACCTGTGGCATTATCCATGAGAGCTGGGGCATTATCCACGAGACCTGGGGCATATCCATGAGAGCTGGGGCATTATCCATGAGAGCTGGGGCATATTCATGAGACCTGGGGCATTATCCATGAGATCGGGGGGGGCATATCCATGAGAGCTGGGGTATATCCACGAGAGCTGGGGTATATCCACGAGAGCTGGGGCATTATCCATGAGAGCTGAAGCATTATCCATGAGACCTGGGGCATTATCCATGAGACCTGGGGCATATCCATGAGAGCTGGGGCATTATCCATGAGACCTGGGGCATATCCATGAGAGCCGGGGCAATATCCATGAGAGCTGGGGGGGATATCCATGAGAGCTGGGGCATTATCCTTGAGACCTGGGGCATTATCCATGAGCCCTGGGGCATATCCATGAGACCTGGGTCATTATCCATGAGACCGAGGGCATATCCATAAGACCTGGGGCATATCCATGAGAGCTGGGGCATTATCCATGAGAGCTTGGGCATATTCATGAGACCTGGGGCATTATCCATGAGAGCTGGGGGCATATCCATGAGCTGGGGTATTCATGAGAGCTGGGGCATTATCCATGAGAGCTTGGGGGGGCATTATCCATGAGAGCTGGGGGCATTGTCATGAGAGCTGGGGGGCATTATCCATGAGACCTAGGGCATACCCATGAGAGCTGGGGCTTTATCCATGAGGGCTTTATCTATGAGAGCTGGGGGCATATCCATGAGACCTGGGGCATATCCATGAGACCTGGGGCATTATCCATGAGACCGGGGGCATATCCATGAGACCTAGGGCATATCCATGAGACCTGTGGCATTATCCATGAGACCTGGGGCATTATCCATGAGACCTAGGGCATATCCATGAGACCTGGGGCATATCCATGAGAGCTGGGGCATTATCCATGAGAGTTGAAGCATTATCCATGAGACCTGGGGCATTATCCATGAGACCTGGGGCATATCCATGAGAGCTGGGGCATTATCCATGAGACCTGGGGCATATCCATGAGAGCTGGGGCAATATCCATGAGAGCTGGGGGGCATATCCATGAGAGCTGGGGCATTATCCATGAGAGCTGGGGGCATTATCCATGAGACCTGGGGCATTATCCATGAGACCTGGGGCATATCCATGAGACCTGGGTCATTATCCATGAGAGCTGGGGCATTATCCATGAGAGCTTGGGCATATTCATGAGACCTGGGGCATTATCCATGAGAGCTGGGGGGGGCATATCCATGAGCTGGGGTATATCCATGAGAGCTGGGGCATTATCCATGAGAGCTGGGCATTATCCATGAGAGCTGGGGCATTATCATGAGAGCTGGGGGCATTATCCATGAGTCCTGGTGCTTTATCCATGAGACCTGGGGCATATGCATGAGACCTGGGCTTTATCCATGAGAGCTGGGGGCATATCCATGAGACCTGGGGCATATCCATGAGACCTGGGGCATTATCCATGAGACCTGGGGCATATCCATGAGACCTGGGGCATTATCCATGAGACTGGGGGCATATCCATGAGACCTAGGGCATATCCATGAGACCTGTGGCATTATCCATGAGACCTGGGGCATATCCATGAGACCTGGGGCGTATCCATGAGAGCTGGGGCATTATCCATGAGAGCTGGGGCATTATCCATGAGAGCTGGGGCATTATCCATGAGAGCTGGGGCATATTCATGAGACCTGGGGCATTATCCATGAGAGCTGGGGAGGGCATATCCATGAGAGCTGGGGTATGTCCATGAGAGCTGGGGCATTATCCATGAGAGCTGAAGCATTATCCATGAGACCTGGGGCATTATCCATGAGACCTGAGGCATATCCATGAGAGCTGGGGCATAATCCATGAGACCTGGGGCATATCCATGAGAGCTGGGGCAATATCCATGAGAGCTGGGGGGGCATATCCATGAGAGCTGGGGCATTATCCATGAGAGCTGGGGGGCATTATCCATGAGACCTGGGGCATTATCCATGAGAGCTGTGGCATACCCATGAGAGTTGGGGCATTATCCATGAGACCTGGGGCATTATCCTTGAGAGCTGGGGCATTATCCATGAGAGCTGGGGGCATTATCCATGAGAGTTGGGGCATTATCCATGAGACCTGGGGCATTATCCATGAGAGCTGGGGCATATCCATGAGACCTTGGCATACCATGAGAGTTGGGGCATTATCCATGAGACCTGGGGCATTATCCTTGAGAGCTGGGGCATTATCCATGAGAGCTGGGGGCATTATCATGAGAGCTGGGGGGCATTATCCATGAGACCTGGGGCATATCCATGAGAGCTGGGGCTTTATCCATGAGACCTGGGGCATATGCATGAGACCTGGGGCTTTATCCATGAGAGCTGGGGGGCATATCCATGAGACCTGGGGCATATCCATGAGACCTGGGGCATTATCCATGAGACCTGGGGCATTATCCATGAGACCTGGGGCATTATCCATGAGACCTGGGGCATATCCATGAGACCTGGGGCATTATCCATGAGACCGAGGGCATATCCATGAGACCTAGGGCATATCCATGAGACCTGTGGCATTATCCATGAGACCTGGGGCATTATCCATGAGACCTAGGGCATATCCATGAGACCTGGGGCATATCCATGAGAGCTGGGGCATTATCCATGAGAGCTGGGGGCATTATCATGAGAGCTGGGGGGCATTATCCATGAGACCTGGGGCATACCCATGAGAGCTGGGGCTTTATCCATGAGACCTGGGGCATATGCATGAGACCTGGGCTTTATCCATGAGAGCTGGGGGCATTATCATGAGAGCTGGGGGGCATTATCCATGAGTCCTGGTGCTTTATCCATGAGACCTGGGGCATATGCATGAGACCTGGGGCTTTATCCATGAGAGCTGGGGGCATATCCATGAGACCTGGGGCATATCCATGAGACCTGGGGCATTATCCATGAGACCTGGGGCATATCCATGAGACCTGGGGCATTATCCATGAGACTGGGGGCATATCCATGAGACCTAGGGCATATCCATGAGACCTGTGGCATTATCCATGAGACCTGGGGCATATCCATGAGACCTGGGGCGTATCCATGAGAGCTGGGGCATTATCCATGAGAGCTGGGGCATATTCATGAGACCTGGGGCATTATCCATGAGAGCTGGGGAGGGCATATCCATGAGAGCTGGGGTATGTCCATGAGAGCTGGGGCATTATCCATGAGAGCTGAAGCATTATCCATGAGACCTGGGGCATTATCCATGAGACCTGAGGCATATCCATGAGAGCTGGGGCATAATCCATGAGACCTGGGGCATATCCATGAGAGCTGGGGCAATATCCATGAGAGCTGGGGGGGCATATCCATGAGAGCTGGGGCATTATCCATGAGAGCTGGGGGGCATTATCCATGAGACCTGGGGCATTATCCATGAGAGCTGTGGCATACCCATGAGAGTTGGGGCATTATCCATGAGACCTGGGGCATTATCCTTGAGAGCTGGGGCATTATCCATGAGAGCTGGGGGCATTATCCATGAGACCTGGGGCATACCCAGGAGAGCTGGGGCTTTATCCATGAGACCTGGGGCATATCCATGAGACCTGGGGCATTATCCATGAGACCTGGGGCATTATCCATGAGACCGGGGGCATATCCATGAGACCTAGGGCATATCCATGAGACCTGTGGCATTATCCATGAGACCTGGGGCATATCCATGAGAGCTGGGGCATTATCCATGAAAGCTGGGGGGGGCATATCCATGAGAGCTGGGGTATGTCCATGAGAGCTGGGGCATTATCCATGAGAGCTGAAGCATTATCCATGAGACCTGGGGCATTATCCATGAGACCTGGGGCATATCCATGAGAGCTGGGGCATTATCCATGAGACCTGGGGCATATCCATGAGAGCTGGGGCAATATCCATGAGAGCTGGGGGGGGCATATCCATGAGAGCTGGGGCATTATCCATGAGAGCTGGGGGCATTATCCATGAGACCTGGGGCATTATCCATGAGAGCTGGGGCATATCCATGAGACCTGGGACATTATCCATTAGACCTGGGGCATTATCCATGAGAGTTGGGGCATTATCCATGAGACCTGGGGCATTATCCATGAGAGCTGGGGGGCCTATCCATGAGACCTGAGGCATATCCATGAGACCTGGGACATTATCCATGAGACCTGGGGCATTATCCATGAGAGCTGGGGCATATCCATGAGACCTGGGTCATTATCCATGAGAGCTGGGGCATTATCCATGAGAGGTGGGGCATATTCATGAGACCTATGGCATTATCCATGAGAGCTGGGGGGCACATCCATGAGCTGGGGTATATCCATGAGAGCTGGGGCATTATCCATGAGACCTGGGGCATATCCATGAGAGCTGGGGCTTTATCCATGAGACCTGGGGCATATGCATGAGACCTGGGGCTTTATCCATGAGAGCTGGGGGGCATATCCATGAGACCTGGGGCATATCCATGGGACCTGGGGCATATCCATGAGACCTGGGGCATTATCCATGAGACCGAGGGCATATCCATGAGACCAAGGGCATATCCATGAGACCTGGGGCATTTTCCATGAGACCTAGGGCATATCCATGAGACCTGGGGCATATGCATGAGAGCTGGGGCATTATCCATGAGAGCTGGGGCATTATCCATGAGAGCTGGGGGCATTATCATGAGAGCTGGGGGGCATTATGCATGAGACCTGGGGCATACCCATGAGAGCTGGGGCTTTATCCATGAGACCTGGGGCATATGCACGAGACCTGGGCTTTCTCCATGAGAGCTGGGGGCATATCCATGAGACCTGGGGCATATCCATGAGACCTGAGGCATTATCCATGAGACCTGGGGCATTATCCATGAGACCTGGGGCATTATCCATGAGACCTGGGGCATATCCATGAGACCTGGGGCATTATCCATGAGACCGAGGGCATATCCATGAGACCTAGGGCATATCCATGAGACCTGTGGCATTATCCATGAGACCTGGGGCATTATCCATGAGACCTAGGGCGTATCCATGAGACCTGGGGCATATCCATGAGAGCTGGGGCATTATCCATGAGAGCTGGGGGCATTATCATGAGAGCTGGGGGCATTATCCATGAGACCTGGGGCATACCCATGAGAGCTGGGGCTTTATCTATGAGACCTGGGGCATATGCATGAGACATGGGCTTTATCCATGAGAGCTGGGGGGCATATCCATGAGACCTGGGGCATATCCATGAGACCTGAGGCATTATCCATGAGACCTGGGGCATTATCCATGAGACCTGGGGCATATCCATGAGACCTGGGGCATTATCCATGAGACCGAGGGCATATCCATGAGACCTGGGGCATATCCATGAGACCTGGGGCATTATCCATGAGAGCTGGTGGGGAATATCCATGAGAGCTGGGGTATATCCATGAGAGCTGGGGCATTATCCATGAGACCTGGGGCATATCCATGAGAGCTGGGGCATTATCCATGAGACCTGGGGCATATCCATGAGAGCTGGGCAATATCCAGGAGAGCTGGGGGGCATATCTATGAGCTGGGGCATATCTATGTGAACTGGGGCATTATATACCCATATGAGCTGGGGTCAATAATATCCATATGAGCTGGGGTCAATAATATCCATGTGAACTAGAGGCAAGTATATCCATGTGAACTGGGGAAAATATATCCATATGAGCTGTGGGCAAATATATCCATATAACCAGTGCTGTGTATAATTTTCTGGGGACTCAGTGCTGTGCATATTATTCTTGGGGCTCAGTGCTGTGTATATTATTCTGGGGGCTCAGTGCTGTGCATATTATTCTTGGGGCTCAGTGCTGTGTATATTATTCTGGGGGCTCAGTGCTGTGTATATTATTCTGGGGGATCAGTGCTGTGTATATTATTCTGGGGGTTCAGTGTTGTGTATGTTATTCTGGGGGCTCAGTGCTGTGTATATTATTCTGGGGGTTCAGTGCTGTGTATATTATTCTGGGGGCTCAGTGCTGTGTATATTATTCTGGGGGTTCAGTGTTGTGTATATTATTCTGGGGGTTCAGTGTTGTGTATATTATTCTGGGGTGCTCAGTGCTGTGCATATTATTCTGGGGGTCCAGTGCCTGTGTATGTAATTCTGGGGGGGTCTGTGCCTGTGCATATAATTCTGGGGGGTCTGTGCCTTGATATATATATATATATACATTTATGTGATATATATATATTATATATGAAACGCGTTAGTCCAGTTGCCAAAATCACGAGTATACCTGTACGGAGTGATACCTTTCACTGATCAGTATAGTTTCCAGTTTACACTCTTGAAAACTTGTCTTTTAAATGTAAAGTTAACCCAATAAAAATGGTATTACACGTACTGCTATACTCGTAATACAGTAGCAAGAAAAAGTATGTGAACCCTTTGGGATTACGTGGAGTTTTGCATGAATTGGTCATAAAATGTGCTCTGATCTTCATCTAAGTCACAACAATTTGAAAAACACAGTTTGCTTAAAATAATACAACACAAACATTATATGTTTTCATGTTTTTATTGAACGGAACATGTAAACATTCACAGTGCAGGGTGGAAAAAGTATGTGAACGTTTGGACTTAATAACGGGTTGACCCTTCTTTGGCAGCAATAACCTCAACCAAATGTTTCCTGTAGTTGCAGATCAGACCTGCACAACGATCTGGAGTAATTTTGGACCACTCCTCTTCACAAAACTGTTTCAGTGTAGCAATATTCTTGGGATGTCTGGTGTGAATCGCTCTCTTAAGGTCATGCCGCTGCATTTCAATCGGGTTGAGGTCAGGACTCTGACTGGGCCACTCCAGAAGACGTATTTTGTTATGTTGAAGCCATTCTTTTGTTGAATTACTTGTATGCTTTGGGTCATTGTCCTGTTGCATCACCCATCCTCTGCGGAGCTTCAGTTGGCGGACAGATGGTCTTACGTTTTCCTGCAAAATGTCTTGATAAACCCTGGAATTAATTTTTCCATCAATGACAACAATCCGTCCAGGCCCTGAGGCAGCAAAGCAGCCCCAAACCATGATGCTCCCTCCGCCATGTTTTACAGTGGGGTTGAGGTTTTGATGTTGGTGTGCTGTGCCTTTTTTTCTCCACACATAGCGTTGTGTGTTTTTTCCAAACAACTCAATTTTGGTTTCATCTGTCCACCTAATATTTTGTCAGTAGTGCTGTGGAACATCCAGGTGCTCTTTTGAAAACTTCAACGTGCTTCAATATTCCTTTTGGACAGCAATGGCTTCCTCCGTGGTGTCCTCCCATGTACTCCATTCTTGTTTAATGTTTTCCTTATTGTAGATGTGTCAACAAAAATGTTAGCATGTGCCAGAGATTGCTGTAAGTCTTTAGCTGACACTCTAGGATTCTTCTTTACCTCATTAAGCATTCTGCGCTGTGCTCTTGCAGTCATCTTTACAGGACGACCACGCCTAGGAAGAGTAGCAACAGTGCTGAACTTTCTCCATTTGTAGACAGTCTGTCTTACCGTGGACACATGAACATCAAGGCTTTTGGAGATACTTTTGTAACCCTTTCCAGCTTCATGCAAGTCAACAACTCTTGATCGTAGGTCTTCTGAGAGCTCTTTTCTGCGAGGCATGGTTCACATCAGGCAGCGCTTCTTGAAACCAGTAAATCCAAAACTGGTGTGTGTTTTTAAAGGGCAGGACAGGTTTCAGCAACACATCCAATAATATCACACTGATTGGACTCAAGGTTGGCTCACTCCTTGCCCCAATTAGCTCTTGGAGAAGTCATTAGGCTAGGGGTTCACATACTTTTCCCACCCTGCACTGTGAATGTTTACATGTTCTGTTCAATAAAAACATGAAAACATATACAGGGTTATCCAAAGAGATCCGAATTGCTTGAGAAAGGTAACCGAACGCTGAAAATCAGTGTTCGGTTACCTTTCCTGACCATTCGGCTATCCAGAGAGCAGGCAATTCGCCAAATCCTGGCGAATTGCCTGAACATACGGTGCCTGTTCGGTGCCTGTTCGAGGGCAGTGAAATCCCCATGAAAAAGCACTGCTTCGGCTATTCAGAGAACACAAACCAGCAGTGAAAGGTTCCCCTAATGTCCTGCCATTCGGTGGTTTAATTCGGCAAATTTATTCAGGAGAATCCCATAGGCTTCAATGTTAAAAATATTCCCGTTTTAATTCAATATCTAATAAACCGTTCATTATAATATTCTGCAGCAAAAAGTCTCTTTATTTATAGATTTTTTAGGATACTTTAAGCATTTTTCAGATTTTTTTTTTTTTTTAAAAGTCCGATTTTTTTTTTTTTTTTTTCAGTTTACTTATTTTTTTTGTAACAGCCCTCTTTATTATCATTCTCTGGACCTCCTGTGAAAATTTCAGACATTTTCGCTCAGTAGTTTCTTTGCAAACAGCGTTTCTTTTTCCCAGATTCATACAAATGGTTTTGCTAATTTATTCACTGCCTCCTCTACGTCACAGCTGCTTCGGCTCTGTGTGATTCGGCTCCTGTTCGGCTTTTTCGAAGGTTAATCCAGATGTTTTTGCTTGTTTTCAGCATGCATTCGGTTAGTTTTCGTCAGGTTTGCGGCAGCTTTTCCCTGCAATTCGGGGACCCTGTGGTGTTTGCTGAATACACCGCAGGGTCACCGAAATGCAATCGGCAAAAGGAACCGAATTGAAGAGAACGAAAAGTCACCGAACGTGCGGTGACTTTTCGAATCTCTTTGGATAACCCTGATAATGTTTGTGTTGTATTCTTTTAAGCAGACTGTGTTTTTCAAATTGTTGTGACTTAGATGAAGATCAGAGCACATTTTATGACCAATTCATGCAAAACTCCACGTAATCCCAAAGGGTTCACATACTTTTTCTTGCCACTGTATATATATATTTTCTTCAGGTAATAGGGGTTGTGGAATTCGTGGGTGAGTTCCCTCACTTTTTTTCCCAGGACTTGACCCCTGAAGTCATACAGGGTTATTCAAAGCGAGCTGAATTGTCCCAGAAATTGCACCGACTAGTGATTATGCCCGTACAGTGCAATTTCATGGACATTCAATGCAGCTCGCCAAATATTGTGATCTTCAGCAGCAGTGAACTTCCCATAGAGACGTAATGGTTAACCTATTCAGAGAACACTGAACAGCACCAAAATGTCAGTGAAATGTACTGATTTTCGGTGGTTTCATTCAACAGGTTTATTCAGGCAAATCCCATAGGCTGAAATGTAAAAAAATCCCAGTTGTTTTATTAAATATTCATTCAACCGTTTATTCTTTTCATTTGCAGCAAAAATCTCTTTACTTATTGATTTATTTTTTTTAAAGCTTTTTTTGAGGGGGTTTTTTGTAGAATTTGTTCCTTGTGTTTTTTTTAAAAAAGTGTTTTTTTTCTGTAACAGACCTTTTTATTGTTATTTATAGGACCTAATACATTATTTCCATGCATTTTCAGGCATTATTTTTTTTCTAAAACACCTTTTAAAAAGTGCGAGTCTTTCTTTTTCTTTTAACCCTGTTTGGCAGCCGGTCAACTTTTTTCGGTGGTTGATAGGCTTTTTCCAGCAGCGTTCAGTGGTTTATCAGATCGATTCGGTAATTTTTCGGTGGTCTATCGTATGCATTCAGTGATTTTTCGGCTTTTTATTCGATTCGTGTGGTGGTTTTTCAGATCAACTCTGCAGTTTTCCAGTGGTTATGAGGTGCGCTTGGCGGTTTTTCGGATGCGTTCGGCGGGTTGATTCGGGGACCCTGCGGTGGATGCTGTATCAAGCCTTGCAGCGGTGAACGCACTAACTGCGCTGAGCTAGGTGGCCAGATGGACACGCTTCAAAACGCTCGTCTGACCCTGGCCTAAGGTGATGCTGCTGATGGTTTTCCCTCACTCATACCACAAAAGGGATTTGTTTATACTTCCAATATATAAGTGAAAGAACAAAGTGGAGGTTTAACGTCAATGTGAATGGTCATAGTTGTCCTACAGACCTATTTGTCGACTCTTACTAACCTATGTACTGTTGTGATCAGATTTGCTTTTTTTCCAAGGCTTTCGTGGTCACCAATTTGTTGGAATTTTTATACTCTGCCAGTAACACATGAAAGAACAGAAACATGTTTTATGATATCATGACAATTTGTAAAGTACAGGAGCAAAGAATGTGATTTCATACACAAATACCTGGCACACACAGCGTTAACGGAGTCTTCATTTTACTCTCATTGTATTAACACTTATCTGTGCGAGGGAGCTTATGAATAGAGAGACTCCAATATTATTATTCATTCCCAAAGAAAAGATGGTTTGTAATAGAAGCTAACACCCATGTTTTTATAGAGTATAAGTGCCACACCTGTGGAGTGGAGAACATAGGTTCCTAATATGTGATGAGAACGAATGAGAAAGTAAAAGCGAAAGGGAGTGAGGAGACGAAGAAATGGTGAACATGCAGTCATAGATATGAAATAATTTCTAGAACAGGGATTTAAAGCTCTTCCACCCAAATGTTTATTGCATACAATTCCCAGAATTCTTTGCATGTAATAGATGGCCAGAGAATCATAGGTATAGAAGTTCAGAAACTCCTGGAGAGCCAGAGTCTAAGGGGTTATTTACTAAACTCCTAATTGGCCCCAAAATTGCACCGAATTGACAATTTCACTGTAAGTGCAATTTTGGGGGCAATTTGTCTATTCAAAAATCTGGAAAATAGAAAAAAACTAATCCAGGCGCACTTTAACAATTCAGACACTGTCAGGGCTAAATTACAATCTTCACGCAAACAATTGGGCCGGTGCAAATAATCATTAACGCCGAATCCCATATTACATAGTTAGTGCAACAACCGCACGCAATCGTCTACCGCGGGTGAACCTGCGCTAGCTTACTGTACATTGCTCGTCCTATACTTAACATTGTGAGCAAATGCGAATGTGCGCTGGTACAAGGATGGTATTACAATTTATTTTGCGGTAATTAACGCATGGCCTTTGCATGCATAATTTTAGCAACTCCTAAAAGCTGGTGCTAATGGCAAATCTGAACAACCTGGCTAATCCTGAAAAATCCAAGTCCTTGAAAAGGAATGCACCAAAGCACAGTTGCCCATTCAAATCATACCAAACCAATACAATGGATGTATTTGTGTGTGCATTATTGCTGCAGCATATATGCTCAGATTGACAGTGGCAGACGCAATTTGTTAACGAGAGATAGGTGTGTTTCTTAACACAGGTGTGATTGGCTGAATTGCAAAAAAAAACAGCACGCGCAAAGATTTTTGCGCGAGACGTTACTGCATGTGCACTTGGGCGCGTCCTGTTTGCGCGCGCAATTGATCGGCGGATGAAAAAAGGCGCGAGGATTGTAATTCCAGCGGTGATTTGCGCTCGCAAAACTTTAAAGCTTGCTGCAAAGATTTTCGCTTTGCGAGAGGATTTTTGCATGAAGAATGTAATATAGCCCTCAAAGTCTTACCAGCATATATATGTGCAATATATAATGCAATGCAATATAATGTGTATATCACAGTAAAATATAAACAAATAAAACAGTGTGACATGTGTTATGATGTAATAATAATAAAAAAAAACACTGACTGAGGATACTTATATTTGAGTGATGTTCCGTTCCTTCCTCTCTGCTCAGGGTCCGGAGGTATGGTCATCGTGCGTGATGTCCCAGGGAAGAGGGGCTTACAGCCCAGCATGGTGGAGAGCAAAAAAGTAAAGCAGCAAGCAATTTTAAAATATTTATTAATAATTAAAATTAATTTAAAAAAAGAACCATTCTTAAACTGGTTAAAAACAATATAAAGGGATATGTTATATGGATTAAAAAGGATCACAAAAATGTGTTTTCGCCATAGGCTTCATCAGTTGGAATGCATTAAAAGAATGACAGTCCATGGACCATGCAAAGTGCAAAAAAGTCTTCATGGACCTGAATAAGGTCTTCATGGTTGATGTTTTCCACCCTGGACATGAGGATTTCTGACTCCATTATCATGCCCGGTGTTGTTGCTGTTTTCAATGGAAAAAACGTCAGAATTTATTATTTTAATATTTAATAATATAATATTTAATATTAAATATTAGAATATTTAATATTTAATATTTTTTAAATTGCTTTATTGAGAGCCTAATCTTTACAAAACTAATCCCTTCTCAATAAATCTCCACAAATGACATAATCAGTAAATGCACATATCAGCATCCTGGGATATCTATGGGATTTAGAACTGAGTATTTGGATAAGAGAATTTATTTTGTTTTATGTAGTTTTAGATTTCATAGGTGCAGTGGATTGGGCCGGCGTTCTCACCGTGGGATGAGAGGTGAGTATTGGATTTATTGTGTGGGGGTGGGGGGATATCTGGTGCTTAGTAATTCTGTAAAAGCAGGATCACTTAGCACCAGTTTATAGGACACGGTAAAAATGTATTTAGCCCATCGGTGCAGTAATTAGTGCTAGGACTTTGTAATACCTTACTTATCCTAACACTAATTACTGATTGTGCTCCCCATGTTAAGTATAGGGTGCACAAAGTACAATAAGCTTGTGCAAGCTAGTGCAATCACCGATGCACTAACGAATTTATAACATGTTTAGCGTTAGGAACAAATTACACTTCACAAAATTTTTAACATGTTTAGCTTTAGGAAGGTAATATGGGAAGCATGCGTTAAAGTCACTTATCCTGATGTTAACGCTTACTCAACGCTTACTTACTGTAATCTAGCCCAATATGTTTCATAAATTGACATTGCATGGGGGCCCTCGTTGCAACAATCCACTTATTTGGATTGAATCCATAACCACTCTATATTAACCAAAAAAAACAATAAAATTATACATTAGTCCTGAACCTATGGGATGTTAAGTTTATTTTTGTTTCTTGTGTTCTGTGTAGGTACAAATATATCCAGAGACACTTTTGTTTGTAAATAACTGCTTTATTGGGCAGAACTAATAAGAATAACTTAAAAAAGGAAGACAGAAAGTGATTGTTAACAATTTTTTTATTTTTTCTCTGACCATAAACACACAGGGTTATACAAAGAGAATCGAAAAGTCACCGTACATTCGGTGACTTTTCGTTCTCTGCGATTTGGCGATCCCATTTCGGCGACCCTGCGGTGTATTCAGCAAGCACCACTGGGCCGCCGTAATGCAGGGAAAAGCCCCCGCAAACCTGCCGAAAACTCACCGCAAAACCAGGGCGAACGCACACCAAAACCCACAAAAACATCTGGATTAACCCCACTGAACACGCTGGAGAAACCTGAGCAGGAGCCGATCACAGCGCAGAGCAGCCGCTGGAAAAACCCGACACCGCAGACGAATGGAGTGAAGAAAAAAAAACAGTACGCTTGAATGTTTGAAAAGTGAAACGCTGTTTGCAAAGAAACTACAGAACGAAAATGTCTGAAATTTACATATGATCCAATGAATGATAATAAATAGGTCTGTTACAGAAAAAAGAAAACACGATTTTGAAAAAAACGGAAAAAAATGTTTGCCAAAAACCCCCAAAAAATGCCTAAAAGATCCTAAAAAATCTAAAAATAAAGAAACTTTTTACTGCAGAATATTATAATGAACGGTTTATTAGATATTGAATTAAAACGGGAATATTTTTAACATTGAAGCCTATGTGATTTGCCTGAATAAACCTGTCGAATTAAACCACCGAACAGCAGGGCATTTCGGCAACCTTTCACTGCTGGTTTTTGTTCTCTGAATAGCCAAAGCATTGCTTCTCTATGGGGAATTCACTGCCCTCAAACAGGCACCGAACAGGCACCGTATGTGCAGGCAATTCGCCAACATTTGGCAAACTGCCTGCTCTCTGAATAGCCGAATGGCCAGAAAAGGTACCGTACACTGAATTTCAGCATTCGGTTACCTTTCGGCCCCAATTCGGAGCTATTTGAATAACCCTGATAGGTTTCAACAATTAATATCTATTTTTTTTTTCTTTGGACATATAAAATTAGATTCCTCTCGGATTCATACAATTAGTTAGCCCGATGGATTTTTTTTATCTTCGACTAATTACGAATTACTTTGTTTCCCAAAGTAGACTTTGAAGGGATGTATGTGATACTACAATAAGCATTCCAATTAATAATCGCTTTGGAAACATAGGGATTATATTTTCTTCAGAGCTGCTTGTTTGCCTCACAGGTAAACAGGGTTTATGATAATCTAAAATTTTAATTCAGTTAGGCTGGGTTCACACCTCAGCGTTTTTCATATGCTCGTAATACGCTTGTTTTTGGAACGCGTATCCAGCAAACGTGAAAAACATGTGAACGCGCATTGCAGTGCGATCACGCTCCAGTCTATGGTCACAAAAGCGCAGCAATATGCCCCAAAGAAGCTCCTGTACTTCTTTGGGCATATGGCGTAATACAGCACATTCCTACGCGCTGCGCTGTAAAACGCACAGGTGTGAAAGGGCCCCATAGGAAATCATGGGATTTCCGTGTTTGGGCATTTTACAGCGTGCAGGAACGCGCTGTAAAACGCACAGGGGTGACCGGGGCCTTATGGAGTAGTATAGATGTGAGTATTTTGTGCACTATTACATTCTTAACGCTAGAGTTAGCACTCATATATGTGAGCGTTAAAGCTAGGTTAAGTGCCTTTAACGCATGCCCCACATAATACATTTCGGATGCTAATGGGTTAAAAAACTCATCAGCGCATCAGTGAGTACGCTCCCGTCTGCGAGCTTACTGTACTTTGTGCTCCCTATGCTTAACATGGGGAGCACAATAGATAATTAGCGTTAGTGCCTTAGTTACGCACTGCTGTAGTAACTTAAAAAGTTAACCACAGCTTGAAGCTGGTGCTAACTGATTTTGCTTCTGCAGAATCAGTCAGCACTAGCTGAAAGCCCCCCTCCAAAAAAAAATCAGATACTCACCTCTCATCCTGTGGTGCGAATGGTGGGCCAATCCACTGCTTCTGGCATAATATCATTGGCCATTTCAAAGACTTGTTCAAGAATTGTATCCAAGCTGGTCTCTACATCCTTCACTGGAGATTCTTCCAATTCTACTTCCAGAGTCTTGATGGTATCTATTTTTGGGGCCTCTTCCAGTGCTAATGCCAACACAGATGTTTCATTGGTCTGCTTCTTTGCCTCAAGTATTATCATGCACAGGACTTAAATTTTTTCCATGCTGTCCTGAAGCACTTGCTGCTTTATAATACTTCTGATTCTGCGCAAAATAATTAGCATGATCATTTGAAACTTAACCCCTTAAGGACCAAGGGTCTTTAAAGTCATTGCATTTATGACAGATCCCTCAGATCCCAGGAAATTTCCCAGATTTTGGAAAGATCTTTCTTCTTAGGGTGACCTCATAAAGAGAAAACGAAAAAGAACATCATAGTGTGACCCGAAGGAAAATATATAAAATCCAAAAAGAGTCAGTGCACTCACGTGAGACAGAGCCCTCCTGGCTCTGGATGATGCGCCTCTGGGTTATTACCGGCTAACCACTTGCCCTTCTGATGTAATAGATCTTGAAACCTTTAAATATAAAGGATGGGGGGCATAGCATAGACCGTGATGATATCAGAATAAACAGTGAATATAAATATACTCACACTCTATGGGACCCCTTCTAGGTCCTTAGGAATCAAACTCAGAAGTTGTTGGTAGGGTACAACTTCAAATAAAACCCCATGCGGCAAATTAAAACACCAAAATTTAATAAATAAAATTATACAATATAAAAAATGTGTAAAATAAGAAAATAATACGTGACCAGATTGCGATTCGCCTATTGAGATGTCCTCAGTGGCTTCCTCTGCTGGCTATATATATATCACAAGTCATCAGCAGCAAATCCATCTTTGGAATAAGCCAGTATCAGGTTCTTTGCACTTTTTTTTACTTGCAGCTGTTTCCTCATGTGTTTCAAACTGTTACAGTAAGATTGCCCCATAGCATCCCAATGTTAACGTGGTATTCCGGGGCAGGCACTAGCTCAGCACCTTGCCGCAGAATGCAGTTCTAACTGCAGTGACACTCGCAATAGTGCTTCCGCATCACCACGAGTATCACCTCCTGGAGTCCATAGAACTCCATTGAGGGTTGCGCTTCCGGGCAGGGAGCCCTGTGCGATCTCGCTCTTGTGTGATCGCGTAGCACCAGCGATGTGGAGTGATCAGGAACGAAGACTGGGAACTATTTGTTCCCAGTCTTACTCTGCTCGCAGCCAGAAGAAGCAGCAGATCAGGCCTCCCTTCTCGCCATGGATGAGAAGTGTGTATGGGATTTAATTGGGGGGGAGGGTTTAGGGGCTACTAAATGATTTTGCAAATGCATTCCTCCTACAGGGGTGCAAATGAATGGTACCCTTTCTGATCCGATTGTCATCTGCAATGGCACACGTCAGGGTTGTCCCCTTTCCCCGTTTTTCTGCTCTATTTGGTACCCCTTCTACAGGAGGTTCATCAGTCTCTATATTTGTGGTCTCCACATGGCTGGCCAAGAGTATAAGGCCTCGGCTTTTGCTGGTGACCTGATATTCACTATTATGAATGTTACAGATGTGTTACCTGCCCTGATGCGGGTTCTTTGAACCTTTCCCCACATAGCAGATCAGAATATCAATGCCACGAAAAGAGAGTTTATGGGTGTTTTATTACCTGCGGCAGTGTTTAGGGATCTCCAAGTGAGTTATGGCATGAAGTGGACGCCTGAGGGACTCCGGTACTTGGGCATTCGCCTGGGATCGGACCCTACTAAACTTAACTACACTCCTCTTTTGCACGTGGTACAATCTGATCTGAAGAGCTGCCGCATTTCTCTTCGTTGGGGCGCCTTAACGTATTGAAAATGAATTTTATTCAGCATTTGTATTGATTTCTAGACATGTGCACAGCACAAAATTTCGTTTTGAACTAATGCATTAGTACTAAAATGCAATTTATTTAGTTGCTAAAGAAATTCGTTTTCAGTTCTTTAGTATGAAAACTAATTTCATTCATCCAAAAACCAGTGGATACAATTACTATTGTAGTGGCTCCTCAGAGGGCTGAGATCGCTTCTTGTTAAGCATCTCTCACTCTCAGCACAATGTGGGCCATATTATATAGCTGGTGCTAACTTAACCAGAGCTGTTGTAAACTTCCCAGAGCTATTATAGCCTATGGAGGTTTTCAGTTACAACAGCTCTGGTTAAGTTAGCACCAACATTGTAATACTGCCCCGTGTCAGGCAAAGCTGTTACAGTAACTGACTGCTGCTCATCACAGCGCTCAGAGTTTCAGTAAAACTAGTAAATAATATTTTTATATGTAAGAGGTTAAAACAATATTATTTCCTTGTTTTACTGAAACTCTGAGCGCTGTGATGAACAGCAGTCAGTTACTGTAACAGCTGAGCCTGATACATTGTACTGAGAGATAATGTAACAAGCAGCCGATCTCCGCGCTCACAGCCACTGAATTTAAAGGGCTAAAAAAAAAGGCTCCTCTCTGTATAATGTTTAGAACATCCTCCTGCATTAATTAATACCCCTCTCTGTATAATGTATACAACATCCACCTGCATTAATTAATACCCCTCTCTGTATAATATATAGAACATCCTCCTGAATTAATGTCCCTCTCTGTATAGAACATCCTCCTGCATTGGCATGTGGAGGGTGCAGAACTTCGGATGTTGCGATGTTGCGCTCTTCATTGCTGGTCTCCTTCACTCATCAATATAATATCACAAAAAGGACTGAAACTAAAATGTAGTGCATTTTATTTTAGTTTCTTTCGTTTTTTGTACTGAGCAGTTTCGTTTCTCTTGAGTCATACTAAAACTAAATTATCCCAAAATTCGGACTAAATCGTTTTAGTACTAAAACGAATGCACATGTCTATTGATTTCAAACACTTCCCCTGCTCATACCTCGCTCATTTTTCTAAAAGGCTGAAAACCCTTTTCACACACTTTTTTTGGAGAAGGAAGCAGGCGCGTATCTCATTTCTGGAGCTGGTCAGACTGGTTGTGAGGGGGGTCTAGGTATGTCGCACCTTTTCTATTACTATTTGATGTCTATGTTCTCTATTTTGTACCACTGCTCCAGAGATAGGACATAGGAAATGGGGTTCTCTGTTACAAGCCTCCTCAAAGTTTTCCCTGACTTCCCTGCCCAGGCAGTCAGCTACGCAACTTGCCTTGGGCCTTCAAGACCATCCCATCTGTAATGGTTGGTGGGGCGGTCTGAGCCTAGTAATGCAGTGGTTCACAGGTATACAGACAGGAGGGACCAGGATTCTTGGGAGACACTGGCAGGGTAATCCAAAGAGCTCCGAATTGCTTGAGAAAGGTAACCGAACGCTAAAAATCAGCGTTCGGTTACCTTTCTTGGCCATTCGGCTATCCAGAGAGCAGGCAATTCGCCAAATCCTGGCAAATTGCCTGAACATACGGTGCCTGTTCGGTGCCTGTTCGAGGGCAGTGAAATCCCCATGAAAAAGCACTGCTTTGGCTATTCAGAGAACACAAACCAGCAGTGAAAGGTTCCCCTAATGCCCTGCCATTCGGTGGTTTAATTCGGCAAGTTTATTCAGGAGAATCCCATAGGCTTCAATGTTAAAAATATTCCCGTTTTGGGGCGGAGCTAACTGCCAACGAGGAAGGTCACGTTCTGAGGAGCTCCTCGACCATAGAAGCTTATGTGACATATTTTGGTGATTCCCTCGTGGGATTTAAACGTACTGGACGGTGACAGGAGGTCCCTACAGCCCTCTGACTCGGACTGGGATCTTGCTGAGTCGTGCTAGGTGGAGATCTTGGAGTGCGGTGACTTTGGGCCTACCTCGGCTATCTGCGTGCGGCGGCCATCTTGGGCCTATTCATCCCTGCTCCGGCCGTGCTGAGTGACATTCTCCCTTCTGATACAGCGGGTGATGTCTCCCTAGACCTGTCGCGGCGCTTTGGATTGTGGTGCGATATTTATCTAGCCCGGACGGAGGTGATACAGCAGGGAGAGGCTTACTGCGGAAACACACGCCTGGCGGCCATCCTGGTGGATTCTCCCCCGGCAGAGATACTCCCGGTGGATTGGTGACCCAGACTGCCGCATCTCCATGGGTAAGAAGTCGGGTAAGAAGCCCTTCCCATTAGAAGGCCCACGACAGCTGGACATCCGAGATGCGCTGGGAGAGGGCAGGCGTGAGAGACAGGGAGAACCCCATACATACCGGTCTCCCACGATGAGCTCGTCCGAGGAGGAGGACCCATACTGGTCGGAGGCCTCGGTGGTGGCGCGGCACTCGCCCCGGGCACCGGAGGCAGGCAGACGGTCAGCTGCGGAACCCAATGGTCGGAGGACCCCAGTGGCGCGCCGACTCGAGTCTTCTGGTCCCCCTGTCCCTGCGGAGGTTACTCCGACTGCTCCTGGGAGGCGAAGAGACGCGGACCGCGTGTCCTTCACTAGGGACGATATACGTGGCCTACTGGGAGAAGCACTCGAGGAGATGAGAGCGGTGTGGCGCGCGGACTTTGCGGCCTTAACAACAGAATTGACGGATGTCAAAGGGAGGCTGAAGACAGTAGAGGCCCGGGTTGAAGAGATAGTAGCGACCCAGACGCTCCTCGCGCCACAGGTGGATTCACTGCAGTCGCAGGTGGCGGCGCTCACGGGAGCCGTGGAGGCGGCTGAAAACCGCCATCGCCGGAGAAACGTTCGTATCCGGGGGATCCCGGAGACGATAGCCGATGATGCCCTGCTACCGCTTATTAACAAATTGGCGTTGCACGTGATCGCTGCGCCGTCCGGGACTGTTTTTCACAACGTTTTCCGACTACGTAAGGCGACTACAGCTCCGGTGGACTCCCCCCGCGATGTGCTAGCGGTGGCGGGAAATGAGACAGATAAACGGCGCCTGATGTCGGCTCCCGCAGCTCGAACCCCAATTGTTTTTGAAGAGATGGTTTTGTCACTGTTTAACGATCTTCCTTTTGTGACCTTGATAGCTCGCCGGCAATTCCGAGAAGTCTCGGCGTTCCTGAGGAACCGTGGGGTTAGATATAGATGGGGGGTTGCAGGTTCTATGTACATAAATTATGACAACCTGTCTCACCTGGTGTCCTCCCCTGAGGCCGCGTGGTCCCTGCTTCACTCCCTGGACCTCTCCCCTGCCCCGGTGTCCCCCAGCCTTGTCCCTGGGGGTTCCTCCCCTCCGATGCTAGATCCGGGATAGAATCGGACGTGGAATGGCACAGCCTGGTGCTTTAAACTAACAGGATTCTGCTCTCATTCCGCTTTCCCCCCTCTTTGTGATACGGACCGTTCTGCTTCTCGCTGATATTTGCTATTTTTCTTTTTGATGCCGTCTATTGCCTTCATGAAAGTCGGAGACTTTTCTAACTATATGGGGTATGTTTCACTTATAGCGAACTCTGTTGGGGGTTTTCTTTCTCTCTCCTATATTTTTACAAACTAGATGCCTTTCGCAGCCTTTTTCATATCTTTCTGGTTTTTGGTATTGCGCAGAGGATATTTTTATTTGCAGAAGACCTGTTTTTGTTTTTCTCATATCTATGGATGTATATTAATGGTCTTATGGCTTTTGTGTGACATATTAGATGACTTAAGGAGGCCCTGCAAGGCCTTCATTTTATATTTGTTCTATACCTATTGTTGCAGCATTCGTAAATAATTCTCTTTTTTCCCCTTTTTTTTTTTTTCCTCTTCTTCTCTCCCTTTTCTGCCCCCCCCCATTTTGTTTTGGCTTTACTGGGTTGTCCTAGGGGAAGAGCTTTTCCCCGGGTGCCCAGGCCTGGTGCCATTAACCCCCATGGCCTTTTCCCGTGGTTTTTAACCAGTTGGGAATGTACCAGAGGCGGCACTAATATGGCCTTTGCCATCTTTCCCTCACCCCCCCTTTTTTTTTTTTTTTTTTTGCTCTCCTTTTTATAATTATATTTGATGACTTTCGCTGTTGTTATTGCTATCTATACGCCTTGTAGTTTCGATGCATATGATTCCTGATGATCTTTTCTTATGCTATGCTGTTTTTCTTTACACTGAGTTATTGCAGACGATTATATGCGGCCCTGCGAGGCCCTCACTTTACGTTTTACTTGTATGATGACTTATTTCAAAATAAAAAAAATTTGAATACTAAAAAAAAAAAAAAAAAAAAAAATATTCCCGTTTTAATTCAATATCTAATAAACCTCTCATTATAAAATTCTGCAGTAAAGAGTCTCTATATTTATAGATTTTTTAGGATATTCTAAGCATTTTTCTGATTTTTTTTTTTTAAAAGTCAGATTTTTTTTTTTTAAGTTTACTTATTTTTTCTGTAACAGCCCTCTTTATTATCATTCCCTGGACCTCATATGCAAATTTCAGACATTTTAGCTCAGTAGTTTCTTTGCAAACAGCGTTTTACTTTCACACATACATACAACCTGTTTTCCTAATTTATTCACTGCCTCTTCTGCGGTGTCGAAGGCTGCGATCGGCTCCTGTTCGGGTTTTTCTGTGGTTTTCGTCAGGTTAATCCAGATGTTTTTGAGGGTTTTCAGCGTGCATTCGCTGGGTTTTGCGGTTAGTTTTCGTCAGGTTTGCGGCAGCTTTTCCCTGCAATTCGGGGGCCCTGTGGTGCTTGCTGAATACACCGCAGGGTCACCGAAATGGGATCGGCAAAACAAACCGAAGTGAAGAGAATGAAAAGTCATCGAACGCACGGTGACTTTTCGAATCTCTTTGAATAACCCTGTATGTTTATGTACTTTAGAGTGGTAGACAGGACACTAGGGGGACTCCAGGCAAGGTACAAGTGGGTATTCCAAGAGAATGGTCAGGACAGTCCATTGGTCAGAGGCTGGCAGAAGGCGTTTATCGATGGGCTACACAGCAGGTCAATAGTAATTCAAGGAGTTTCAGGAAGGTCAGACTGGTTTGGAACACAGTTAGGATGTCAATGCTGAAGCATTGCTGGGTGGGAGGAGTAGACCTTTATTTCAGCAGGAAGGTGTGGTGTATGTTTGTGCTTAACTGTATGAATACCAGATGTCAGTGCTGAGCATGGGGCAGCCGAGTTTAAAATCAGACACCTGAACCTGGATCCTTGCCCTGGTGTAGTTTCAATATTCACTCAGTGTTTTCATTGTATTTCTAATTATTGCTCTTTTGTGTATGATCCTGGTTTGTCTGATTATCCCTCTGGCTGTTAACCCTTGGCACCTGATTATCTGACTTGGCATTGACCTCTGGCACCCAGCTGACAATCTGACTTGGCATTGACCCCTGGCACCTGGCTGACTAGCAGACTTGGCATTGACTCCTGGCATCTGGCTGACTATCCAATCTGATATTAACCCCTTGTATATGGCTGACTATCTGATCTGGCATTTTTACCCCTGGTATTGTCTATTTATCCTGCTTATCACTCACTCTTTTTGTCTGTCTGTCCGTCAGTCTATCCTTTATTTAGTTATCTGGCCACCTAAGGACAGGCAGAGTAGTGTCAGGATCCCTGGCTGTAGCCATTCTGGAACCCCCCTGGTGGTACACTTCCATGTACTGTTCCTGCCCTGTAACCAGCATACACTATCAGCATCCAGCAATGCAACAGTTAACTCACAACACACGTGACTCACAAAATAAAGGGCTCTGCCCCACAATTAACATTGCTGGTTCATTACAGCTCTTGTGCTGAGAGAGTGAGGTGCTGCTAACTCGGTGCTCTGCTATACCCATCTCTTTATTATTTATGTTTCCTACAACTCCACCATCATCCTTCTGAGAATCATCTGGTCAGTTTATTTCCACATCATCCTCCCTACCCCTTCCCGCCTGCTTATAAGTGCAGGACACTGCATCCTGGGCTCATACCCCTGCCATCCAGGTGCCACCCAGGTACCATCCCCACGTTCCTGACAAGTAGATACATTTTTGCTGCTGTTCCTTTTTCCATGTGTAGTGCTCAACCCCGGAGGAGCCGCTGAATAACCCAGGATTGGTCTCACCGTACTAACAATTCACTGTACAGCAGCACACCGTTATATATTTTCTCAAATGTACTTTACTGTAAGCAATAAATCTCAATAATTACACATGTACTTTAACTGCAAAAATCGAACATTCTAGGGAATAAATGACGTCATATGAGAGCCTAACGATATAGCGTATAAACCGTTAGTATAATTCTCAGCCCTTTTTGGTTCAAGGTCCCACGTTAGAGATACGCTTTAGTTTAAGTCCTAGGGTACCCGGGTACTAGGTCCACTGACCAGTGGATGGATGAATATCTTCGACTAGTCAACGTTGGGGCCCTGAAATTTAAGCAAGCAAATAAGTGCGCACTGTTAGCAAAGTCATAGGCTGGAGGCCTCTCACCCAACCGGCGAACCAGCTTGTCCCGGACCGATGAAACTCTGGAGGAAAGTCCTTCTCAGCCGCCTGGAGCCCGATGCTGCCAAAGTTCACGCTACCGAGCCGAATCTCCTCAGCCAGAAATCGAATGCCGCCAGCACTCCGCTCCGCCTGCGGCCTCCTTACACGAGGTCCCTCTCGAACGCACTCGCCACAGGAACAGTCCAGAGTGATATACTGCAGGTCAATGTACACTCTACCCGATCACTCCAGCAATGAATGCCGCCAATTCTCTACGCTCCAACTTGACCTGATCCCAGAAAGTGTCTCTCCAGCGACTGACTTCGTTCACCGCTTTCCTCGTTCTCCCCACGCTGCACATGAAGCTCTTCACTTCCTGGCACCAGAGAACTCGCTTCCTTCCTTTCTCCCAGGGGTTTCTGGGGGACGTAGTCCATAAGTCCATTATAGTCTTTCCCATAAAAAACAAGGGGGGTGTTTGTGAGGGTCCTGAGAACGAGCAACAGCACAATGGCCTGCTCTACGGTGGGTGCCCGCTCAGGTCTCACAAACAAGGTTTTTAGCTTGCTTGTGCCATTACAGGGATGAATTTTCCATATCCAAATCAGCCTGCTCTCACCCAGAAACGATCGTCGGGGGTTGCTGCACCTCTCGTGCAGGGATGACGTCCTTGGCAGTCAGCACTGGCCACCCTTTCTGGGTGAGAGCAGGCTGATTTGCATATGGAAAATTCATCCCTGTAATGGCACAAGCAAGCTAAAAACCTTGTTTGTGAGACCTGAGCGGGCACCCACCGTAGAGCAGGCCATTGTGCTGTTGCTCGTTCTCAGGACCCTCACAAACACCCCCCTTGTTTTTCACTATAATTGTAAAGGGTCATCCAGACGTGGACCCCTTGCTTGATGTGCCTAGAGGGGTGTCAGCTATACCCTCCTGACGAGGCCCAAGAAGGCCAAAACGATCGTCGGGGGTTGCTGCACCTCTCGTGCAGGGATGACGTCCTTGGCAGTCAGCACTGGCCTGTCACGTCTCGGCCTTGCCCCCTGGTGATGAAGGGTCTTCATGTTTGTTTTTCCCCTATGGTGTGTCTGGCTGTGCTGTTTAGTGCTGATCTGGGGCTCTGTTGTGATCTCCTGGTCTGGGGTCACATGGCCCAATCACACAGACCCACTCCCTATATATTCCCAGCAGCACAGAGCCTCATTGACTGTTTGTGGAGTTTGATGGTGGTTTCTGTCTGGTTCGTGTTTCCTGAGTTGCTGCAAAGCATTCCTGTTCAAGTGTTTTCTGGTTCTGACCTCGGCTTTATTTTTGACTATCCCTTCTACTCCCCCTGGTACCGTATATTTCTGATCTGTTGCCAACCTCTGCCTGATTGACGATTCTTGTATGTTTCATGTTTTATGTACCTTGTCTGTCTTAGTTTAGTATATTATTCAGAGGCCGCTTATAAGGACCTCTTTTAGTATAGTCTGTTTTGTTTACTGTCCTGCAGCCTGCTCACTTCACTGATTGTCAAGTGTATCTTGTGTTTCTCCGACTGCCCTGCAGCCTGCTCAATTCACGGATTGGCAGGCGTATCATTGTGTTTCTGAGTGTCCTAAGTTGTCTGTCGGTCTTGAAGCCTTCGGAGCTTAGTGGCAATTCTGTTCTGTTTTTTGTGATGCTCCTTGGTTTTGGAGAAATCCGTCTGTCCTTGTGTCCAGTCAGTTACTCACCTGCCTTAAGGGCTTCATCTCCTGTTCCAAGCCACCACGATGGCCCAAGCAGGGGCTAACCGTTACATGGCCACCCTTTCTGGGTGAGAGCAGGCTGATTTGCATATGGAAAATTCATCCCTGTAATGGCACAAGCAAGCTAAAAACCTTGTTTGTGAGACCTGAGCGGGCACCCACCGTAGAGCAGGCCATTGTGCTGTTGCTCGTTCTCAGGACCCTCACAAACACCCCCCTAGTCTTTCCCATACATTATGTTCTGGCTAACGGTTGCAGTTCTCAGTAGGGATGTGCGTTTCAGGTTTTGGAATTTCGGAATTTTCATGAAATTTCCCGATTCGTGTTTTCGGATGCGGCCGAATTTCCGAAAATTTTTAGATCCGAAAACGGCAGATCCGAAAAGTTTTCCAAGCCGAAACGAAATATTTTCGGAATTTTCAAATGGACTTGAAATGTGTCAAATCGAAATTTATTTTCGCTCTATTCATGATTTCGGTTCCATTCGTGATTTCGGTTCCATTTCGGTAATTCTGGACATCGTATATTTAACTATTACCGGTTACATCACTTGTTTTTTTTGTTTCCAATGATCCGATAATTCGGTCGATACGAAAATTCGTAATCTGGTCGGATTCGATTCGTCCGCGGGTCGCGCATGCGCGCGCGCGCGCGGATGTCGTAACTTTATTGAGCCATTTTTGTAGACAATTGCCAAAAAATATAGAAATTCTTTAAAATGGCTGAAGGAAGAGACCGAGAGTCCCATTCGGACACCTCCTCATCTGCTTCCACCCCAGAGACACCCAGGAAGAAGCGGGACAGTAACATGGCGTTTGAGGAGATGTTGGAGCTGGTCCGCATCTTCGATCTTAAAGATTATGACTGCTGTAAGGGACCTTACGGCAGAAAGAATAATTCGCGAAAGAATCGTATCCTTGACAAACTCCGAACCACCATCCTGGAGCTGTTTGGGAAGGACCGGACGAAGGACCAGCTCCGCAAACGCTGGTCCGACCTCAAGACGCGTGAGCAGGAGCAGCTGAGGCACATCCGGTGTGTCATAGCCGAACGTAAGTGTCATGTTATATTGTAAAGCGCTGCGCAAACTGTTGGCGCTATATAAAATCCTGTATAATAATAATAATGTGCTTGCATGTGCAATGTGCATAGAAATACGTTGATTTATCTAGTCCTTTTTTCATGCAATGTGATTGTGTATAGCTTTGCATTTTCACGACTTGTCATACATGCATTTTTGCCATAGCTCTTCTTTTTTTTTGTGATTTTACGTATTTGTGAAAATTGTGACATTTGATGTATGTAGATGAAGTTGCAATGCTGGATTTATTTTGGCACTGTGTGTAGTCTGTAGTGTGCAGGGGGGGGGTTGTTGTGATTGAGTGATGCATACGAGATGACCCGCAGCTTGCCCAATATTGGCTCCCACCTGCGCATCAACAAAAGTCTCTGCGTCTCTGCTAAGTGGTAGGATGGGACATGTAGTTCTTTTGAAAGTGCATCTAAACAGAGCCGCCTTCAATACATCCTCAGCAGCTGCTGAATTGTTGCAGCGCAGCAATTCAGTTTGCTGCAGCAGTGTCATTATTGAACGCTTTAGATGCAAATTTCAAAACAAAATGGCGGATTTCTGTTGTTCTGGAATATCCAGTTTTATTCGCAGAAACTGAAAGTGAAACTGAGGCCTTCTATAAAATAACTAAAAGCAGTCAGCACAATGCGCTTTGTATGCACACAACACAAATAATAGTTTTTATTGAATAAACGTAATGTTTACTTCTGAAAAAAATATATAATTGAACGGTAATATATGTCTATGTGCAGAGGAAATAAATAAATATTTTGTGACTTTAGAACTATGAGATGGGAGTAGTGGTGGGTCAAGCTGGTAGTGGGGTAGTGGAGGGGTGTCGCAATACTTTCAGCAATATATTGTATAGATATACCATTTTTTCCAGTCTGCATTATTTACGTGTTATTTTTTGGATTTGGCAGAAGACAGGAAGAAGGCAGCAGCATCTGCCCCGGCGGGCACCAGTGCCCCAGTGGAGGAGGAGCCACGGGCGACCACCAGTGCTGGTATATACTGTTTTATTTTGCAACGACTTTTGGTCAAAAACAGAAACATTTTTTGTTTACTGTATTTTAATTAAATTTTTTTATGTATAGCACAAGAGGAGCAGGAGGAGGAAGAGGAGGAGCAGGAGGAGGAAGAGGAGGAGGCCGCCAGCACTGGTATATACTACTGTTATATTTTTTTCAAGACTTGCAGTCAAAAATAGAAACCTGCTTTACTTACTGTATTTTCCTTCTTTCATTTATTGGATATATAGAAGGAGAAGCCAGACAGGACACGTCCAGTGTCAGGATAAATCGGGAGGCGATCGGCGAGCTACGCCTGGCAGTTACCTCCATCGACGCCATACAGGAACTGCTCCAGGAACTGCGGGAGCACATAAACAATGCCGCGGACATCCAGTGAGACCAGTGGCAGCCTCCTCCCGAATGTCACCGGAATGTGCCTCAGCTGCTCCTGCTCGCGTGCCTTGAGGTCGGACCAGCGTTTTCGGAGATGGTCCTTTGTCCGGTCCTTCCCGAACAGCTCCAGGATGGTGGTGCGTAGCTTGTCAAGGATACGATCCTTGCGGGTGTTATTCTTCCTGCCGTAAGGGCCCTTACGGCAGTCATAATCTTTGTAATCAAAGATGCGGACCAGCTCCAACATCTCCTCAAATGCCAGTAACTGTTGGGCAGTTTGCAATCCTTGGCATGTTCCCTTCCCTATGTTGTAAATAAATTTTCTATTTTTTCTATATTTTCCTGTTTGTGTGTGTTGCTTTTCCTTACTTAATAAGTTAATATGTATTGCTTGGTTTCCACACTGTTAAAATTATATGTACATAAATGTATTGACATTTCTATGGACCCTTTGTCATAAATTTGTCATATTTGTGGCCATGAATGTGACTGTGCACATTCTACACTTCCTGCCTGGCCAAAAAATGTCACACACTAACACAACCTTGTTGTACTGCCTTGAGATTTGATTACCGACGTGGCATGGTTTTGTTAAGCTTAGGCGATGTCACAACAACACGGATTTTTGTCCACAGTCACATTCATTGTATAACCAAGAATTCATCAAAAAATATTGATGGCAGCACTGTGTGAAGTCTTCTCCGACACAACCCAAAGATCCTCAGTGCGGCTCAGGTCTAGTTTATTTGTCCCTGTTTGCAGCTTCACGCAACACCTCCTCCAGGGGTCAAGTCCTGGGAAAAAAAGTGAGGGAACTCACCCACGGATTCCACAACCCCTATTACCTGAAGAAAAAATATATATAATCACGAGTATAGCCTGACGAGCCGGTGATACCATTTTTATTGGGTTAACTTTACATTTAAAAGACAAGCTTTCAAGAGTGTAAACTGGAAACTATACTGATCAGTGAAAGGTATCACTATGTACAGGTATACTCGCGATTTTGGCAACTGGACTAACGCGTTTATATATAATCTATATATATATCCAGGCACAGACCCCCCAGAATTATATACACAGCACTGGACCCCCAGAATAATATACAAGGCACTGGTTATATGGATATATTTTCCCAGTTCACATGGATATAATTGCCCCAGCTCTCATGGATAATGCCCCCAGCTCTCATGGATAATGCCCCAGGTCTCATGGATATTGCCCCCAGGTCTCATGGATAATGCCCCCAGGTCTCATGGATATTGCCCCCAGGTCTCATGGATATTGCCCCCAGGTCTCATGGATAATGCCCCCAGGTCTCATGGATATATGCCCCAGCTCTCATGGATAATGCCCCCAGGTCTCATGGATAATGCCCCCAGGTCTCATGGATAATGCCCCAGGTCTCATGGATATGCCCCCAGCTCTCATGGATATATGCCCCAGGTCTCATGAATAATGCCCCCAGGTCTCATGGAAAATGCCCCAGGTCTCATGGATAATGCCCCAGGTCTCATGGATACTGCCCCAGGTCTCATGGATAATGCCCCAGGTCTCATGGATACTGCCCCAGGTCTCATGGATACTGCCCCAGGTCTCATGGATAATGCCCCCAGGTCTCATGGATAATGCCCCAGGTCTCATGGATACTGCCCCAGGTCTCATGGATAATGCCCCAGGTCTCATGGATACTGCCCCAGGTCTCATGGATACTGCCCCAGGTCTCATGGATAATGCCCCCAGGTCTCATGGATATGCCCCAGGTCTCATGGATATATGCCCCAGCTCTCATGGATATATGCCCCAGCTCTAATGGATAATGCCCCCAGGTCTCATGGATAATGCCCCCAGGTCTCATGGATATTGCCCCCAGGTCTCATGGATAATGCCCCCAGGTCTCATGGATAATGCCGAAGGTCTCATGGATATATGCCCCAGCTCTCATGGATATATGCCCCATCTCTCATGGATAATGCCCCCAGGTCTCATGGATAATGCCCCCAGGTCTCATGGATAATGCCCCCAGCTCTCATGGATAATGCCCCAGGTCTCATGGATATTGCCCCCAGGTCTCATGGATAATGCCCCCAGGTCTCATGGATATTGCCCCCAGGTCTCATGGATATTGCCCCCAGGTCTCATGGATAATGCCCCCAGGTCTCATGGATATATGCCCCAGCTCTCATGGATAATGCCCCCAGGTCTCATGGATAATGCCCCAGGTCTCATGGATATGCCCCCAGCTCTCATGGATATATGCCCCAGGTCTCATGAATAATGCCCCCAGGTCTCATGGAAAATGCCCCAGGTCTCATGGATAATGCCCCAGGTCTCATGGATACTGCCCAGGTCTCATGGATAATGCCCCAGGTCTCATGGATACTGCCCCAGGTCTCATGGATACTGCCCCAGGTCTCATGGATAATGCCCCCAGGTCTCATGGATAATGCCCCAGGTCTCATGGATACTGCCCCAGGTCTCATGGATAATGCCCCAGGTCTCATGGATACTGCCCCAGGTCTCATGGATACTGCCCCAGGTCTCATGGATAATGCCCCCAGGTCTCATGGATATGCCCCAGGTCTCATGGATATATGCCCCAGCTCTCATGGATATATGCCCCAGGTCTCATGAATAATGCCCCCAGGTCTCATGGAAAATGCCCCAGGTCTCATGGATAATGCCCCAGGTCTCATGGATATGCCCCGGTCTCATGGATAATGCGCCAGGTCTCATGGATACTGCCCCAGGTCTCATGGATACTGCCCCAGGTCTCATGGATAATGCCCCAGGTCTCAGGATAATGCCCCAGTCTCATGGTAACCCCCAGGTCTCATGGATAATGCCCCAGGTCTCATGGATACTGCCCCAGGTCTCATGGATACTGCCCCAGGTCTCATGGATATGCCCCAGGTCTCATGGATATGCCCCAGGTCTCATGGATATATCCAGTCTCATGGATATATGCCCCAGCTCTATGGATAATGCCTCCTGATGTCTCATGGATTATGATGCTCCAGGTCTCATGGATATTGGCCCCAGGTCTCAGGATAATGCCCCCAGGTCTCATGGATAATGCCGAAGGTCTCATGGATATATGCCCCAGCTCTCATGGATATATGCCCCATCTCTCATGGATAATGCCCCAGGTCTCATGGATAACCCAGGTCTCATGGAATTGCCCCCAGGTCTCATGATAATCCCCTCCTCATGGATAATGCCCCCAGGTCTCATGGATATTGCCCCCAGGTCTCATGGATAATGCCCCCAGGTCTCATGGATATTGCCCCCAGGTCTCATGGATAATGTCCCCAGGTCTCATGGATATTGCCCCCAGGTCTCATGGATAATGCCCCAGGTCTCATGGATATATGCCCCAGGTCTCATGGATAATGCCCCAGCTCTCATGGATAATGCCCCAGGTCTCATGGATAGTGCCCCCAGCACACCTCTCTGCGACCGGCGGCCACGTGCTTCCTGTTAGAACGGCCGCTGACAGGAAGTGCAGCCGCTCGCCTGGGATCGATGAAACAGCCAGGCGAGCGGCTCCACTTCCTGTCAGAGGGCCGTTCTAACAGGAAGCACGCGGCCGCCGGCAATGTGCGGCGGCCGCCTGCTCCAGCCTTTCGGGCTCGGGCCACAGTGGGAACGCTGCGTTCCCGCAGCGTTCCCGCTGTGGGATAAGTGCGGGAACGCCGTTCCCGCGCGTTCCCACTCGACTCGAGCCCTGACCTCCTCCCAGCTATGAGCTCACTCTCTCCCACCGCTGCCCGCTAAAGGCGCTGCCCGCCAACATGGTCACGTCTTTGCAGGAAGACAACAGCGTGGGGGAATGGCAGCTGCCGACAGTCCCAAGACCTCGTCACAATGACGTCAGTTCTGGAGTTAACCCCTAACTGTGACCAATGGTGGAGATAGGGGGTTCATTGGAACCCCCTATCTCCCGATCCGCGGCAGCTATCAGTTGGTTAATGTTTGGTATCTTTGGATCGACCAGAACATGGCCTTTCCAACAATACCAAACATGACAATGTTAAAAATTATTTTTTATTATATTTTAATTTTTTATAAACAGGTTTTTTGTTTTGTTTTGTTAATGCAGCAATATTGTTCCCATTTCAATTATAATGTGAACAATGATGCTGCACTAAGGATTTTTGTATGGGGTGCGTTTGTTAAAAATAGTGTAATTTTCACCCAAAAAAATATAACAAGGCCCCTTTCAATTTTTGTTAACAAACGCAACTCATAAAATACAACCGCAAACACTCGCATGTTAAAATGTGAAAAAAATACTTTACACCTTGTAAAACAAACATTGAAAATTCAAATTTTATTGCATTTTTTGTTATAATATACAGACAGGACATGACGCATACATATGATAATGATATATTATGAATCATCTGCCGAGTCTGTCGGAAAGAACGATATAGTCTGGGTCATGTTATAAAATAAGGCTTCAAAAAAACGCGTTTAAACAAGAGGAGCGAAACTGTTAAAAATTAGCTCAGCAGCAGACCGCAGCACCGCACACAGGCGTGAAGGGAAGCCGTGAAATCACTCAGCAGCGAAAGGGTTAATTTTTTTTTGTCTTTTAAATCTTTTTTATTTTTTTTTTCGTTTCAGATCATTTTGATCAACTATTTTTCCGTTTTAAAACCTTTTTGTTCTGGTTTTTATTTTTAAAGTCAGACCATTCGGGTCAGTTTAGCGTTTTTTAAATCGTTTTGTTCATTTTTTTTTGTTCCTTGGCTTTCATACCATTTTTTAATGTGATTAAATAAAGTTGTGAAATGTATATTCATAAGAAAAAAAGGATCTTTATTTAATTAAAAAAAAAAAACACGATAGAATCGCCAGAATTATCGTATCGACAGAATGAATTATCGGATCCGAAAAACAAACCAAAAATTTATTATAAAACAATATATAAAGTATAAAAAAGTAAACCATAGTAGTTTACATCAAAACGAATAGAGTTAGACAGCTTTGAAACGAGGAGAACAGACGTTCCGAAAAAACGAAAATTTCCAAAATCACGAAAAGTCGATACAAAAAACGAGCAAAGTGACACGAAAATCCGAAAAATGGTCGATATTCCGAAAAAAAATGTACACGAAAAACGAGTCGAACCGAATAGAAACAGAAATCGGACGAAACGAGCCGAATCGAAAAGTTTGAAAATCCGAAAAATCGAATCGAATCGAACCGAAAAAAAATCGGTGCACAAGCCTAGTTCTCAGAGCCAACTAAAACACAGGGCTACACATGTTTTTGTTTTCAACCCCAAATGGGAAGTGCTTGATACAGTCAGGTCCAGAAATATTAAGACATCAACACAATTCTAACATCTTTGGCTCTATACTCCACCACAATGGAGTTGGATTGAAACAAACACAATGTGCTTTAACTGCAGACTGTCAGCTTTAATTTGAGGGTATGTACATCCAACTCAGGTGAACGGTGTAGGACTTACAGCAGTTTGCAGATGTGCCTCCCACTTGTTAAGGGATCAAAGGTAATGGGACAATTGGCTTCTCAGCTGTTCCATGGCCAGGTGTGTGATATTCCCTCATTACCCCAATTACAATGTGCAGATAAAAGGCCCAGAGATCATTTCAAGTGTGCTATTTTCATTTGGAATCTGTTGCTGTCAACTCTCAAGATGAGATCCAAAGAGCTGTCACTATCAGTGAAGCAAGCCATCAATAGGCTGAAGAAACAAAACAAACCCATCAGAGAGATAGCAAGAACCTTAGGTGTGGCCAAAACAACTGTTTAGAACATTCTCAAAAAGAAGGAACGCACTGGTGAGCTCAGCAACACCAAAAGCCCAGGAGACCACGGAAAACAACTGTGGTGGATGACCAAAGACTTTTTTCCCTGGTGAAGAAAACACCCTTCACAACAGTTGGCCAGATCAAGAACACTCTCCAGGAGGTAGGTGTAGGTGTGTCAAAAGTCAACAATCAAGAGAAGACTTCACTAGAGAGAATACAGAGGGTTCACCACAAGATGTAAACCATTGGCGAGCCTCAAAAACAGGAAGGCCAGATTAGAGTTTGCCAAACAACACCTAATAAAGCCTTCACAGTTCTGGAACAAGATCCTATGGACGGATGAGACCAACATCAACTTGTACCAGAGTGATGGGAAGAGAAGAGTATGGAGAAGGAAAGGAACTGCTCATGATCCTAAGCATACCACCTCATCAGTGAAGTATGGTGGTGGTAGTGTCATGAGGTGGGCATGTATGGCTGCCAATGGAACTGGTTCTCTTGTATTTATTGATGATGTGACTGCTGACAAAAGTAGCAGGATGAATTCTGAAGTGTTTCGGGCAATATTATCTGCTCATATTCAGCCAAATGCTGAGAACTCATTGACCCGGCGCTTCACAGTGCAGATGGACAATGGCCCAAAGCAGTTTTTCAAGGGACAGAAGTGGAATGTTATGCAATAGCCAAGTCAATCACCTGACCTGAATCCCATGCTGAAGACAAAACTGAAGGGAAAATGCCCCAAGAACAAGCAGGAACTGAAGACAGTTGCAGTAGAGGCCTGGCAGAGCATCACCAGGGATGAAACCCAGTGTCTGGTGATGTCTATCAGGGTTATCCAAAGAGATTCGAAAAGTCACCGCACGTTCGGTGACTTTTCGTTCTCTTCAATTCGGTTCCTTTTGCCGATTGCATTTCGGTGACCCTGCGGTGTATTCAGCAAACAGCACAGGGTCCCCGAATTGCAGGGAAAAGCTGCCGAAAACCTGACGAAAACTAACCGAATGCACGCTGAAAACAAGCAAAAACATCTGGATTAACCTTTGAAGGAGCCGAACAGGAGCCGAATCACACAGAGCCGAAGCAGCTGTGGCGCAGAGGAGGCAGTGAATAAATTAGCAAAACCATTTGTATGAATCTGGGAAAATGAAACGCTGTTTGCAAAGAAACTACTGAGCGAAAATGTCTGAAATTTTCACAGGAGGTCCAGGGAATGATAATAAAGAGGGCTGTTACAAAAAAAATAAGTAAACTGAAAACAAATAAAAAAAAAAATCGGACTTTTAAAAAACAAAAAAAAAAAAAGAAGAATGCATAAAGTATCCTAAAAAATCTATAGATAAAGAGACTTTTTTCTGCAGAATTTTATAATGAACGGTTTATTAGATATTGAATTAAAACGGGAATATTTTTAACATTGAAGTCTATGGGATTCTCCTGAATAAACTTGCCGAATTAAACCACCGAATGGCAGGGCATTAGGGGAACCTTTCACTGCTGGTTTGTGTTCTCTGAATAGCCGAAGCAGTGCTTTTTCATGGGGATTTCACTGCCCTCGAACAGGGACCGAACAGGCACCGTATGTTCAGGCAATTCGCCAGGATTTGGCGAATTGCCTGCTCTCTGGATAGCCGAATGGCCAGGAAAGGTAACTTTTCAGCGTTCGGTTACCTTCCTCAAGCAATTCGGATCTCTTTGGATAACCCTGTATGTGTTCCAGACTTCAGGCTGTGATTGACTGCAAAGGATTTGCAACCAAGTATTAAGAAGGGAAAGTTTGATTTGTGATTATTATTCTGTCCCATTACCTTTGGTCCCTTAACAAGTGGGAGGCACATCTGCAAACTGCTGTAAGTCCTACTCCTGAAATGGATAATATCAGTCCTTCGGATGCCAGTCTCTGTTCTAATCGGTGGAGAAATCAGGTAAGTCAAGTGCGCACTTAAAGAAATCACACAGACAACGAATGGGTCTATGCAGCCTCTCTGGTCAAAGCCAGTGACTTCCCCTTTTCTTTATTAGATTTTGATACATGTTTTATAGTAGTTTGCCGCGTAAGCGAGTGGGAGTCAACTTAACATTTTAGTCAACTTCAGCATAAAATTGTGCACATACAGATTATTTTATTAACTATATAAGAATCGAATATCAGCTATTTCTAATTGTCAAGGTATCGTGCGTCATTGACAAGTGTCAGCCGTTTTTCTCCATCATGGGTGTGTGGATGTCTTGTTCCAGGATGCAAGGTGACCCACATCCAGCTTGATACCGAAATAAGACTCCTCATGACTTGTGGTTAGCTATTCTGTAGAAACAGCGAAGTTACGCAGGATACATTTTGATTCTCTCTGAAAAGACAATTTTATTAATTCAGTTCTTAAAGACATATTACCTACTTAAATGAGTATTTTTCTATGCCTTTGAATATTATTAAAGCAGATACATATTCTTGTCCATAACACACCGTTCACCTGAGTTGGATGTACATACCCTCAAATTAAAGCTGACAGTCTGCAGTTAAGGCACATTGTGTTTGTTTAATTCCAACTCCATTGTGGTGATGTATAGAGCCAAAGATGTTAGAATTGTGTCAATGTCCCAATATTTCTGGACCTGGCTGTACTTGTATAAATAAAACCCACCATTTTGCCTCTTAGCTGAAAAGCAGCAAGAGAATGTGCAGCTGCTCAGAGGAGCGGCTTTTGGTTACATTGGTTAGGTACTCACTCTACCAAGCGGTGCCGTGATGTGGCGAGTGAGCTTACGCTTCAATGGCCATTGAAGCAAACAAAAACCTATAATTGTGTTCTGTTTCACATGGAATTGTGTAGAAACGAGCGCAGATGGCCACTTTTTTTCTTGCTATATTTTATACATCAACTGGGTTGTTACTCCTGGTTGTTGCAGCCACTCTGGTGAGTATAGGCACGACGCAATTTTTTCTCTATGAGAGTAGATAGATTATTTGCATACAGGGATTAGACATATACTGTATACGATACGTGACAGTTGTATCCTATGTGGCTGTCTGCTGGTGTTACTGTGCTACCCATGTGTGATGGGATTTGTGCACGTAACTATTTCTTCTTTGTTGATGCAGTGATAGGCAAAAGCTGTAAATGGTAAGACTTTGTTTTCCAATTTTTCCAATTTATGTCTGTACTGTATGTGTCATAACAAGCTGCAGCCTCCCTATCATCTGGGAAGCCCAGTGCAACAAATAGCTATCGGGTCTGAAATCATTCCCCCCTTTATTAAACGCAAGTCTTACCAGCAATAGTTATCACAATGCATGTAGCATGAGTTATGAACACTGTAACCAGGGGGCGTGGCCGGCTGTGAAGGGAAGAAGACACGTTTGGCTGGAGCTCTGTCTGTGACTTTACTGTGATTGTTTTTTTGGGTGACCCCGCTCGTTATTTGCCCTTCTTTGAGCTCCCAGACCTGCTGGTCATCAGGTGGGTGACCTCCGGAGCCTGTGTGGCCCCCGTTCCGGATCCGGGAAGTGAGTTTGGGCTACCTGAATGTAAGCTGCAGCACACAGCCAGTGGCCATTTTGAGGCCTACTTCGCAGCCCTGACGTGTCTCTGCCTTGCGGCCCCCTTGCCTCGCCGAAGAAACTACTGCAGGGCGGGTGACTGATGCGTGCCGCAGGGATGGAGGGCCCCCATCTCTCGGCTGCTCCGGATGTCGGAAAACGGTGGTGGAAGCGACTGAGGCCCTGCGGCATGGCGTTCCCCCTCCCCCCACCGAGGTGAGAATGGATGTGATTTCAGGCCTGGATGCTTGTCTGGAGCTCCTGGGGGAGGAGGAAGAGCAATCAAGCCCGATTACACGGGGCATCTTACGCCGGATGGTGGTTATACTGCAACGCTGCATGGCAGCAGAGGCTGCCCCGGGGAGTGAGCCTGCGGGGGCCTCACCTGCGGATGGTTCTGTGGCAGGGGCAGATGAAGCGGTGGCCTGCGCTGCCCCAGGAGATCTGGTTACTGGACAGTTGCTGGTCCCCCAGTTTGCAGAGGCGATTCCTAAGCTGTGCGGTGAGGAAGGGCTGAGCGCCGATGAATGTGCTGCTGAGAGGGAGATTGCGGAGCAGCCCGGCGCTCATCCCCCCGCAGAGCCTGTGGCAGTGAGGTCTCCTGGCAGTAGCGAGCTGCCCCTCGATGGGGGGCGTCATCACTTCCAATCCCGTGGTTTCGCTTGTGCCGGGGCAGGAGCTGTATGGAGTGACGCTGTGCTTGGGATCTGGACGCTGCCGTTTAGAGATACTGGCTGATGTCTCTTAGCTGGACATCAGATGGATCGGCTTACCCACCAATTTTTTGATACCTGGCCTGCCACATTCTGTTTATTGAGATGACCCCCCCCCCATGCTGAGCTTTCTGCCCTTCTCTCACTGTGAGGCTGTATTTTATTCTATTTTGTCTTTTGCCTGCCAGAGACACTTTTGCTTATAAATCCCCAACACGGACTCGCCCCCATCCCCCTTGACATTATCCCTTACCCCTGATAATGTCCATGGACTTGCCCATTCCCCCCCATATATATGTCCCACTACCCCCCCTCCTCCCCATATGCTTTGGTAATGCTAAAATGTATTTGGTCCTGCCAATAAAGCTTATTTTGATTTGATTTGATTTGATTTGACACTTTTGCTGAGTTCCCCCCCCCTGTTTTTCTGGCTTGAGACTTTTTCTTTAGATCTTCTGAGACACCACCCCCTCACTTTTGTTCTATATGTGTTTTATGAGAATACTTTTTTTGGCCCTGCAAGGCCAACTTTGCTGGTTGGTGTGTGACCTTTATCACAAAATAAAAAATTTAAATCCAAAAAACCCCCCACTGTAACCATTTATCAAGAGTGCTAGATTCATTTTTATGAAAAGAATGTATAAAATAAAATAGGAAAATAGTTACTCTGTTGAGAAATCTTGGTAGGTTTGATAAGGACTTATGTTCTAATTTTAGAATCCTGGAGCTAATTTAATCCTAAATGCTAAGAAAATTTCCTGATTCCGCAATACTTACTATATGACATGTCAAGTCAGTATATGTGGCAATTGTTTCTGAAAATATAGAAACACACACCTTTTTTCCATACCATAGAGAGTGCGTCATTTAGCTCCACCTCTTATTAAATTATCTGTTGATGCTGAATCCATTGCTTCACAACAGAAAAGAAGCAAGCAAGTAAAACCCTAGATTGTTGAGTCTCTCCAGACTTGTATACCTTGCCGAGCTAATCTATTCTCCACAGGTAAGAAACTTTAATTTTCTACTTTGTCTTTCTCTTTTTCTGTATCATATTGAACCATTTTATCTATTATTGATACAAAATAAAGAAAGTACGTGTAAGCGATCAAGGAAAATTTAACTATAACCATCCACGATCGCTTATCACACCCACTGACTTAGAACCACCAATAACATCAACCACACAACAAAGAAAAAGGATAGAGTGTGGTGCTTCTTATAAGACACGGGTCTGGGCCACTAAGAAGTGCCACACTCTATCCTTTTTCTTTATCTATTGTTAAGGTTTTTGTTTTTTTCTGTTATGTAATATTTAGTGTGTAATATATAATGAAATAGAGTATTGTGCAAGTAAACTGTTTTTTTTTACGAACACTAAACAGGGATAAATTACTTACAGGGTTATTCATAAATGGACATTGCATGGGGGCCCTCGTTGCAACAATCCACTTATTTGGATTGAATCCATAACCACTCTATATTAACAAAAAAAACCAATAAAATTATACATTAGTCCTGAACCTATGGGATGTTAAGTTTATTTTTGTTGCTTGTGTTCTGTGTAGGTATATCCAGAGACACTCTTGTTTGTAAATAACTGCTTTATTGGGCAGAACTCATAAGAATAACTTACAAAAGGAAGACAGAAAGTGATTGTTAACAATTTTTTAATTTTTTTCTAAACATAAACATACAGGGTTATACAAAGAGAATCGAAAAGTCACTGCACGTTCAGTGACTTTTCGTTCTCTTCAATTCAGTGCGATTTGGCGATCCCTTTTTTGGTGACCCTGCGGTGTAATCAGCAAGTACCACAGGGCCGTCGTAATGCAGGGAAAAGTCACCGCAAACCTGCAGAAAACTCAACGCAAAACGAGGGCGAATGCACACCGATACCCGCAATAACATCTGGATTAACCCACCGAAGACGCCGGAGAAATCCGAGCAGGAGCTGATCACAGCGCAGCGTAGCCGCCGGAAAAAGCCGACACCGCAGACGAGTGGAGTAAAAAAGAAAAAAAACAGTACGCTTGAATGTCTGAAAAGTGAAACGCTGTTTGCAAAGAAACTACAGAACGAAAATGTCTGAAATTTACATATAAAATCCAATGAATGATAATAAAAAGGGCTGTTACAGAAAAAAGAAAAACGAATTAGAAAAAAAAACGGAAAAAATGTTTGCAAAAAAAAGACTTTTTACTGCAGAATATTATAATGAACGGTTTATTAGGTATTGAATTAGCGGGAATATTATTAACATTGAAGCCTATGTAATTTGCCTGAATTAACCTGCCGAATTAATCCACTGAATGGCAGGGCATTTCTGGAAACTTTCACTGCTGGTTTGTGTTCTCTGAATAGACGAAGCATTGCTTCTCTATGGGGATTTCACTGCCCTCGAACAGGTACTGAACAGGCACCGTATGTGCAGGCAATTCGCCAGGATTTGGCGAATTGCCTGCTCTCTGAATAGCCGAATGGCCAGGAAAGGTAACCATACGCTGAATCAGCTGAACCGACTAGATCAGAATAGGGGCCTATGTTTGTGTCTAACCCCTTTGTAAGGGAAAAATTGCGCACTTCTGCTGAGCGTGTAATTTTCTTTTACTTTTTTTTTATCCCCTGTGATCCTGCATGTCACAGGGGTCCTGTAGCATGTTCCTCTAGGTCAATTATGGCATGAACACAGTCGCTCTTGTCTACTTTAGAGTTTATTTCTGCATTCCAATAATCAAATAAAATATAACAGAAAACGAAACCTAACTTGTCTTAGCACTTACTTAACAATAACACATCCCTCACTAACTTTTCAGAACTAACAAAATGGAAAACCTTTGCCAACCTTATGACAGGCACTGCAAGCCTCAGAGCTCCACTGTGTGTGTCTCTCTTACTTCCTCCTTCTTGCTTCCTTCCACCCAGACAAATAGCAGGTGGCCAAAGCTTTGAAGCAAGGGAGCGATTTAAAACACATATTTCCCTCCTGGGCTCAAACAACCCAATCCGCTCTCACAAGCATAGGGGGAAGAAACACACCATTGTGAATCATTCCCCTCACCTTATCACACCCCGTAGACTTAATTCATACAGGGTTATTTAGAGAGCACCGTAATGTCGCCGAATTGTAACCGGACACTGAAATTCAGCGTACAGTGAAATTTCATGGCCATTCGGCTATTCAGAGAGCAGGCAGTTTGCCTAATTTTGGCGAATTGCCTGCACGTACGGTGCTGTTCGAGGGCAGTGAAATCCCCCATAGAGAAACGATTCGTCTATTCAGAGAACACCGAATAGCAGTGAAAAGTTGCTGAATTGCCCTGCTGTTAGGTGGGTTTATTCGGCAGGTTTATTCAGGCGAATCCCATAGGCTTCAATGTTAAAAATATTTCAGTTTTAAAACAATATCTAATAAACGGTTTATTAGATTTATATTTTGTTATATTTTATACTGCTGTAAAAAGTCTCTTTATTGATAGATTTTTTCGGATCTTGTAGGCATCTTTTGGGATTTTTTCGGCAAAATATTTTTTCGTTTTTTTTATTGTTTTTCCATTTTTCCTTAACAGACTTTTTTATTATCATTCATTGGACCTTATATGTAAATTCCAGACATTTTTGTTCAGTTGTTTTTTTGCAAACAGCATTTCAAATTTCAAACTTTCAAGCATACTGGGGGTTTTTCACCCCCATTCGTCTGCTTGTCGGCTTTTTCCGGTGGCTGCTCTGTGCTGTGATCGGTGGCTCGTCAGCTTTTTCTGGCGTGTTTGACGTGGTTTTTGTGGCGGTTTCTGCGTGTATTTGATGAATGTTCAGTGGGTGTTCAGTGTGTGTTTGGCATGTTTGCGGAAAGTTTTCCCTGCACTACGGGGGGGCCCTGTGCTGAATACACCGCAGGGTGGCGAACTGTGATTCCCTAAGTGCAGGGAAGCGTGGGGATCGAGAGGGCACCGAAATGTCGGCGACATTTCAGTGCTCTCTGAATAACCCTGATAGTCTGTATTTTTATGCATGATTTAAGATGACCCCCCTAAAATTTCATTTGGCAGTGCATTGCAAAGCTAAACATAAAAACAAAATAATAATGTATCTTGAATGCATTTTCCTTTTTATCTGAATTTTGGTACAAATTATTCCATGGATGAACAATCATAGTCAGCCATTATTTAAAGGTTACCCCTAGTAACAAATATTTCCTACCAGGTACTAATGAATTAATTAAAATAGCAACTGTGGGACTTCTTCCAGGAGGTGGGCCAAGTGCATGGCCGCTTTTACCTTGAGCTCTGTGCTGAGCTGCCGATTTATCTTCCTCCCGCTGGTCGGATCTCTGCCCCTGGCTAAATTATTGACGCCAGCAGGAGCTCATCTAATCCCTGCTGCACCCCAGCTGTGTTAATCTCCGGCTGGATCTGGACCCGCAGCATTCTCAGCCCCAGAGTCGCCAGGCCGCAATTAGGCCGCCCGTCCCAGCCTAAATCAGGTGGGACTGCTGGAACCCCAGTTCTTCCTCCCCCCGTGACCCAGGCAATACGGGTTCGAGGCGCTGGATGTCCGCCGGATACATCAGTCTTTTTCAATGTGGTAAGCCTTTGCAGCCGCTGGCCTGAGACAGACGCTGACTGCCGCAATTTTGTGGGAGCAGCGTGATTGCATTGCGGCCCAGTCAGGGGCTGACTGGCAACTTTCGGCCCAGGGGACAAGTACCAGCCAGAGGCCCATAGTGCAGCAACGCGAGCCCTTACACCAAGCTATTTCTAATAAGGTTTATTTGAATTTAAAAGACACATTGAGCTGTTCTTCCTTTTTACTCTGCAGCTCTGTAATACACAGTGGTTCTGTGACACATCTAGGTGAATTAGGATTGCAAGGAGACAGGGCCCCCATATATTTTAGGGTTAATAATTTAAAGTGATGAACAGCTCGGCAATAACTGCAGATCAGCCCCAGACATGTCACAGGCAGTCTGTCACTGGCCATCTCCTCCAGGTTACATCTTACATGACTAAGCACTGTGTATGTCCCTTTAAATACTTAACCCTTGCTGTGATCTGCCTGGGGACTGAGTGTGTAGATCAGAGCAGGAAGTCTGACAGATCAGAAGGATCAGTCTGATTTATAGTGCGTCAGACAGAGGTTACTTGGCTGGAATTTTTTGAGGGAAGTTAGGGAATTCCCTTTTGGCAAGGGAGATTATGTTTTAACCAAGGGTTGGTGTAAGTCAGGAAGGAGTTAATGAGACTGGGCACAGCAGTCCTCCCATGGCAATAACACCCCCCACCTCAGGCCTGTCCCACCTCAGGAGAACAATGAAAAAAGTTTGAGAGTCGGGGTGAGGCAGGGGCCAGTAGCAGGGCCAGACACCCAGGAGGAAGGAGCCAGGGATAGTGCAGGCAGCTGGCAATGAGAGCACAGGAGTCGGGGAGACACCGCACAACTGTGTGTGTAGAGCAGCAGGGCTGAGAGGAATGAGGCTGTGGGCTGAGAGGGGGTGAGTGTCACCGCAGGAGCAGATTCCAGGGGATTTGTGTGTGTGAGGGAGCGCCTGGGGCAGCAATTTCTTAACCCCCAGTCCAACACACAGAGACAGAGGGCCTCCCTTTAATTTATTCACCCACCTACAGCAGCAGGCGAGATCGCCACCACTCACCTTCAGAGACAGAGCAGCGAGGTCTTTTAAAACTCTCTGGGCTGGCCCTGGCCGGGTCTCTGTGTCGTGGGTGGGTGGCTGGCTTCTCCAATGTCTGCCTCCCTCGGCCCCTCCTCGCACTGGCAGGCAGGCTGGCGTGACAGCATCTGCACTCGGCTGAGGCTCCCACCGTCTGATGTCTCCCTCGGCTGCGCCCTCCTCTGCAGCGTGTGCACGGCACGCTTTGTATCACGTGGGGGGGCCGGCCCAGCACTAACGCAGCTGCGCATTGAAGTCTTTGGCCGTTCGTGGAAAAAAAAAATACAGCTCGGTCAGAACTCGGCCAGGGGGACGCTGCTGCCCCCTGGCCCAGTCCGCCCCTGGGCCCAGTACTCGGCTGTTCCTCCAGGTGCTGGATTGTGAGCTGTATACGTCGCTCACTGGCCGCAAGGTGCCAAACAAATTTTCGCGGCGCCCCTGCAACATCTCGGTCCTGGGACCCCCAGGACACGCTCTGCTCGCTTCAGCGCACTGCTCCATGCCGGCTCTTCTCATAACGGACGGGCATAATCGCTGGACGAATCCCTTGCTCTTTTAAAGTCCCCTGTCTGTCTGATGAGGGAAGCCTGGGACTAATTCCATATTTTGGCTGCCAAGGTCTCTTACCTGGGGAGTAATACTTTCAAGATACTGAGGGGACCCCTGGTCCAATTTTTTGAGTCCCAGGGACCCCCCTGGGGCGACTTTCACAATTTTTCTGCTCCTGTCCTGGGAATTCCGGAGTGTTTGCTACCTGATTTTCTCCAATTTTCCAGTCTCGCTGAGGACCCCAGCAGTAATGTGCGGTGAGGTCAGTGGCTGGTGAGGCACTGGCTAGTATCAGAGCCAGATATACAAGGGTTACATAGGTTCAGGGCTAACCCAGGATCTAGCTGCTCTCCGTGCTCCCCAGGATCTGGCTGTTCAGGGCTCCCCAGGATCTGGCTGTTCAGGGCTCCCCGGGATCTGGCTGTTCAGTGCTCCCCAGGATCTGGCTTCTCAGTGCTCCTCAGGATCTTGCTTCTCAGTGCACCCCAGGATCTGGCTGCCCTCAGTGCTCCCCAGGATCTGGCTGCTCTTTGGGCTCCCCAGGATCTGGCTGCTCTCTGGACTCCCCAGGATTAGGCTGCTCTCTGGGCTCCCCAGGATCAGGCTGCTCTCTGGGCTCCCCAGGAACTGGCTGCTTTCTGGGCTCCCCAGGAACTGGCTGCTCTCTGGGTTCCCCAGGATCTGGCAGCTCTCAGGGCTCCCCCAGGATCTCTGCGTTGTCCATTTCAGGCAGCCTAGTGTGACGCAGAAGCCACACCCCGCACCCACTGATTGTCCGGCACCATCAATGCATGAGATGTCTCCAATGCAGGCGTTTTTTGAATGGCTTTGACCAATGGCGCTTTCCTATTGGTCCAAGCTATTCCATTGCTCTCCCAGGGCCTCTGAGGCACTGAGAGAGCAATGTTCAGAAAGTGGGCAGCGCTCAGACGTTTGTTCATTGAACAGATGTGCTGCACTGCACACTTCTTGGCAGCCAACATGATTTGCGCAGTGTCCCGCTATGCAAATTGCTTTGGCACCGGCTGCTGCAAGGAAGAAAAGAAAAATGTACGGCACACGGAGAAGACAGACGGAGCCGACTGGGGGGGACGGACGCACAGCAGGTGAGTTTGACTGTGCAGCTGCGGCCCTTACTGGCAGGTGAGGCTCTGCCTCACCTGCCGCCCCTGACCGCACGTCCCTGGACCCCAGGTCCAATTTTTTTTAAGTCCCAGGGACCCCCCTGGGGCGATGCTTGAACACAATCGATTATAATTTTTTCGGCCTATTGGCATTCATTTTTATTAGTCCCAGGGCAACCTGGGGCGACAATTGACCTGTGTGCCATATTTTAAAATAAAAATAAAATGACACAAATAATATGTTTTTTGGCACTCCCTTTAAGCGGCTTGCAGCAGATATAACCTAAGGGACTTTCTTGTAAAAAACAAGAAGAAGAGATTCATTTCTCTTAGTCTCCCCATAAGGGGAGGCGATTCGCTTTCACGCAATATTTTTTTTTTTTATAATTCTTTATTTTCCATTTTTCAAAGACAAAAAGGGCATCATACAATAGAAACACATTCTTAAAGACTGCTACCGGCTAGCCCCGAAACGCCCCTGCCATAAGACCGCAGGGACTGATCCCCAAGAGGGGGAAAAATAAAAAATAAAAAGATCAAAGATAACACAATACAGAGAGGAAAGGAAAAGAGGAAAAGACCACGGGAGAAGGAGAGGGGGGGATAGGGTGCCGCCCCAAATGAGTAAAAAACACAACTATCACAACCCGCAAGAAAGTCAGATAACCCAGCCATCAGCCCACATCAAATTCCAACCAGGGGTTCCAGATTTTACTATATTGAGGCATGGTGTCATGTACAAGAGCTGATAGACGGTCCATGTCCATATTGTCTCTGATCCGAAGGTGTACTTGTGCCATAAATGGAAGGGACAGAGATCTCCATCCTTGGGCCACCGCTCTTCTAGGCGCCAAAACCAATTTATGCAAAGGTTTGTTCTCCAGTCTCGATAAGGCCTCCTGGGTGCGGTGAAGAAGAAATGTCCACGGGTCAAAAACCACTCCACACTGCAGGACTTCTTGTATGATGGAATGGATCTTAAGCCAAAAGCGTCGTATCGGGGGCACGTCCACCACATGTGGTAAAACGTGCCCTTAATGCCACAACCTCTCCAGCATAAGTCAGAGGAAGACCCGTTCATGTGAGAAAGCTGGGAGGGAGTAACATACCAGTGGAAACAACATCTTGTAAGCCTGTTCCTGGTGGGCCACGTTGATAGAGCAGTGTGCCACATTGTCCCAGATGTCTTCCCATTCTTCACTTGGCAGCGTCTCCCCCACATCTCTCTCCCAGCGTGCGACATAAGTTGGGTCCCCCCATACTGGAGAGCCAGAGCAGAGGGAGACATATAACGAGGAGAACATCGATTTTGTGATGCGAGCATCGTTACAGCGAGCTTCAAACGCTGTCAAAGAAGACGTTGCGGCCGTGCGGACCTCCGGCGTCCACGCATAGTCCATAACCTGAAAGTAGCGAATGAAGTCCGCTGGGCCAACTGGGCCCCGTTTTTGAATGTCCGCAAACTGAAGTGGTGTGCCCACCGAGTAGAGGTGGTGGACCCTCTGAAGGCCCAGATCCTCCAGTTTTGCAAAAGGACGGGGGCATAGGCCCGGTGGGAACTTCCGATTGCGAAGGAAGGGCATCATAGCAGAGTGTTCTTTAGCAAAAGTGAAGCGGCGGTTCCCTTTGTCCCAAATTTGTAGAGAGTTAATGGTGGCAGTGCAGGTGGAGCGAAGGAGTGGCCGATAGGGTTTGGGAAGCCAAAAATAAAATTGCGGCAACTCAGGAGCAAAGAGATGCGATTCTGAGTCCGCCCAACGGTGCGTACCAGGTGGTGCATGAAAGGTAACAAACTGTGCTAGTTGGGCAGCATGGTAATATTTTAACAAACTCGGAACTCCCAAACCCCCCACCGCCCTCGGTCTATGTAACACCTTTCTTGCCACTCTGTGTCATTTATTATGCCAGATGAACCGGTCCACATGGGACTGCAGATGCGCCAACGAGGCCGGAGGGACAGGCACAGGGAGAGTCTGGAACAGGTATACTGTAAAATTCGAGGGAGTAGATTCATTTTCACGCTAGCAATACGACCCACCCAAGAGACATTAAAGGCATCCCACGTTTCCATATCGGCTATGAGACGTTGGATCATTACATCATAATTAGCTCCAATCAGGTCTGCGGGATCGCTGGTCAGTTTCACCCCAAGATATGTGAGAGAGGAGGTGGAGAATTGAAACCCCGTGAGGATACGCAACCGCTCGACATCTGCCTTCGGTAATCCTACTGGCATTGCGCGAGATTTATCTATATTGACCTTAAACCCGGAAACCTCCAAAAAATTGCGTAGAAGGGAAAGCAAATGGGGTACAGATCGGACAGGGTCCGTGATGGTCAGGAGAAGGTCGTCCGCATACGTCGACACCAGGAATTCCTCCCCCCCACCTGTAAGCCCGTGATGGACGTGGATGACCGTAGTTTAGCCAGCAGGGGCTTGAGGGCTAGAGCGAAGAGTATGGATGACAGGGGACATCCCTGCCGTGTTCCGTTACCTATGGGGAAGGACTCCGGGGAGGCCCCCGTGGTGATTATTTTTGTAAGGGGGGAGTCATAAACCACAGTGCTCCAGAAGTTGAAACAAGTAAGGCTAGCCCACCCTGTCGAACACCTTCTCCGCATCCAGAGAAAGGAGCAGAGAAGGCGTCCTCGTCTCGCGAGCTCTCTCGATCAGGACCACGTTTCTCCTTGTATTTTCGTATGCTTGTCTCGTGGGAATGAACCTGACCTGATCGGGGTGAATGATGGAAGGGAGAAATGTTCCCAGCCTGTTGGCCAGAATTTTCGTAAATATCTTATAATCAATATTCAATAGAGAGATTGGTCTATTGTTGTGGGAGTAGGAAGGGTCTTTGCCATCTTTAGGAATCAAAATCACATCGGAACGGAGGAACTCTGGAGGTACAGGTCGTCCCTCCAAAATTCCATTGTATAGTCTAACTAGATATTTTCTCAAGTGGCGAGAGAACTTTTTATAGTAAAAGGCTGTGAAAACGTCCGGACCTGGGGCCTTATGAGGTTTCATTTGTTTAATCACTGATGCGACTTCGGCCTCCAAGACCTCCGACCCGATCCCTTCCAGCAAGAGGGGGGGGGGGAGCTCTGGGCCCTTCCATGAGGTCAGGAAGTCCCGCACCTCCCGCATATGATCCGGATTTCGGAGGGAGTGATCCAGGGAGTGGTTGTATAATTGCTTAAAATCTGCAGTAAAGATCTGGTTCACCTCGCTAGGGATAGTAGTGGTCAAACCCTGGGCCGTATGGGTCGAGGTCACCAATTTGGATTTGGTTTGGTTCCTTAGTTTGCCTGCTAACATAGTGTGTGCCTTGTCCGAGTATTCATAAAAGGTCCTCCTAGTCCAAGCCAAGGACCGGGCCACATCTGTCAATAAGGCAGAGCAGAGTTCCTGGCGTACTGTTGCAAAGGCATCAAAATCGGCCTGAGAGTGAGTGGACTTGTGTGCTGTCTCCCGGTCAGACAGTCTATCCTGGAGTTCCACCAGCAGACGTGTCCTCTCCTTCTTCAGCCTACTACCAATCTGTATCAAGTGGCCTCGTATGACCGCCTTATGGGCCAGCCACAAGGAGTCAGGTCCAATGTCATCTAGGTTACTCTCCTCAAAGTATCTGTCCAAGTGGGCAGAGACCTCTTCCATCACTGCGGTCGATTGTAAGAGGGAAGAATTGAGGCGCCAGGACCAACCCGGGCGAGCTCCCGGTAGTCTCACCCATACAGACACGGGCGCATGATCAGACCAGCTAATTGGGCCGATTGCCGTGCGGGTAGTCAATGGGATCGTCCTGGCTGGCAACAAGAACAGGTCTATCCTCGATTATGAGTGAGGGTGGGAATAAAAGGAGAAATCGTGGTCACCTCACCTGGATGATGGAGCCGCCAGACGTCGAGCAGCCGCGCATTGCTTATAAACCGAGCTAACATAGCATCCTGAGGAGAAGATGCATTTTGGGTACCTAGCGTCCCAACTTTCCTGTCTATTGCTGGCACAGGGGCCTCGTTAAAGTATCCCCCCATTATCAGAAAGGAACCCTCCGTTACCTGTAGGAGCATCTCAAGGTGGGCCCAGAAAGAGTCTTCCAGAGTGTTAGGGGCTTATACATTCAGTAAAGAAATAGCCACATTAGCAACAGATCCCCGAATCAAAATGTATCTGCCCTCATCATCTCTGTCCACATGCTGAACCGTCAACTGGCATGATTTATGCAATAATATCGCTACCCCCTGACGTTTACTGGTGCAAGAAGCAAAAAAGTAGCGGGGGAAGGTGCGATCTGTGAGGCTGAACTGTGCCCGGGTAAAATGTGTTTCTTGCAAAAATGCTATCTGGCATTGTGCGCGTTTTAGTTCTTAGGGGAATTCAGTCCCTTAACATTTTGCGACAAGATATGGCAATCAGGCATCATGTGAGGAGTTGAGGGGAACGCCACGGGCAGGCCAGAACAGGGACACAGGGCAGGGGGGCACCCCTGAGGACCCAGTTGGGGGAGACGAAAACAGATGAGACAGAGGGACAAGTGACTAGGAAGGGAGGAAAGGAAGGAGAATAAGATAGATAAGAAGAGGACACATAAAAGAAAAAATGAAAGAAAAAACTTCCGGACTTATCCATTGCCGGAACGACCATGGGGATGGTCAGAAAGGAGACGCGACCCTGGTATAAGACCAGTAGGATCGCAGTACGGACGTCACCGAGCACGCAACGGAGCATGAAGAAACTACATAAAACCAGTGCTACGAAACTCTTACATCAACATCAGTGTCACCACCATTATCACGAGCTTTGATAGCATAACATTATGGGTATACGGTAACTGGTGAACATTCACAGCTCAACTAATGCAGCCACCTGGTACCATGTGGGCAAGTAAAACAAAAGTATCACCTCCGGGGGTCTAGGGGAACGCCAGGGCAGGCCAGAACAGGGACACATCAGGGGGGCCCCTGAGGACCGTTGGGGGAGACGAAACAGATGAGACAGAGGGACAAGTGACTAGGAAGGGGGAAAGGAAGGAGAATAAGATAGATAAGAAGAGGACACATAAAAGAAAAAATGAAAGAAAACTTCCGGACTTATCCATTGCCGGAACGACCAGGGGGGTCAGAAAGGAGACGCGACCTGGTATAAGACCAGTAGGATCGCAGTACGGACGTCACCGAGAGCACGCAACGGAGCATGAAGAAACTACATAAAACCAGTGCTACGAAACTCTTACATCAACATCAGTGTCACCACCATATCACGAGCTTTGATCGGGTATACGGTAATGGTGAACATTCACAGCTCAACTAATGCAGCCACCTGGTACCATGTGGAAGTAAAACAAAAGTATCACCTCCGGGGTCTCCCCAACTTCTCATCCCAGATCCGTGTCCCTCTCCTTTCGGGCCCAGAAGGGGACCTTCTCCCAGCGGGGTATAAGCTGAGGTGCCAGAGAGGGGGATGATAACAAGTTACCAGCTTCCGGTAAAGGTGGGAAATCCAGGTGGGTGAAAAATTGCTGCGGGTCAGATTGCAAGGTCAGAGTTGAGGTTTTGCCACCAGCGAAGGCCAAGAGCTTGAACGGGAATCCCCAGGCATAGCGGATGTTATGACGGCCCAGGTGGGCCGTGATGGGGCGCCAGGCCCTTCGACGCTGCAAGGTCTCCAGTGCCAGATCCTGAAACAGGGCGAGCTTTACTTCTTCATACATCAGTTCCACTTCTCTGTCTTTACGCATAACTTCTTCCTTAACTGTGTAATAATGAAGGCGAAATATGACATTGCGGGGTTGTTGGGAGTCAGCCCGGGGAGCCCTCAGGGCCCTGTGAATCCTGTCCATAAGTAGTCTGGCCGGGGGAACCTCCGGAACCAAGCGTTTAAGGAGGCCTAACACCGTCTCGTGTAGCTCTTGTGTCTGTACAGACTCGGGCAATCCCCGCAGGCATATGTTGTTACGGCGGGATCTATTGGCGACATCCTCAAGAGCAAGCTCCATACGATCCATGCGGTGAGATAAAGTGTCCGTCGTGCGCGCCAGCATATTGTGAGCTGCCACGAGGTCCCCTGTGCCGTCCTCCAGTTCCCCAATGCGTAGGCCCAAGGCCCCCACTTCCGCACGTACCTCCGTGGCTATTTTGGAAATATCCATCACCAGACTCGTCTGCATGTCCCCCATCCTGGCCAAAATCTGTGTTATATCAGCTCTAGATGCCGGCTGAGACCCCCCCGGGTCCGAATCCTGGCCTGTCTCCGCACCGCGGTTCCGGCTGCCATCTTGGCTATCCTCCAGGTCGTGGCGCTGGAAAATCGGTGCCACCACTGGGGTCGGGCAGTCCTATTTTTTGCCTCCTCGGGTGGTCCCAGGCATGCTCCCGGTGAGGGGGGACTGAGATGGTGGGTCAGAAGGATCCTTGTGCTGCTGCTATGCTCCGTTTTGACGGCTAGGTGCGGGAGCTCCTACACCATGCGACTGGCTCGATCGGCGTCCAGATTCTGCCCCCCCGTCACGCAATTTTTACAATTACCCAACCTGAATTTTTCTAGTCCCAGGGACACCTGGGGTGCCTCACCTTTCTGTGTCTCTCTCCGCTTTTGCTGTTTACCATCCCACAGAGGCCCGCAGCACCTGCGGGTGAGAAACATTTTGTACTACAAGTTTGGGTGACGCCATGGACAAATTTGTGATGGCGGGAAAAGCCACTAAAAAGTTGTCAGCTAAAACGATCGCTAAGCCCGCTCTGAAGCCCCGTCAGGGGTTGGATCCGCCTTCCCTCCACTCTAGGGACTCAATGGATTCGGTGTCTAATTTGTCAACTTCGGACATGAATGAGTCCCACGTGTGAGCTCTGAATGTGGCGCCTCCACTGAGTGTGGCGGATATCTCCGCGGCTCTCTCACCATTGTTGGACGACAAACTGGGAAGGCTCACGGCCACTATTGAGTCTGTTTTATCACAGCTGACCTCACAAGCACATAGAGTAACGGAAGTGGAGTAGAGGGTGTCTACCCTGGAAGATGCAGTTAACCCGCTTCAAACCCAACTTGACCAGCAGAATCTAATCAGTCAAGGTTTGACGGATAAATTGGATGACCTGGAAAACAGGAGCCGCCGGAATAACTTGCATATTATTGGCCTTCCGGAAGCGGTGAAGGGCCATGCTTTACAGGAATGGGCCTCAGTCTGGTTGCCCTCCCATTTGGGCTACAATATCGAGTCCTGCCCAGTGGCAGTGGAAAGAGTCCACAGGCTGGGACCTGACCTGAACCCATCAGCAGGTCGCCCAAGACCGGTGATTATGCGCTTATCGAACTACACTGACAAAACCAAGATCCTTCAGGCTTATCATCGTCTCCGTAACCTGGACTATCAGGGGGCTACTCTCCGGTTATTTCAGGACTTTTCAGCTGCTGTTTCAACCAAAGGACGGGCATTCTCTTCAGTGTGCTCCAGATTGGTGGCCCAGGGTATCTGCTTTTCCCTCCTGTACCCAGCCTGACTCCGTGTGTTTTTTAATGGGACAACGCACTACTTTGACACTCCACGAGATGCCGAATCTGCTCTTCTCCAGGTCGAGGACACTGGCGGGGGGTCTCCGCCATTGCCTCAGCGTTCTCCAATCCGGAGCCGCCCGGCTCCATCTTAATTGCCCACTTCTTCACCATTGACTCTCAGTAGGGTTCATAAGATGTCGATTCCTCTACTCATGGCCTTTTCGCTGGATATTAGGCGATCGTCACCACTTTGGTTACAAGATCTGTAATTTGTAATATTGTTCGTTAGTTAATTTGGTTTTATTGTTTTTCTTAGTGTTACATGTTGGTTTCAATATGCTATGGTTCCATACAAAAAGTATGCAAAATTTAGATTCAAGTAAGCAATTTTGTTCTTTGCCCCTTCTACTTTGTAATGTGGCTGCTGCTGGGACGGCCCTGTTCCCCCCCCTTCGGTGTGGGTATCCCTCTGTTTCAGACGCGTCGCGTCTGCTTCCTTTCTTACCTCCTAGACTATGACGTCACCGACACCTTTTAATAAGGTCACCTTTAAGGTGGTCTCTTGGAACGTAGAGGGACTGAATTCCCCTATAAAAAGAAAGAAGGTGCTCTCACACTTGACTAAACTAAAGCCTGACATTGTCTTCCTCCAGGAGACTTATTGGTCTTCTCCTACTAACCTCCTCCGAGCCCCCTGGATCGGCTACCAGACCTCTGCCCCCTATGTGAACAAAAAACGTGGCACTTCGATTATGTTAAATAAGGCGCTTCCACATGTGGTGCTGGGGGAGACTAATGACCCGCAGGGCAGATTCTCTATTCTGTTGGTGTCCATCCAAGAGGAAAAATACTTACTGGTGAATGTGTACGCCCCTCATCCTCCTCATCTTCAGTTTTATTCTGACTTATATGCACAATTCTTGCAATATAATTTTGATCACTGTCTGGTGGGAGGAGATTTTAATGTGGTGGTGGACCAGACTCTAGATCGTTTGCGGACTAGACAATCTCCTGCCACCACACAGTCCACCGCTGGTCCCAGTTTCCTGCAGAGCCATATTGTGCCGGTAGATGCGTGGCGATTCCTTAACCTGGAGGGGAGGGATTACTCATTTTATTCACACCCCCACGACATACCCTCACCTCATATAATCTCATTAAATCAATAGGGAGTACTAATCCTAGATATTTACACACACCCCCTGTGCACCAACAAAATGGAAGGCGATTCAATAGGAGGGCCCTGCAATCTCGACCCAGGGGAATGGCCAATGTTTTTTCAAAGAATTATTTTGAAACCCGAGGCTATATGAAATCGCTCCAAGTAGTCAAGTAGTGTCGGGAGTGCCTTTTCCGGATCGGAGAGAAACAAGAGCAAATCGTCTGCAAACGCCACCACCCAAACCTCCTGGGAGCCCACCTTTATGTCCTCAAAGTCAGGTTGAGCTAGAAGGACCTGTATTAACGGCTCAATAGCTAGGTCAAAAAAGAGGAGATAGAGGGCACCCCTGCCTCGTGCCGCGCTTCAAATTAAAAGGTTAGAATTAAGCCATTAGTTGTCACGGAAGCCGCCGGAGAACGATACAGAGCGTCAAACAAGTTCAGAACTGACCTACCAAAAAAATGATATTTAAAAAACCGACGCATGTAGGCCAAGATATGCGGTCAAATGCCTTATCTGCGTCGCAGCTATGGATCAGGTAAGCCGAAAGCTGACGGCCGTTCGATGTCCAAAATGGCCGCCAAAGCCCGTCTAACATTCTGAGTGGAGTGACGCCCCTTTAAAACCCCGTTTGCGCAGGGGAAATAAAATCGATCAAGGGTGCCTGGAGACGAGACGCCATGATACCTGACAAGAGTTTTAGGTCGACA